>CM042857.1:1007500-1192164 GCA_023658055.1 Thaleichthys pacificus
AGAACTCTATCTGTGCCTCCGCCTGCAAATGGTGTAACAGCTGCTGCTGCAGAGCTAGCTCGGGGGCGCAGATGAAAGAGCTGATGTGTCCTGTTATTTTGGGTACTGAGGTAGCCTGTGGGGGTGAGGGGAGGGGTGTAGGTGGGTGTGTGGGTGGGGGAGGTATTTGAGGAGGAGGCAAGGGTGAGATGGGGGAGACCGGGGGGGTATTCTGCCCCGAGGGGGATTTATCTGCTGAGAATTTCTCCCAGAATGCACTGCTTCCCTTTTGCCCACATGTGCTGTGGGATTCCTGGGGGGGTGTGGGGTTGCTGACGGTGCCAGGCAGAGAGGTGGGCAGAGAGCTGGGCAGAGAGGTGGGCAGAGAGGTGGGCAGAGAGGTGGGCAGAGAGCTGGGCAGAGAGGTGGGCAGAGAGGTGGGCAGAGAGGTGGGCGCTGGCATGAATGGAACAGGAACAGGACCTCACACAGTGTCCGATGACTGATGGGATATTTGTGTCTCTCTGTGGGCTTTGACTCACCAGAGCTCTTGGCTACATCCTAATGAGTTTGTCAAACCAAACTTTTCAATTTCTGGTTGGTTTCAGTATCCAGTGAAGTGAAAAGAAAGTGATTTCAAGACATGTACTGTCAGGGCATGTAAAAGTTCAGACATGACATAGCAGACTTTGAATGCAAATTCTACCACCCACTCCATCTGTGGTTCTGGTGTGTCAGAGCATGTGGCAAGATTACACAACTGAATTTCTAGACGAACAGAAAACTTGCTGAGTCATTCGTTTGATTACAGCTCTTTTGCCTATAACATTGGTAACCTTTTTCAAGCCTATTCACATTTACATTTAGTCATTTAGCAGACACTCTTATCCAGAGCGACTTACAGTAAGTACAGGGACATTCCCCCCGAGGCAAGTAGGGTGAAGTGCCTTGCCCAAGGACACAACGTCATTTGACACGGCCGGGAATCGAACCAGCGACCTTCTGGTTACTAGCCTGACTCCCTCACCGCTCAGCCACCTGACTCTCACATGTCATCAGTCACTGTAATGACAGTCAAGGATCCCCCGTTTCTCCCCTCCTGTTGCCTCATCAAGCAGTGCTCTGCCTTTGCCATGTAGAAACTGACACTACATTAATTAAGAAAGATGCTCACAGATTGATCCATAAATCATGTTCATGCTTGGTCTATCAGCAGCTCTTTTATCATGTTTCTCCACAACAGAGATAACCTCTCAGCAAGTTAGATTTTTTATTTATATTTTAAAGGCTAAACTTGAGGACAAGATTGCAGTCATCTTTTTTGGGGCTCATCTTTGACATAGCTTGACAATCTTTTTTTTTGTTGATGAATATTAATGTTTTATGATGTTATTCCTTTATCTTAAGAACTTAGAATATCTGGAGACTCTTCTATATCCTGTATTTGAAAAAAAAAAGTTTTGAAAGGTTGAAAATATATATTTTTGAAAAAAGTTTTGAAAAGTTGAAAACGTTTTCGAAACAAAGTTTTGAAAGGTTGAAAATATATTTTCGACACAAAAAAGTTCTAAAACGTTTCCAGAGGCTCGGGCCTACTGCTAGTTTCGGTCAAGCCACCACCCATAAACAAAGACCCGGATGTTTGTTTTTCAAAACGAATTATTAGCCTAATATAGACACTGCTATTAACAAACTGCTACTGGTTAGACAATCGACAATAGAAATGTAATGTGGACTCGTTTATTTTGGGAGTATGCCGATGGAAATGAAACAAATCTACAGGCTGACATGATTCGCAACACCGTCGTTCTGGTTGGGTAAGTTTAATATCTATCTGTCCTGTTTAAAGACTGACCATCTAGCTATATTTAAGCAAGCATGTTCGTGTGTTTTTGTTGCCTTTAAACATGCAGAGAATCCAGAGACCATGCGTTTGTGTGCTTTGACAAACAGTTGTTAGGCTAGTTGGCTAGCTAGCTACGTTAGCTAGTCTAGTTAGCGTAGTTGCAACGCCTACGATGTCCACATGGTTGGGGGTGGAAATATCCAGCCGTTTTTCCCACCGGCACCTGGTTGTGGGAAGTGTGATATAGGTCTGGTAATTTTCTCTGCTAGTAGATTTAAGGGTTACCATAAGTATCTTCTTCAAATGTAAGACTATCAGATACAGATATAATCAGATACTGGGTTAAATAATGAATGAATGTCATGAATGTCAATTAACTCGTGCGACCATTAATGAATACAACGTTAGCAGGACAACTTGGCCTGCGTTGCCTTCTCAGCGTGAGAAATGTTAGGTGTGGCGTGAGAGCGTGTGAAGGGCCTGAAATGTGTGTGTCTCACGGTCAATGCGCGAGGCTTGAGAACCATGGTAATGGTATCGGCCTAGATTTTCACAATCGATACATCCCTAATTTGATCCCTTTGGTTTTTGTCCAGATCATCTTAGATTCAATCACATGACTGTGTACGAACGCTTGGATTACCCGGCTTGGTTATTTTAGTCACTCATGTGATCGCGTGTCTGTTACAGAGGGCTACTCTCCTAGCAGAACCCTTCATCGTCCACAATCCAAAACAAAGAGAGTCTGTTAGTAGTGACACCAAGCACTGTTTTTCCTGCCGTCACATTTTCAGCTCACAGGACACATCTTAAAAAAGGCAGAAGCAGACAAACTAACAAGCGTCTTTGTGCTAAAACAAGATGCCTTTGTGTTTTCTCCCTGGGCTGTGATGTCATGGTTCCTCCTCTCTCTGACCTCTGAGGTGATCTCTGAGACACAGTTTCTCTTTTACTTTTCTCAGCAATTTCTTTCCCTTTCTATCCTCACTCACTCTCTCTCTCTCTCTCTCTCTCTTTCTCCCTTCTCCTCTCTCTCCTCTCATAACTCAGTATCCATGTTCCAGGTCTCCAGGCCAGAGAGCCTAGAGTGGGGCAGGGCTATCCTTGTGTTGCTGTGGTGGGTGTGTAGTACAGGGGTCGGTCGGTTCATTGTCATGCCGTCCTCTGTTCCACTCAAGGCAGCAGACAGGCTCAGACCAAACAGCTGTCCTGATAGAAGAGGCTGTGGAAACACAACACAAAATGGCCGCCCTGCTGTGATGAAAAAAAAAAGAAAAAGTATCTCAGTGGTTTCTCTTGTCAGAGCTTAATAATTCAGCATTTCTCTGTAGAAGCCTTAGTGACAGAAATCCCTCCGCTTTGTAAAACAGGAAATGCACTCGTGCTTATCCGTGAACTTGTAGTCTGCATAGTCCTGATGATGATGGTGATGAAATCTCCATGATGGATATGTCCGTGTTTGGCCTGGGCATCCTCTGAGCGTGCTGCTCCAGAAGGCACCAGGGTAAATGAGCACAAGTACACCAGTATTCACCAACAGTGTTGCCAATTTAGCAACTTTTCACCTTCCCACTGACCAAAAATCTCCTCTTGTGACATATCTGTCAACTTGATGCTACTTTGGCAATGTCTGTTTTCGTTGATGACCAGTACTTCCGTGTTGTCGTAGAATGTCGCATCCGCAAGCACCCCCCCCCCCACACAATTTAGTTTGGATTTACATCATCACGTAATCTAGCAATTTTTCAGAGAGCCACTAGCGACTTCTGGTGAGATTTTATTGTCAACACTGCTCACGAACACTGAAGGAACTGTGTCGCTACTCACACAGTCATCCGTCTTGGCCGAGTAGCAAACCAGTCTGACACATCCAAATACAAAACTACTTAGCTCATTACTGTAATTGAGGGCAGATGTTAATTTTTGCTAAGCTGCTATCGAACTAATCAGACCGTTTTCTCAGTTTAGATCGACCCACCCCAGCACCCTTACCTTTGATTACAACCCAGCAGCGTAAGAAAGGAGCCATTAGTCAGGCCTGCTCCCACAAAAGTGTGTTGGAAATCTCATATTTAAAAATGGGTGTTGACTTGAGTTTCAAAATGCTAAGCAATGTGCTTAATGTACCAAGAAAACCCTTGTTAAACAGGCTCTACAATGAAACCTTTTTAATTGAGCCAAGACTGCATACCAAAACTGGCTTGGTTACCAAAACTGGCTTGGTTACCAACGGCAAATGGAAAAACCCAGTAGAGAAAAAAAACATCCACAAAAAACTATACTGTTCTCCAGTGTTCTCCACTGTTCTCCACTGTTCTCCACTCCACTGTTCTCCACTGTTCTCCACTCCAGTGTTCTCCACTGTTCTCCACTGTTCTCCACTCCACTGTTCTCCACTGTTCTCCACTCCAGTGTTCTCCACTGTTCTCCAGTGTTCTCCAGTGTTCTCCAGTGTTCTCCAGTATTCTCCCAGCCTGAGGTCAAGTGGTGGCTAGACCTGTCGGATGGTTGTGGCTAAGCACAGCTATCAGAGCAGTGTTGGCAATTTAGCGATTCTGTTAGAATACTATTAGATTTAATGACTTTTCACCTTCCCTAGCGACATAAAAAAAAAATCTGGCAACCAGTGACAAATCTGGCAGTTTGTTTTTCAAAACTACCATCAGTTACAAAGCAATCCAATTACATGTATTGCCCAAACTGAGACATAGGCTACTACATAATTAACTGTATGTTTGATCACTATGTTTTTCACTCAAATAGAGCCAGAGAGTTATATAATATGAGATGTTTTTTGAATGAGATATCTTGATGACACACAGTATGTTTACACAAGTAGCATTTGATCAATGTAGCTCTACGTGAGCCAAGTGCACATAACATCGCTGCCAAGATGTGACTAAGATAGAATCAAAGTGTCAGAGCAGGTAGAGAGAGAGAGAGAGCGGGGGAGAGAGAGAGGGGTAGAGAGAGGTAGAGAGAGAGAGAGAGGTAGAAAGAGGTAGAGAGAGAGAGGCTGTTACGGCCCTCTAACTTAGGAAAGGTTGACTTGTAAATGAGTGTGTGGTAACGTACCTTTTACGGTGAATGACCCCAACACACTGTAGTGACAGGAGCGACGTTCGCAGGGTTTCCTCACATTAAGAGGCTCTCCCCAGGACACGGTGAAGTGTGTCAAGTTAATGTTTTATTATTGATTTTTCTTGAATACGACAGGACCAGACACATAGAGATGAGCTGATGAAAGCTGTACAGACAGATGTCTTTTAGTGCTTCCATGTTCTCTAAACAGGTACAGCCAGGGGTGTTTAGAGGCATGGATGGATAGAGGGATGAATGGAGAGAAGGATGGAGGGAGGGAGCAAGGGATGAATAGAGGTAAAAATGGCTGGAGGGATAGATAAAGAGATATGGATGGCTGTAGGGATGGAGGGGAGGGATGGATGGTTGGAAGGATGGATAGAGGTGAGAGGGTTGGAGGGGGGGATGAGGAGGGGGGATGGTGAGGAAGGGGGGATGGAGAGGAGGGGGGGATGGAGAGGAGGGGGGACGAGGGGGGGGGACGAGGAGGGTGGTTTCAGGCGGTACCTGAGGCACGGATGTGAACGTCATTATTCACAGCAGCTCTTTGATGTGCTGCTCTGTGTGGATGTTGGGGAGCAGGCGAAATACGTCTCTAATTAAAACGGCAACAATAGAGGCAGCCTTAGTCCTGCCTTAGTCGCTCTGAAGACACACAGCTTTGAAGACACACTGAATGCCCCATTTAGAGAGGCTGGCTGTAGATTAGGGAACATGACTTGGGCTCTGCCTTTACATCTCTGAGACAGCCTGTCACTCACCTTTTAAACAGCGGTTATTGGGTCTGTTTTCCCCATAATTCAACTCCTGTCACTGTGTGAAGGTATTCATTCATGTGCGACAGCACTTGTTTTTCACGTGGTGTATCTGCTGTCTGATCCTAAGATTAGCTGGCCTAGTTTCAGCTGGTGATGCATTCGACTGTCTGAGTGGGATGTGTTAAATAAAAGAAGAGAGGATCTGGATCTGGACTGAGAGACTGGAAATATTACACCACCTTACTACTGAGTTTCATTGAATTAACTTATTGCAGATATAATATTTCAGGAAATGCAAAAGTGATTGGTGTCAAAGGGAGATTCATTATAGCGAGGCTGTTTTTGACAAACTCAGGTTTTTGTGTGGAGAACGAACCCAGTTCATGTCTCCATCACGGTCGTGTTTCGGAGAGACGAGCAGTGGGAACGGGAGGAAGGCTGAGTGATGCCGTCCAACAGCAACGTTTAAGAAGTCCGTCTCCACAGAGATGAGAAGCCAGCTGGTCTGAAGTCAAGAGACAGAGGAGCTCTTGAAGAAGCTGTTGGCTTGGCTACAACTCAATTATTTATCAGAGAGTCTTCAGACGTAAAAAGAAAACTGACATCCCGGCTTACCCTATGCTGTTTCATACAGACACACACAACACACAACACACACACACACCAAAGCCAACTCCCTCCCCTGTCTAGAAATACATACGTTTATTTATTTAATACTTATGTGTCAATGCCAAGATCAGTTTTCTCTGATAAAGATGTCTGTGGCTGGATGAAGATACTGATTGGATGTGAAGCCACCTTAAAGCATCTCGAGACACTGGAGCGTCGTGCGGTATTGCTTGACCATCGTGCTTCTGAATATCAACAAGTTCTGATGAACCACTCAGAGCCCAGAACTTCATCTCGCTGGCTAATACAAAGCCTTGTTAAAAGTTAACGTTTAAAACCTACATGAATGAAACATGCGTTTAATTACAGGAGGACAGAGTAAAGAGATCCTGATGATTCCTGTCAAGAATGTTCTTCTCAAGAACACAAGTATATTTCCTTGCATTCTTTGGATTGCTAAACGGCCCGTGTTCAACAGGTCTGTGACCAAGGAGGAAGTGGGAATGTTGACCCACAGTAGCGTTAGTCTGCCACCCCCCCGGTTAGGGCTCTGTCTCCCTGAGCTAATGACAGGCAGGATGAAGCAAGACTACCTCTTTCTATAATGAAGTAATGCAAACCACGGTGTGGCTTCTGCTCTGTGGTTTAGCACGTGACTTCAAATCAAGTGGTTCCAGGTTTAAATCCCCCCTGCTCTATAGCTTTTCCACTGACTTACTTTATTATTACTGAAGTGTGTGCTAAGTGAATATGTTAGCCTGAAAGAACTTGGACGACTGTTTGACATTACCCATTGGCATTTAAATAAACACAACATCTGTAGACATCATGACATGCAATGTAGCAGTTTATGTTGGTGGTTTAGTATTCTTCTCAGATAGGAGAGAAAGAAAACGTGTTGAACTACAGAGGTTTAGAATGAACGCCTCGGTCTGGTTCAATACCATTTTATTGAGTTACTACCCCACTAACACATAAATATGAAGCTCGTGTGTCAGTGAACAACCTTAATGCCGAACTCACAATTACTGTTCCTCAACGTGACTGCACAGGCTGAATAATTACAGCTGTGTTATCGACTGAGTTACAAGCTGTTTCTCAACCTGGTGTTTATACTCTGTCTCTTCTGACCTGAATCAATGTCAAGACATCCTTCATTGGGAAAAGGGCTTGTCTATTTCAGACAGGCCGTAGAGTATAGATAGTTCATGTTTAGATGCGGGTGGGTGGGGAGTGGGTGGAGACGGCAAGGTGATGGGGTTAGTAGTAGAGTGGAGTAGCTAGCTTTTGGATTCTGTCTGGTTGCACTGACTAGGAAACACAAACAGAAAGAACTCAACAAAGATGAAAGGTGAAGTCTGGCTTGGTTGCGACCTCATTTCCTGTGAGGTCACTTCCTGTGTGTTGCTCTCACAGAAACACCTTGTGGGTGTCAAAGCCAAGGCAACGTCATCAGACGCACAGACCAGTCATACTGTAACCCCAAAAAGTACAAGACTTTTGTGTTTTCTTCTGGTGGTGCAGTTCTGTCAATGGCGGACGGGGGATTGAATGGAAAGTGTGGAGGCTGTCCCATGGTTGGGTCATGGATAAAGTCCTTCCTATCTGGCCTTGTCCTCATCATGGTGTCTGGGTAGGATGTTGTTCTCCTCAGTGGGATGTGATAAGTGTCGGGGAGGGTGACAGGGACATGGCAGCGAGAGGACAAGGCCTCCTGGCAGCATGAAGACAAAGAGTCTTCTCCCAGGACCCCATCTGGTGTGTGTCTGATCTGGTCAGGGGGGGAAAACATTCGTCACTGCATGGCAGGACTCCCAGCCTCCTTCCAACGCCTCCTCCCACCAAATAATAACCTGTTTTTCTGAGAAGAGATAGACGGCTCACTGACGCTAATGATAAGATTAAACTCTGATGAGATAATGGGGTTTTCTCAGAATTTCACTACGTTACTTTGAGTCATACAGGGAGTATCAGTAAGTTCAGAAAAAGGTAGGCTTATTTTACTTATTTTTACGGGCGGGGGAAGAGGGAGAAGGGGGGGAGGATGGGTGGTGTTGAAATCCTGCGTGACAATTTGGCAACTTCACGGAGGCAGGCATCCTCAACTCAGAAGCCGAGAATGTTTTAAAGCTAGCTAACTACATGACCCGAGGCTGTGTTGACAAGAAACTTATTTTGGCACAGAGAACACAGAAAAACTCAAGACTGCATCAATTATTCACCGCTCGCTGTACGCAGAGACTGCAGAGTAGGCAAGAGAAGAGTTCATGTTCTAATGTTCTATGTTTGCTACTAAGAAACATGGACTGTAGGCTGGCTGTAGGCCATCCCTAGGAGCAGTAATTCTCCTTCAGACAGAGAAGGTAGTTCTCATGAGCAAAAGGCAGGAGAATGTACAGTAACGACAGCAGGGGAAGTCTTCAACCTGATTGTAGCGTGACACAGATGACTGTCATTCCTTGAAGTTTAAGTGGTATGTTCGGAGTTAAGAAAATATTCAAGCATTACACATCTGCTCCCACACACCCACACCCACACACACACACACATGGACACGCACACACAAGGATAGGGGTACACCCATACTCAAGCACAGGCATGCACATACCTGACCTTCATGCAGGTATGATATTATCCTTAATGACGTGTTAAGAGATTAACAGGTTTGCCTTTATCTGTCAGAACTGTTTAGTATCTCTACTAGAACATTTGGCCTTCAACCCTCAGGCAGGATGATTTGGGAAGGTGACCTGTAAGGTAAGGTATGTGTCTGTCTTTGTCTGTCAGGGAGGTTTGTGGCGCGCCCTGCACAGATGCACTGCTGTCCTGTTTATACAGGGAACATGCCATCGGACTGCAGTCACATGTAAAGTAGGCCTCTGTGGTGTTGAGTAATGTCGGGAAGGTGTGTCGCAACAGCTCTGACACAGCTACCAGGCAAACACAGTTAGCCCATTCACAGTACACTCTAGCTAACCCACAACACTTCACTGAATGATTCATGCTCTTCAGTCTTCAGAAGAAAATAAATCTAACTCGTGCCTGCCGGTCTGCCAGTTGTCCTGCCCAGCTTAACCGGCTGGGTAGCGTCATGTTCAGAAGGTTGTGTGTAAACAAGCCTACTTCCTGGTTGGTGCCTGGTCTTGACAGCGCTCTTACAGGAGTGTCCAGGGCCTTCTGAGAAGGCACGCTTGAGCTGAAGGGTGACTTGGCAGGCCGTGAAACAGGAAGGAGGGGAGCTGTGAGAACTGGCATGTCAACGTGTTCACACTGCTGTCCTGCTGCTCCCAAGGTGCCCTGGAGGACTGGCACAACTCATTCTTCTCACTTAGTACGACCGCATGTCCCTGTCACGCTCCGGGTTGCCAGACTCAGTGGATCCCCCCACCCGGGTGCTGCCTCTTCGTCACAGTTACATGAGCGTTACCAAGTTACCATCCGTCTACAAGGTCTGACCTGCTGTGACCATCTACGTGTCTAACTAACATGGCTGAGTGCTGTATTATACTAACTACAGTCGTTTGGTGGAATTCCCCAATGGAAACAGTAGAACTTCACTGTATGTTTTGAGGGCGTTGCAGCTTGTGAAAACGTGTGAGTCAGAAATAGGTGAAATGAGAGTGAATGTTGAATTTTGAAGGCTGTTGTCGTTGGAATGTACTGTACAAGTCTTTGTTTCTTCATAGTTCACACGGATCCTTTAAATAACCCTTCTTTAAGAATACACACACATTTCAGTCAGTATTTATTTGAAATATCCTAACATAAAAAAAATATCTATATATGGACACGACTGTAAAAATCCTTATGAATACAAAAATATCAGTTAACAACAGCGACCCTGTGTGTTGACGTCTCCGAGGTCCAGGGGAGTCGGGGATGAGGATGAGAGCATGCAGGTGGGGATGAGGATGAGAGCATGAATCAGATGTGGAAAAAAACACATCAAGCAGTCCAGACAAGATGGCCACCCTGTCTGCGTCCATTTGGAGTTCAGCCACTCAGGGCAATCTGATCTGAGTGTTTCTCTTTTGAAGGCGACCATTAGTCATGTGTGTGTGTGTGTCTGTGTGTGTGTGTGTGTGTGTCTGTGTGTGTCTGTGTGTGCCTGTGTGTGTCTGTGTGTGTGTGTGTGCCTGTGTGTGTGTGCCTGTGTGTGTGTGCGTGTGTGCCTGTGTGTGTGCGTGTGTGCGTGTGTGCGTGTGTGTGTGTCTGTGTGTGTCTGTGTGTGTGTGTGTGTGTGTGTGTCTGTGTGTGTGTGTGTGTGTGTGTGTGTGTGTGTGTGTGTGTGTGTGTGCCTGTGCCTGTGCGTGTGCGTGTGTGTGTGTGTGTGAACTGCTCACAGGCCCATAGAACACACAGAGTTCTGCTTTCTATCTGGAAGTTTCCATGCATTAAAAGGTCTCAGACAATCGCATTAGATTCTAAAGAAAACAATCCTTATTCACCCTTCAGTAGCTGTGGTGTGCGGTCTGCGCTGAGGACCAGTGAGTCGCCGGGCTCCTCAGAGCTCGTCGGATGACGCAGCCCTCTGGTTAATCCGTCAGCAGAGACCATGAGAAGCGGACCTGAGTGGTTTCAGCAAGGAAAAAAAAAGACGCAATAATTTGACGTGTCACCTTGGAGATGGCATTTGACATCTGTTCTGTGAGCAGGCGGGGCTTGATTGGTGAGGAAGTGAGGTTGACCTTGACTGTGACTGTGGATCGCTGCGTGTTGCTTCCTTCCACCTGAAACGACATCTTTATAATTTTGGACGACAGCAAACAAACTCCTTTAGCATTAATTATGTGTAGGAATGTGCTTGGTGCAACAGACACACACACAAACACACACCCGCAAAACAAATACTTATGTAAGCCCTCAGATCTGTCTCCATGGCAACCCCCAGCATTCTGGCACATGCCTCCCCTCCCTCCCCCCCGCCCACCTCTCCTGAATCGGGCTGTTGCCATGGCGACGGGATGGAATCGGAGTGGCTGCCTTTGATGATGGCTCCTGTGAAGTGACAATTGCTGATAGCAGCTCCTGGGAGAGAGAGAGGCGGGGGGAGAGAGGGGGGAGAGGGGGGGGAGCAAGTGTGTGTGAGAGAGAGAAAGAAAGAGGGGGTTTGTGTGAGACTGAGAAAGAGAGGCGGGGGGAGAGAACTCGGAATCAGAACATGCTGAAATGTTACCGGTAAGCAGGGCACATGCTGTACTCTGGTGCCTGCAGCTCCAGTACAGGAACCCCCCCCCCCCCCCCAGGTCAGACACACTCCTCTGCAGTACAGGAACCCTCCACCCAGGTCAGACACACCCCTCTGCAGTACAGGAACCCTCCACCCAGGTCAGACACACCCCTCTGCAGTACAGGAACCCTCCACCCAGGTCAGACACACCCCTCTGCAGTACAGGAACCCCCCCCCCCCAGGTCAGACACACCCCTCTGCAGTACAGGAACCCCCCCCCCCCAGGTCAGACACACCCCTCTGCAGTACAGGAACCCCCCCCCCCAGGTCAGACACACCCCTCTGCAGTACAGGAACCCCCCCCCCAGGTCAGACACACCCCTCTGCAGTACAGGAACCCCCCAGGTCAGACACACCCCTCTCCAGTACAGGAACCCCCCAGGTGAGACACACCCCTCTCCAGTACAGGAACCCCCCCCAGGTGAGACACACCCCTCTCCAGTACAGGAACCCCCCCCCAGGTGAGACACACCCCTCTGCAGTACAGGAACCCCCCCCCCCCCCCAGGTCAGACACACCCCTCTGCAGTACAGGAACCCCCCCCCCCCAGGTCAGACACACCCCTCTGCAGTACAGGAACCCCCCCCCCCCCCAGGTCAGACACACCCCTCTGCAGTACAGGAACCCCCCCCCCCAGGTCAGACACACCCCTCTGCAGTACAGGAACCCCCCCCCCAGGTCAGACACACCCCTCTGCAGTACAGGAACCCCCCAGGTCAGACACACCCCTCTCCAGTACAGGAACCCCCCAGGTGAGACACACCCCTCTCCAGTACAGGAACCCCCCCCCAGGTCAGACCCACCTGGCTGCAGACTCGGCCTTCTGTCCCCTGTCAGAGCCTCTCCTCTCCAGTGTGGCAACATGAACAATCATCAAGCATCGTTCCCTTCACCCTCCCCGAGGCAGTTCCCTTCACCCTCCCCGAGGCAGTTCCCTTCACCCTCCCCGAGGCAGTTCCCTTCACCCTCCCCGAGGCAGTTCCCTTCACCCTCCCCGAGGCAGTTCCCTTCACAAAGCACCACTGGTGTTTCTCGGTCTCAATCAGCTGCCTGCTTCTGCCTCTTTCCTGCCTCAGTGTTGTGAGGCAGCTGCAGTTGCATGACCTCAGGACAGTTTGTGATAATGGCCCACCGTGGCTTCAGGACAGTTTGTGGTAATGGTCTACCCTGGTATACAACGGCAGTTTTTCATAGCTGTTGTGCAACTTCCGTTAATGGCCGGATGCAGTGGTTTGCGGTCCTAACGGAACCCGCTTGTCTTTCAGATGTTCAACATGTCTTTATCCTTCAGCAGAACAGTTGAAGTAGAATAGATAAAATAGTATAGTACTAAAATATAGCTAGCTAGCTTATGAAGGACCTGCTCCTGACAGAGTTGTATTCTTGCCACTGGTTTTTACAGTAGAATAGTTCCACCGCCTCTGTTTGGTTGTGAGAGAGAGATTGGGACAAGTTGTTACCTTGATGATTGGCTCTTTTGTTTTCCCCCCACATTGATGCGAACACGGCAGGCACCGTTGTTGAAGGTCGTTGTTTAAAACAAACGCCCCCGTCTTTGTAAAATGTGTATAACATGAGAACCAGGGTAAAACCATGTGGGATAAACCAGCTCTCTGGTTCTGCTGGTCGGCTGTGGACCAGCAGTCTGCATATAAAACAGCCCTGGCACCAGTTAGCAGATCAAAGGGAGCAGATACGTAATCCCCCATGAGTCACTAGGCAACCAGCTGGGGGGGAGGAGGAGGAGGGGGGGGGGAATCCAGCTTCTCATTTCATCAGGGTGACTAACTAACTAACCTCATAGGAGTTTGTGTTTCGGTGTGTGCATGTGTTTGTGCGTGCATGCATGTGTTTGTGAGCTTCTGTGTGTGTGTGTGTCTGCATGTGTTTATGAACGTGTGTGTGCATGTGTTTATGAACGCGTGTGTGTGTGTGTGTGTGTGCATGTGTTTATGAACGTGTGTGTGTGTGCATGTGTTTATGAACGCGTGTGTGTGTGTGTGCATGTGTTTATGAACGCGTGTGTGTGTGCATGTGTTTATGAACGCGTGTGTGTGTGTGTGTGCATACTTTGAGTGACGCATGGTTGTGTCACCATGCCACGTCTCTCTTCCTCTGTGGTGGCTTTGAAGTGAAGCGCTGTTTCTGCTCTGACTGAACCAAAAATCACCTTGTTTGAGCTCACTTGGTTCTTTCCCCGGGTCTCGAGAGGCAAAGGGCAGCTGTGTCACAACACAGCACGCTCTGTGTATATTGAGTTTGTGTGACTCTGCTTTCACACAGGATGCCGGTGGGGAGAAATCTTCTGAAACTGAGACACTTTCCTGCTACTTTCACTAGCCCAATGATACAACCACACGGGGTTAACCCCTTCTGCAAGGCAAGACATCAGCTGAGCTGAGAGAAAGAGAGAGAGGGAGAGAGAGGGGGAGAGAGGGAGAGAGGGAGAGAGAGAGGGAGAGAGAGGGGGAGAGAGAGGGGGAGAGGGAGGGGGAGAGGGAGGAGAGGGAGAGAGAGGAAATGTTGTCTTCTCTTCGTAAACACTTTTTGACCACCAAGTCCATTAACCTCCCTGTTCCAGCAGGTTTCATCATCAGTAGCAGTCTCCACCCACCGTGTGGTCTCTGAAGTCATCCACCCCCCTCTGTCTCCAATGACATCACCAAAACCTTGGAACTTTAGCAACCTGACAGAAAACAAACATGCCAAAATCTCCCTGTGAAAACATTGCACTGGTGTGTGTGTGTGTGTGTGTGTGTGCGTGTGCCAGCAGGACTGAGCAGCCATCGTTCAGACAGCCCCCTCACTGTGAGGAAGACGACGGCCCCCTCACGGTGAGGAGGACGTTGTCTTCCTCACAGATACCCGGACCACACTCAGCCTTTTGACAAAGCGCTGTTATGATTATGAGTCGTGTTTCCTCTTACAGTATGCTGCTGCTTGGGTACTTTCCTACCCCTAAGCTGTAAATATTATCTTCGACAAACTCGGCAGTCAGCTCTTCAAGTGGAACCGGCGTTCAGAGATGAGGGATTCTCCATGGTGGTGGACTGGCCTGACTAATGTGCTACCAGAGGTGGGAGTTTAGATCAATTGATTCAGACGCTTGTTCATGTGGTAAAAGCACAGTCACAGCCAAAACGACATCCTTTCAGCTGGGTATTCATCATCAGTCAGCCTCTTTTGTCAAATCCCTTTTCAGGCTGATGTAATTGAGGCCTTTTTGCCAAAACAGTGCTTATAAAATTGAGTCTGCCACTGGGAAAGTAAATCTTTTGTTGCTGAAGATTCTCTGTACCGAGAGTTCAGATGATTTATTTAGGAAGCCTCAGGCGCTGCATCTAAACCCTCTCGTTGCGTAGCGGCACAAATTCACTCAGATTAGAGGCTGCAAAGTCTGTTTCATCCGTTTCTCATCGACTCTGAAGGCTCATAACCAGAAGGGCAGATCCTTGTGGGCTAGCCAGCTACAGCTATCAGTCCTGAGAAGGTTTCAGGAAGTTTTAGTTGATAATGCTGTTATCCAGTATATTATCCAGTATTTTTGTTCCTTTAGATTAATGTGCGGAAATCACACAGTAATGGGATCTTTAAGGTACATATGTGTCACACACACACACACACACACACACAGCAGAATCTAAGATCACAAAGAAGCATAGATGGTTCTCTCAGGAAAGAATCTCTTACTCTGTTTAAACTTGACGGGCAACAGAAGGTGGGAACCAGTGTGACAAAGCCGACCCTTCGTCCCTGTGATGCTTGTGATGAGGTACAGAGAGGCTGCCTGTGATTGGTGAGAGGCTGCCTGTGATTGGTGAGAGGCTGCCTGTGATTGGTGAGAGGCTGCCTGCGATTGGTGGATGCATATGTGTTGTGACTCTGGGATCAACATAGTGTGGGTGACTGTGAAACTGGGAGACGGAAGATCTAGCATTGTTCGGAACAAGAAACCCAACCTCTCCGGAAATTAGTGGGAAATCTTCAAGGAAAGGTGTCCAATCTAAAGCCCGTCTAAAATGTTATTGTTTGAAATGAAAATGAGTAATGTTGTGATTATTCCCGGCTGTGAGTCCTTTGCTGGCTGCAGTGTGATGTGCAGAGTATGGCATGACGCAACCTTCAATTTAATTTCTGTGGAAGAGAGCGGTTTCAGTTGATTCAGGGGAAAATCCATTTTACAACATACACAGCGAAGCCAAGATTCCAATTAGTGCTGTAAAAAGTATATATTTTTTTCTTCTCACTCACAGAGACATAACTGCTGCGAAATACTGAGAATTCTGACATCGTCCTTGCCAAGGTCTGGCGCGAAGGAATCAATGACTTCACTGAAATATCAAACCGTGTTATAAATTATAGCGTTTCATTGGCTGCAACCTTGATCCTGCGGAGTGAGAGAATCCAGCCTCTTCAGCCCAGACTTCAACCGTCCTGCTGCAGATATTCAAATAATTGCCATCCATTTTCTATGAGAGCCTGAATTTGAATAATGCATGGCAGTAAGAGTAAGACCACAAGGCCTCGCAGGTCGTAAATCCTGTTGCTTCATCGGCCAGCCTGGAGGAGAGGCAGCCTAACAGGGTTGTTTATGAAATGCCCTTGGAAAAAACTAGCTTAATCCCCAGCCAGGCCGCATGGAAGGTTCTGGATAACCCACAAGCAGCAGGGTAATGAGAGGAGCGAGGGGGAGGGAGGGAGAGCCGGGTGGGGGGGGGGGGGGGGGAGAATGCATTCATTTATTGGCTGCACGCTCTGATTGGCCGTGCTGTGTGAGACACAGTGGAGCCTGGGACTGTGAACTTCCTGTGTGATCAGCAGCAGGTCTGCTACCTCTGCTTCCAGACTCCTCTCAGGTCTGCCCCCCCCCCCCACGCTGCACACACAGCAGCTTCCTGTCTACAGCAGCTTCCTGTCTACACACAGCAGCTTCCTGTCTATGCATCAGCAACTTCCTGTCTATGCATCAGCAACTTCCTGTCTACACACAGCAGCTTCCTATCTACACAGCAGCAGCTTCCTGGCTACACAGCAGCAGCTTCCTGGCTACACAGCAGCAGCTTCCTGGCTACACAGCAGCAACTTCCTGTCTACAGCAGATTCCTGTCTATGCATCAGCAACTTCCTGTCTACAGCAACTTCCTCTCCTCATCCTTCCAAGAGTGATGTGTCTCCACCCTTCAGACACCCTCGGAGGCAAGCACATGCTCTGAGACGAACGCTCCCTGACAGAGCCCCTCTCCTCCCTGGGGGGGCCCTGAACCCCCCCCGGCCCCTCATTAGCAGCAGAGAGGCATGGCTCTGCCCCCCCAGCCGGAGCAGGAAAGGGGGCTCGTCCACAGAGCAGGTGAGCCAAGTGGCTGCAGTGTTATTGCCTCCAGAAGGCTTCCTGTAAATGAGGCCTGCTGCCTGTCTTGAGTGCCCCCCCCACCCCAGCCCCCCCCCCCCCCCCCCCCCAGCCCCCCCCCCCCCCCCCAGCCCATAAACCCTGAGTGACGGAGCGGCTAATAAAGGCTGTGTGAACGCAATGACTCAGCACTTTAGCCTCCATTTAATTTCAGCTGAACGCCATTCCTCCCTCCCCTCCCCTTCTCCCCCACTCCCCTCCGTCTGCTGTGAACTTAACCCTTCCCTCCCTCCCCCTGCAGGGTACAGGCAGGCTGTCTCTCTCTCTCCCTCCTCCTGCAGGGTGGCAGGCTCTCTCTCTCTCTCTCCCTCCTCCTGCAGGGTGGCAGGCTCTCTCTCCCTCCTCCTGCAGGGTGGCAGGCTCTCTCTCCCTCCTCCTGCAGGGTGGCAGGCTCTCTCTCCCTCCTCCTGCAGGGTGGCAGGCTCTCTCTCTCTCTCCCTCCTCCTGCAGGGTGGCAGGCTCTCTCTCTCTCTCCCTCCTCCTGCAGGGTGGCAGGCTCTCTCTCTCTCTTCACACTAGCAGTCCCCTTGTCTCACAGACTCAGCAGTGTGGACTGTCCTCCAGGTCAACCAATCAGCATGAGCTCACTGCCCCTCAGGTCCGAGTCGTCTGTGTGCAGTGTTTAACTTCTCTCTGCTGACAGCTGTGTGTTGGAGGGGGAGAGAGAGAGAGAGAGAGAGAGAGAGAGGAGAAAGAGTGATCAGAGAGAGAGAGGGGAGAGTGCAGAGAGAGAGGGGAGAGAGTGCAGAGAGAGAGGGGAGAGTGCAGAGAGAGAGAGGGGAGAGTGCAGAGGGAGAGGGGAGAGAGTGCAGAGAGAGAGGGGAGAGAGAGAGAGGGAGGGGAGAGGGAGAATATATCATTTCGGCCACATTCCTGTCCTAGGAGCAGCTCGGCAAACACTGAGCAATCAGACCCGGATTTCCGGCATTCCAGTGAGGGGGCCAGTGTGGGGACCAGAGCCGGGCCAGAGCGGGGCCAGAGCGGGGCCAGAGAGGGGGCCAGAGCGGGGGCCAGAGCGGGGGCCAGAGGGGCAGAGCAGGGGCCAGTGTGGGGACCAGAGAGGGGGCCAGAGAGGGGGCCAGAAGGAGGCCCAGGGTGGGGGCCAGAAGGAGGCCCAGGGTGGGGGCCAGAAGGAGGCCAGAGTGTCTGGAGCTGTATTCATGCTCGCTGATACAGTAGCCTGCCTCCACACCCTCGCTGCAGACTGACCACAGCTCCTCCTTCAGCCTGGTGTTCCAGCCCTCCTGTTCCAGCCTGGTGCCCCTGCTGTGCTCTCTCTCCTGGGGGAAGGGTTGCTCTGCTTCAGGGGAAGGGTGGGTGAAACTGTCCAGAACCCCTCTCTCTCTTCCTTCTCTTACTACCCCCTCTCTCTCTCCTTCTCTTACTACCTCCCTCTCTCTCTCCTTCTCTTACTACCCCCTCTCTCTCTCCTTCTCCCTTTATCTCTTTTGTCATTCTACCTTCTCTCTCTCTCTCTCTGTCTCTGTCTGTCTCTCTGTCTCTCTGTCTCTCTGTCTCTCTGTCTCTCTGTCTCTCTGTCTCTGTCTCTGTCTCTCTCTCTCTCTCTCTCTCTCTCTCTCTCTCTCTCTCTCTCTTCCTCTCTCTTTCCTGACTGGTTTCCCATGCAGCTGCAGTACAATAACAGTGTTTGAGTGTGAGCCTTCAGACAGCCCCGGTTTAAATAAGCACCCCAGGGCCATGTAATAACCCCCTTCCCCTCTCCCCCAACCCCCTGTTCCTGCTCCCCTCCCTTCCTTCCAGTCAGCCTGTCAGTTCTGGGGCCCAATCCATAACACATTCCTCTCGCTACTCCCTATCCACTTAGCTAAACAGCCAGAGGAAAAATACAGAGCTTGAAAGTGTGATTCACAGCCCTGATATAGAATACCATCTCCTCCCTCTCCTCTGTCTAACAGCTGGCTTCCTGGAATGAGGGCCCTGTGGTGGGGGTGGGGGGTGGAGGGAGGGGGGTGCAGGGAGGGGGGTTGTGGTGGTGAGAGAGGAAGGGTTATAGCTTTAGACATCTTCAAAGCTCTCTCTACCGCACATCTGCAACACTTGTGAGTCAGAGGCCAGCAGAAAGGTGAGCGTGATGGGGGGAACAAGCAGGCTCTGATGTCATGGCTTTGAGTGCGCTGAACTCAGAGGTCGTGGTTTTCACAAGCTTAAGGTCATTTCCTGTCAGGGGTGGAGATGTATAGATGAGGAAACATCCTTCCTCTTAACTTGAATTTAGATCACTTCCTGTGCAGAGCATGTGACTGGCCGGTGTGTTTTCAGTTTAAAGTGATCGGCACGATACAGCAGAAACCAATGTCCAAAAGCTTTCGTCTCTTTTAAAACCAGCTGACAGATGTAATTCAAACCCGTCGTGGGGAATCTCTAATTTACGACGTGAGTGTTTTTTTCCATCGCGGGTGATCTGCTGCAGGAGCGAGGCGTCCTTCACCTACTTTACACAGCTTACAGTTTACTTTAGTCTCTCCTGACGGCTCCGTGGGCCGGAGAGGGGGAGAGCGTCTGCAGGTCTCTCCCCTCTGGGGCGGGGGGGGGCCTGGGTTAGGAGAGAGGGTCCCAGGGAACCAGTCACTCTGCTGGGCTCAGAATACCCAGTGCCCCCCCGCGGTGACCAGACAGCCGGGGGGGAGCAGCTCTCAACAGGCTCAGGACAAAATAGACTTTCCTGACCCCGCTACACACAACACACACATACATACAGACATACTTACACACAACACACACATACATACAGACATACTTACACACAGACACTCATTCACACACAGATGCATATAGACACACACACACACACACACTCGTGCACATACAGTCACACAACCCTACTAATGTTCAGAGAGATTAAGAATGGAAGTAGGCTAGCATGAGATCATGCATGCGCTGGCTCATTAGGTACGTTTAACATGGTCGGGCTGCACGGCCACCTGTTCCCTGTAGCTGTGCCAGAGAGGATGTGATCCTGGCCGCCATGCTGCTTCCTGTTTACTATTTTAAAGAGTGTTTTCATGAGATGGGTGGGGTGTGGGAAATGTGAAATTTCTCCTTGCAGAGGAGTATTTCTAAGTGGCAAAAGAAAACTAATAATAACGTTTCCTATGTCTACCTGCAGAGTAAATTGATGTGTCTATAAAAAAAACTTTAAGTACTTAATTAGAATGTTTCTGTCAGGGTGTAGAGATATCTGCAGGTGCGCTCTCTCTCTCTCTCTCTCTCTCTCTCTCTCCTCTCTCTCTCTCTGTCTCTGTCTGGCCCTTTCTCTCTCTCTGTCTCTCTCTCTCTCCTCTCTCTCTCTCTCTCTCCTCTCTCTCTCTCTCTCCCTATCTCAGGCTGAAAGGGCCTTGGGGGATTAACTTTCACTTCTCTGATCCACTTTTTCATCCAGCCAATAGCTGTGCAGCTCTGCATGTTATGTGGTTCACCCAAAAAAGAAAGAAAATCAGGGCCATTTCCAAGCTGAATGTTCGACTCCTCTCAAGGATATTTCTGTTGCTTACTTATACATTCCGGTCCCCCCCCCCACCCATCTCCATTAAGCAGTTCACTGTACAAAGAGAGATATTTATGAAATGCCAAAGAAAAGTAGGTTATAGCGTTTAGCCGTTCTGCATGCAGAGGCTCCTCTCTGAGTCCTCTGGCTTCCCACTCGGGTGTTGCGTAATCTTGTTTTTCATTTTTCCCTTTCAGATTTCTGTATTTCCACTTCTCTCCAGATGACGTGGACTGAGACACAAGAGGGATAAATGCTGGCACTTTGCCTTTTAAGTGATTACAAATTGCAGATGGAAAATCTCCCACTGTCGCAGTTAGACCAGCGCGGCTTGAAAAACCCCTTCTGTGTCATTTCACCTCTAGGACAGTGGGTTTGAAGCACTTTGGTGTGTGTGTGTGTGTGTTCCAAGAATCGCTGTTTGCCGCAAACGTGTGTGTCATGCTGATAAACAAACAAACGTTTCTTCTTCTAAGTTGAATCGTCTGCAGCTCTTGCTGCGGTGTTTCTGGGATTCCAGAGGGCGTGAGGAGATTTGGTTTGTTAAAACTGCAGGCTACAGCTTTGAAGCAGAATAGTCTTCAGGGTGAGAGAGGCTGAAAGCCTCAATCTGTAGTTTAGTCAGAGACATGCCGGAGGGAGGGGGGAGGGAGGGAGGGAGGGGGAGGGAGGGGGAGGCAGGCAGAGGCATTCCTTTGAAGTGGGCGGCTCAGATATTAAATAATTGAGTTGTCGGAGATTAAAGTTTCAGGAGCTAATTTGACCCCCTCCACGCTTTGTCACTGCAGGACTGCTTCCTGCAGACGACGGTGGGTGAATAATGCCTGACTCACTTCCTGTGTGGCCAGGCAGGAGAAACCCTATATCTGAGGCAGACTGAGGCAATCTGAGGCAGACTGAAACAGGAAGTTCATCCAGGGCACAGCCTCGGTCTCTGACTCACGGCTAGGGTGACGCCATCTTTGATCTGCAAGCTTTCAGGAATCCAGGCTGCCATGTGCTTAAAGACACGCACACACAGACGACTGGATTACTTTCCTCATTCAGCGTGTAAACCCTGCATCTGACGACAGGAGCCTAGCTACTTGGAGAGACATGAATTTGCATGCGTATGGGGAAATTTGTGAGCGTGACTTTGGCCCGGGGGTGGGTGGGGTGGGGGGGGGGGGTGGGGGGGGGGGTTGAGTTTTCAGTCACAAAACCCTGATGAGGAGCTGAATGATGACTTGTTATTTCTGTCTGTAGCGTCGAGGGCTCGTGTCAAACCACCTTTGTGGAGTCGTGGAGTCATGGCTACGAACGAGGGCACGTGCCTGCTCGTCCTCCCTGTCTTGGAGGATGAACGACGGCGTCGGGATGTGGTGGATGACCTCTCTCTCGCTCGCTCTCATCGCTCTCTCTCTCTCTCTCTCGCTCTCTCTCTCTCTCTCTCTCTCTCTCGCGCTTTCTCTCTCTCGCGCTTTCTCTCTCTCCAGGGGGAGGTGTTGCTGCAGTAACCAAACCTTTGTGGTCGTCGTGACAGAGAGCCACTGTCCTCCCGGGGCTTTCTGGTGTGGGTGTGGCCTGGGTGGGTGTGGCCAGGGTGGGTGTGGGCCTGGGTGGGTGTGGCCAGGGTGGGTGTGGCCTGGGTGGGTGTGGCCAGGGTGGGTGTGGCCTGGGTGGGTGTGGGATTTATTTGTCTTCCGTCGCTGTCACCTCACCGGAGTGTGGAGATGAATCTGACGAGAGAGACGGCCTGGTCTGAGATCCTGTTCTGCTTGTGGGCAGAGATACCAGGTTCAAATGTGTGGCTCCTGTTTCCTCCAAGACACTGCCTCAATGCCTCACTGCCTCAGCGTCACATGAGAACCTCAGGTTCTCCTCCCCAGGCAGGGGAGGAGATGGGAACACAATCTCCTTTTTAAACTTTGTTCTTCTGAGGCTCATTTGAATGTGTGGCGTGCCTCTCCTGGGGTGGCGTGTTGACTGGTGCGTGTGTGGAGGAGGTCTCACCTGGGTCTGTTTGTTTTGATTGTGAGACCCAGGGTTGGCTGTGGGGACTGTTGCTACGCTGCAGGAAAAACATGCCTCCGCCCCAAACAGCCGTCATGTGGGCCCGAGTAGGAGGGGGATGGGTGAGAGGAGATCTGGGAGGAAAGGGAGATCTGGGAGAGAGGGGGAGAGGAGATCTGGGGAGAGAGGGGGAGGAAGGGAGATCTGGGGAGAGAGGGGGGAGGAAGGGAGAGAGGGGGAGAGAGGGGGAGGAAAGGTACGAGATGGGGGAGAGAGGGGGAGAGAGAGATCTGGGGAGAGAGGGGGAGAGAGAGATCTGGGAGAGAGGGGGAGAGGAGATCTGGGGAGAGAGGGGGAGGAAAGGGAGATCTGGGGAGAGAGGGGGAGGAAAGGGAGATCTGGGGAGCGAGGGGGAGGAAGGGAGAGAGGGGGAGAGAGGGGGAGAAGGAGATCTGGGGAGAGAGGGGGAGGAAGGGAGATCTGGGGAGAGAGGGTGGAGGAAGGGAGAGAGGGGGAGAGGAGATCTGGGGAGAGAGGGGAGGAACGGGAGATCTGGGGAGAGAGGGGGAGGAAAGGGAGAGGGGGAGATCCTCTGAGTGGGGTTTACTCAGGAGGCTCATGTTGAAGACCGGAGCGACCGGTGTGTTTACAGCAGGTTGGGACAACAGGAGGTTCCTCACGCGGGGGACACCGTCAACAGAGACCCCAAAGGAGGGATCACATGACCTGTGACACGCGATCACATGACCCCTCGTGACCATTCTGTCGCCTGGAGGAAACGGAGAACACCACCGTGACGAAGTGGAGATGATAGGCCGATGGTGTGTGTCAGTCATCCACTGGGGTGATGATGATAGGCCGATGGTGTGTGTCAGTCATCCACTGGGGTGGTGATGATAGGCCGATGGTGTGTGTCAGTCATCCACTGGGGTGATGATGATAGGCCGATGGTGTGTGTCAGTCATCTCACTGGGGTGATGATGATAGGCCGATGGTGTGTGTCAGTCATCCACTGGGGTGATGATGATAGGCCCGATGGTGTGTGTCAGTCATCCACTGGGGTGATGATGATAGGCCGATGGTGTGTGTCAGTCATCCACTGGGGTGATGATGATAGGCCGATGGTGTGTGTCAGTCATCCACTGGGGTGATGATGATAGGCCGATGTGTGTGTGTCAGTCATCCACTGGGGTGATGATGATAGGCCGATGGTGTGTAGAAATGCGCAACTCAAAGTAAAACGAGAAAGTTTGTAGCTCTCATGCTTTATTGACAACATACATAACATTTACATTTGCCTTATTGACGAAGCACTTAGAATGGCACATAACGCTAGCATGAACTAGTTCACATGGACCAGGGAAAGAGAACATCATCTCTAGGTAAACATACAGAAGAACGACCAAGACGACAGTGCAAACGGCAAGCGTCTGGCTCCTCAGAGGAGATCTAGGGCTCCTCTGAGGAGATCTAGGCTCCTCAGAGGAGATCTAGGGCTCCTCAGAGGAGATCTAGGTCCTTGCGTCTCTCCCTCTCCTGTTCATCATTCCACCTGCTGCGTTTAGTACACTTTACTACAAATAACCAAAAACAACATCGAAGTACGCTCAAAACCACTCTCTCTATCTCTCTCTCTCCTTCAGATAGTCTCTCTCTCTCTCTCTCTCTCTCTCTCTCTCTCTCTCTCGCTCTCTCTCTCTCTCTCTCTCTCCTTCAGATAGTCTCTCTCCCGCCTTGGGGAGTCGATGCTAGAAGAAGCCGTGACTGTGAGAGGGAGTGGAGGTGGAGGCAGAGGTGGAGGCAGAGGGGAGGCAGAGGTGGAGGCAGCGTAGAGGAGCAGCCAGGAGCTGGGAGGAGCAGAGAGTCACCAGCCTGCAGCAGGAGAAGATCAGCTCTGCTACACTGGAGCTGCAGGCTGGGGAGGGGGGAGAGGGTGTGTCTGCCTGGGCCAGGGTGGGAGGGAGGAGGGAGGAGGGAGCAGGTGGTGCCTGTGACTCACCCCCTGGTCCTGTTCCCTCAGGCTTGTGATGTGGCTGATGCAATCCAGGCATGAACACACAGGAGATCACTCTCTCACCTGTTCGGGAGGGAGGGAGGGGGGGAGGAGGGGGAGGGAGAGAGGGGGGGAGGAGGGAGGGAGGGGGGAGGAGGGGGAGGAGAGAGGGGGGGGAGACACTCACTCCAGACAGACGTTTTGTCTTTGTTCCTTTGTTAATGTGTTTTTTGAATCAGACACAGGATGAACAAGGGATGACTGGAGGACAAGGAGGATCTCTCTCTCTCTCTCTCTCTCTCTCTCTCTCTCAAGGAGGGTCTCTCTCTCTCAAGGAGGATCTCTCTCTCTCTCTCTCTCTCTCTCTCTCTCTCTCTCTCTCTCTCTCTCAAGGAGGGTCTCTCTCTCAAGGAGGATCTCTCGTCTTTCCCTCTCTCTCTCCCTCTCTCTCTCAAGGAGGATCTCTCTCTCTCTCCCTCTCACCTGCTGCGCCTCTTCCTTCAGCCCTCTACACATTTATAATATAACACTCAATTCAGAAGTGGCATGGTGTGGATGTATGCAGATGTGCATGTTGGTTTCTCCTCAGGAGAGGTCACATCAGATCTCCCCTCAATGTCGCCCGTTTATCACAACCCACCTCGCATCGTCTTGTCCTGTCTACGACCCACACCTTTACTGGGGGGAAACCACCTTTACCTGTGAGAAACACACCTTTACCTGTGAGAAACACACCTTACTGGGGGGAAACACAACCTTTACCTGTGAGAAACACACCTTTACCTGTGAGAAACACACCTTTACTGGGGGGGGAACACACCTTTACCTGTGAGAAACACACCTTTACTGGGGGGGAAACACACCTTTACCTGTGAGAACACACCTTTACTGGGGGGGGAACACACCTTTACCTGTGAGAAACACACCTTTACTGGGGGGGGAACACACCTTTACCTGTGAGAAACACACCTTTACTGGGGGGGGAACACACCTTTACCTGTGAGAAACACACCTTTACTGGGGGGGAACACACCTTTACCTGTGAGAAACACACCTTTACCTGTGAGAAACAGCTTCAAGAATCTGCCTGTTCCCATAGCAACAACAGAGAGTGACGTTCTGAAACGACCCTCGTCTCATATTCAGGCTAGTTACTCTCCAGAGACTTTCCAGAAAACCTCCCTGGCTAAATTCAGGCCAGTCTGGATCCGACAAAAGAAGCAAAGAAAAGATTGCTTCCTAATTAAGGGGTGAATGTAGCGTGATACTCTGGCCCCTCAGTGTCTCTGGCCCTATTCCGGAGGGCCTTATCCTCGTCGCTGACACCGATGTGGAGTGTCCTCTCCTGGTCATTAGGCTCCTCCCTCCTCCCTGTCCCAGATAGCAGGAGAGAGGGGTGATCTAGGGCACCTGTCACTGCAGAGGACAGAACACCAAACTAGTCCATGGCTTCCATGAACTCATTTCATCAGCGACGCTATATCACTGTATTACCAGCCCATGTGGACTTTAGACAGGAAATGATCCATAGAAATCCAACGAGGGTCTTTATTATTAGCTTGAATGAAAGCCTGGGAAACGGCTTCCTCCCGGTAAACGTGTTCTCTTTAACGGTTTCAATCTTTACGTTTTCAATCATTACGTTTTCGTGAGCAAACATTTGCTCCGTTTTTTCAATTACGTGTGACTCTTTTTTTTCTTAAAAAGAAATAGCAGAGAACTGCAGAAGGGTTAGGAGAGGCTGGTGAGGTCGGGGGGGGGGGGGGGGGTGCGGGTGACGCCTGTCAAAAAGCATCATATTCTAATAAGCGTAACGTCGTCGGCGAGGGAAGCCTGGTGTTTTGCTGCTATTTCCATTTATAGACCTCGTCAACGAGCCTCCTGGGACTTAACACCATGAGTCATGTCTCGAGTGCTCCTGTTCCAGACAGCTCTCTCCCCCCCCCTCTATCTCTCGCCTCCCCTCTCTCCCTCTCCTCTCCTCCCTCCCTCCCTCCCTCCCTCCCTCCCTCCCTCCCTCCCTCCTCTCTCTCTCCTCTCAGCTCTCCCCCCACCTCTATCTCTCGCCTCCCCTCTCTCTCCCTCTCTGTCTCTCTCCCTCCATCTCCTCTCCTCCTCTCTCTCTCTCTCTCTCTCTCTCCTCTCTGTCCCTCTCCCCCTCTCTCCCCTCTCCCCCTCTCTCTCCCTCTCTCCCCCTCTCCCTCCCTCTCTCTCCATCTCCCCCCTCTCTCTCCCTCGTCCCCCTCTCGCTCTCCCTCTCCCTTCCCTCTCTCTCTCCTCTCCCTCTCTCTCCCTCTCCCCCTCTCTCTCCCTCTCCCCCTCTCTCTCCCTCTCCCCCTCTCTCTCCCTCTCCCCCTCTCAGCTCTCCTCCTCTCCCCCTTTATGTTTTCATCACTCATCCTCACCTTGTTTTTACTTCTCTGTTGATGCAATGCTTTTTTCCCTTTGCTCTCTTTCTTTCTCTCTCGCATCGTTTCCCCCTTCAACCCCCACCCTCTCTTTGTTAGGTTTTACATACGGTGAGCTAAAGGTGGCTTTAAGAGAGAGAGAGAGAGAGAGAGAGAGAGAGAGGTTAAGGGGTCACACTTGTTGTTGTGGCTGATGACGACAGTGATATAACAGGCAAATTCAGTCTCATGTAAATAGTACTGTACGAACGGCAGCCATTTCCCAGAAATGTTGTTGTGGTAGAGCAGCAACGTCAGTGTGTGTGTGCGTGTGTGTGTGTGTGTTGAGGGCAGGGGGGAGGGTCTGCCTTTCCCAGCACACACGTGTACACACACACACACATTCACACGCAAATGCAGCCTAGAAGCCTGGAGGCTTTTGAACATCACATGGTCACCCCCCCCCCTCCCTCCCCCTCCCTCCCCCTCTGTTTGGTTTTATTCCAGTCACGGCACCCCACCCCTCCTCCTCCCCCTCCTCCCCACCCCTCCTTCTCCCCCTCCTCCCCACAGCCCTTCTGTGCTCTGTCAGGTCACCCTCCTTGTTTGTTCAGATGGAACAGAGGAGGAAATGAAAGCTCTGAGCTCTGCGTTAACCCTTCGCAGGAACACCCACAGTCTAGACTCTCCTGGCTGTGCTCTCAGCAACCAGGAGAGCTGCAGGGGCTGAAACAGGGCTTTGTTTACACAAAAACAGTTGGGCTTTTCCTTCTAATTAAATGGTAGTGGAGGATCACCTCCAGTGCATGTGAACAGTGAGATGTTTTACTGTGAGATAAATACTGGTTCAGCCTGATTGCCTGGAAGTGTCCAGAGTGGTTATTTGTCCCCCAGGGATGGTGACGCTGGGGCCAGCGAGGGGTGTGTTAGACCTGGGACAGGACACGCTGCATGATGACCTCGGAGGAAAACATCTGCAGCAGCGTTCTGGAGGTCACCACTTCTACCTCTGCTGCCCTTTTACACACAGTGTGTGTGGGCGTGTTTGTGTGTGTTTGTGTGTGCGTGCAGCAGAATTATTCAAATTTCTTTCGGCTGGTTAGTCACCATTGCAACATGGCTTCAGCAGTAGCAGAATATCCATTTTGGGTAAAAAGCGTTCTGCAAAAATAAACAGCTTCTGGTAATGGGCAGATGTTGTTCTGCATCAGATATTTGATCCCTGCCAAAATGAGGAATTAACTGCACTAGCATATATTCACTGTGGAAAAACATTAGCCTTCCAGACCAGCATACCTTTACAGCACTAAACAGCTTGTTATATTCTACCAAATAAATGTCTCATATAAACATTCCAGGATCAGCTGTTGCCAAAGCCATGTTATGATTACATTACGATATTGTATTACTTCTAAAATAAACAAATTCCTCTCTTCTTTTTTCCGAAGCCCACATTGTTGTCCTAACTTGGCTGCGAGGAGCTGTTGTGTTCGCTGGAAGGGCTGAAATCTGAAGTGTCTTCGTGAGGAAAGTTGGCAGCAGACAAGACTGTTCTCTCTCGTACATGCAGAAGACTTGGAAAAGCAACACTGAGAAGTGTGCTTACTCTGGACGGCGTCCAAAGGTGTTTCATTGGGCCTGGTTTGAAGAGCCCTACTCTGCTACCTCCCCCAGAGAACAGGAGAAGGGAAACACGATGATTACAGTTAGACTACCAGAGATTATGGCGTTATCGTGGCATTTTGTTTCCATATAAGGCCAGTTCCTCTGCTTGGCTCCTCCAGGGTGTTAAACCAAGCCACTACATCTGGACAAGCCGTGTATACTCTTACTATGAACATAACCTTGACATATCATGCGTGTTCGTCCATGCTCACTTCCAGTCTCTGAAAGGTCGCCGCTGTCATGGCCTCCAAACCTGGCATCAGCTCGCTTCATGGTCCCCTTGCAGACAAAGACCTGGCATCAGCCCTGTTTACACAAAGCAGCTGGGGAACTTGTTCTGTAACCGGAGCTCCTAAACAGGATCGGCTGGTTGGAGGAGTGTGTGTGTGTGTGACCTTTGACTCCTCTGAACTGGTCGTTCCTCTCTGTCCCCCTGGCTCGGGTCCAGGGGGTCGGCCGGTCCGTACACGC
This sequence comes from Thaleichthys pacificus, assembly GCA_023658055.1. Classification (NCBI taxonomy): domain Eukaryota; kingdom Metazoa; phylum Chordata; class Actinopteri; order Osmeriformes; family Osmeridae; genus Thaleichthys; species Thaleichthys pacificus. The sequence goes on from CM042857.1 coordinate 1,036,424, forward strand.
ATGCAGGCTATCGGGTTTGTTTTGGGTCAACAAAACCCTCTCACGCTTCCTGGAAACGACTTCTGAGAAGTCCCTGCAGGGAATGAGACATGGACCAGTGAGGTAGCCTGGTTGCGGTCAGGGAATGAGACATGGACCAGTGAGGTAGCCTGGTGCGGTCAGGGAATGAGACATGGACCAGTGAGGTAGCCTGGTGCGGTCAGGGAATGAGACCATGGACCAGTGAGGTAGCCTGGTGCGGTCAGGGAATGAGACATGGACCAGTGAGGTAGCCTGGTGCGGTCAGGGAATGAGACATGGACCAGTGAGGTAGCCTGGTGCGGTCAGGGAATGAGACATGGACCAGTGAGGTAGCCTGGTGCGGTCAGGGAATGAGACATGGACCAGTGAGGTAGCCTGGTGCGGTTAGCTGCCAGTGAAACATCCAGTTCATGTTTGCCAGAGTTGTGTCGAGAACAAAAACTGTAAGTTGTTTGTATCTCAGAACGTGCTTGTAAACCGAGACCCGAGGAGGAGGTGGAAGAGGTGGGCCATCCAACGCCCGGGGAAGCACTGAAGGTCACCTTTGTGATTGGTGGATTAAAGATAATGCTATTGTGCCCTGGATATCGGCTACCCTTTCATCTTCAGCCCAAACCCCCAGCTCTGTAATCAGCATGACTGGGCTGTTTTGGCTGGCTGCCCCGGACAGGCAGGCCTAGATGGGGCCCCAGGCTGACAGGCTGGCCCTGTGTCTGGGACGCCTTCTCTAGGCCAGGCTGGGGATGACGCAGGCCTACTGAAACACAGAGCCCTGTGGACAGCTACTCTCCAGCCTCCTGGCACTTCCTGCGTCTGTCAGTCTAGCAGCAAACCCAGTCCCTGATCAAAGAGAGACAGAAAAACAGGGGAAGGGGAGGAGGGGAGAGGAGGAGGATGAGGGGAGAGGAAAGGAGGGGGGAGAGGAGGAGGAGGAGAGGTGAAAGTGTGAGGGAGAATGATGTGCACGTTGTGTGAAAGGGAAGAAAATAACAAACAGCTCTTTATCTGAGGGGGGGAGAGGGGGGAGGGAGGGAGGGAGGCTGACGAGGGCACCTGTGTGCCTGCTGCCTCTGAGGCAGAAGCCAAGCTCCGCCCCCGCGCCGGCTCTCATGAAAGGTTACTATGGCAACGTCCCCCGGCCCTCAGTCTGAAATAAACAATCCACCGCTGGAGACAGCCAGCGCTGACGTTGTATCTAACACACACGGAAAACAGGCTCTTTATATTACAGCTGCCCGTTCTGGAGTTAACGGGTATGTGATGGCTGCTGACAAACAGAAGGCTTGAGGTTTAAAACACCCTGATGCCCTTTTCAGTCCTGCTCTCCTGATCTTAATGAGGTGACAGTTTGGAGTCTGAGAAGATCACCCCCTGATCCTGGAACAGAGACACAGTCTTGGTGTTCCTACAGCAGAACTTCAGGGATTCCTGTTTCAGGGCCATTATCCCGGCCAGATTAGACATTAGCCACCCCTGAACACAAACCCCAGCCTTCTGCAGCTACGCAGGACAGGAAACCTTATTTCATCTGTCTGACCATGTAGAGAACACTGCAGCACTGTCCCATCCGCTTAGCGTCTGCACACACACACACACGCGGCACACTCACACTCATGCACACACGCACACACTCACTCTCATGCACACACACACACTCACACTCTCATGCACACACACACACACACGCACACACTCACTCTCATGCACACACACACACACACGCGGCACACTCACACTCTCATGCACACACACACACACACACACACGCACACACTCACTCTCATGCACACACACACACTCACACTCTCATGCACACACACACACACACTCACTCTCATGCACACACACACACTCACACTCTCATGCACACACACACACACACACACACTCACTCTCATGCACACACACACACTCACACTCTCATGCACACACACACACACACACACTCACACTCTCATGCACACACACGCACACGCACACATGCACACACACACGCACACGCACGCACACACACACACACACACACACACACACACACAGATGGAAACACATTCCTCCAGGCACATGGGAAACACTTCAGAGGGCGAGCGGTCTGGATCTAAGCAGAAATGACACCCTATTTATTAAGACTGGTCAGGGTCTGGTGTTCCCCATCTCCTGCTGGGTCAGGGTCTGGTGTTCCCATCTCCTGCTGGGTCAGGGTCTGGTGTTCCCCATCTCCTGCTGGGTCAGGGTCTGGTGTTCCCCATCTCCTGCTGGGTCAGGGTCTGGTGTTCCCCATCTCCTGCTGGGTCAGGGTCTGGTGTTCCCCATCTCCTGCTGGGGTCAGGGTCTGGTGTTCCCCATCTCCTGCTGGGTCAGGGTCTGGTGTTCCCATCTCCTGCTGGGTCAGGGTCTGGTGTTCCCCATCTCCTGCTGGGTCAGGGTCTGGTGTTCCCCCATCTCCTGCTGGGTCACGGGTCTGGTGTTCCCCATCTCCTGCTGGGTCAGGGTCTGGTGTTCCCCCATCTCCTGCTGGGTCAGGGTCTGGTGTTCCCCATCTCCTGCTGGGTCAGGGTCTGGTGTTCCCCATCTCCTGCTGGTCCAGGGTCTGTGTTCCCCATCTCCTGCTGGTCAGGGTCTGGTGTTCCCCATCTCCTGCTGGGTCAGGGTCTGGTGTTCCCCATCTCATGCTGGGTCAGGGTCTGGTGTTCCCCATCTCCTGCTGGGTCAGGGTCTGGTGTTCCCCATCTCCTGCTGGTCAGGGTCTGGTGCTTCCCCATTCTGCTGGTCAGGGCTCTGGTGTTCCCCATCTCCTGTGGGTCAGGGTCTGGTGTTCCCCATCTCCTGCTGGGTCAGGGTTGGTGTTCCCCATCTCCTGCTGGGTACAGGGTCTGGTGTTCCCCATCTCCTGCTGGGTCAGGGTCTGGTGTTCCCCATCTCCTGCTGGGTCAGGGTCTGGTGTTCCCCATCTCCTGCTGGGTCAGGGTCTGGTGTTCCCCATCTCCTGCTGGGTCAGGGTCTGGTGTTCCCCATCTCCTGCTGGGTCAGGGTCTGGTGTTCCCCATCTCCTGCTGGGTCAGGGTCTGGTGTTCCCCATCTCCTGCTGGGTCAGGGTCTGGTGTTCCCCATCTCCTGCTGGGTCAGGGTCTGGTGTTCCCCATCTCCTGCTGGGTCAGGGTCTGGTGTTCCCCATCTCCTGCTGGGTCAGGGTCTGGTGTTCCCCATCTCCTGCTGGGTCAGGGTCTGGTGTTCCCCATCTCCTGATGGGTCAGGGTCTGGTGTTCCCCATCTCCTGCTGGGTCAGGGTCTGGTGTTCCCCATCTCCTGCTGGGTCAGGTCTGGTGTTCCCCACTCTCCTGCTGGGTCAGGGTCTGGTGTTCCCCATCTCCTGCTGGGTCATGGTCTGGTGTTCCCCATCTCCTGCTGGGTCAGGGTCTGGTGTTCCCCATCTCCTGCCTGGGTCAGGGTCTGGTGTTCCCCATCTCCTGCTGGGTCAGGGTCTGGTGTTCCCCATCTCCTGCTGGGTCAGGGTCTGGTGTTCCCCATCTCCTGCTGGGTCAGGGTCTGGTGTTCCCCATCTCCTGCTGGGTCAGGGTCTGGTGTTCCCCATCTCTGGTCAGGGTCTGGTGTTCCCCATCTCCTGCTGGGTCAGGGTCTGGTGTTCCCCATCTCCTGCTGGGTCAGGGTCTGGTGTTCCCCATCTCCTGCTGGGTCAGGGTCTGGTGTTCCCCATCTCCTGCTGGGTCAGGGTCTGGTGTTCCCCATCTCCTGCTGGTCTCCCGGCGCTGTGAGAGGACACGGGCCCGTCTCCAGCCCCACAGGGAGAGAACCGGACCTGAGAACCGGACCTGAGAACCGGACCTGAGAACCGGACCTGAGAACCGGACCTGAGAACCGGACTTGAGAACCGGACCTGAGAACCGGACCTGAGAACCGGACTTGAGAACCGGACCTGAGAACCGGACCTGAGAACCGGACCTGAGAACCGGACTTGAGAACCGGACTCGTCTAACCAGGCTGTTTTAGTTTTTTTAATCAAAGCTAAATACAAAGGGATAAAACACACAAAACAAAAATGTACAACATGACAACCCGTGCTGCGATGATCCCATGATGTTTACGTCTTAGGAATCGTGAAGAGGGATCTGGATGCAGTCGCCATGGCGATCACAGGAGGAAGTGTGTCTTGAGCTGTGATGAACTTGCTGCTGCTGAACCTTAATGAACTCTTATTAGAAACAACATGTCTGGAAGGGAATACAAATGAATACCCGCCAGAGGTCTTTAAGAGCAAGTCACACATGCACACACACAGCACATACACACACACACACACACACTCCCCTCACCCACACTCCCCCCCGCCCCCACACACACACACTCGGAGGACGGCCATCTTTTGCTCCTTGAATGAAAGACCTTGCGTGTCTGTGGAGAGGACGTTCACGAGAGAGACGTGGGAGAGACAACAGAAGGAGATGCCTGGTGTCTGCCGGCTGAGGAGGAGCCAGACGCCACCCTGAAGAAACTCACATCCCCCCTTTGTTGACAGGAAGTGAAAAATGATTTCCTGTGTTTCCAGCAGCCGTCCGAGTCTCAGACATCAGCCGTGTGTCCTCAGCCGTGTGTCCTCAGCCGTGTGTCTGCTCTCTGAAGGCTCCTCTCCCTCATCCTCCCCCCTCTCCTACCCGCCCCGGCCCTGCCTCTCTGGCTGGGGCAGGGAGGAGGGGGATGATTGATACAGGTGAGGTGATTTTGCGGTTTAAGCGAGTGCCAAAGCGCCGGCTCGTCATGGTGGGACAACAGAGGTGGGACACGATAAACGATCAGTCGATGAAAACACCCTTCAGAGGAGAAACTATTTCTTTCCACCTCAAGGATTCATTATTTACGTTTTGTCCTGTTTCATCACAAAGGGCAAAAACTAGTTTCCCATGGCAACTGGGCCAGTGGAGGAAGAAGATTTGTAGCCCATTGCAGTGTGCATGTGTGGGGCTATTTATGGACACGTTTAGACAGAAAACCTAAAGAGCACGAACCACAATATTCACTTCATCTTACAGTACTGACGGAAAAGATCTTCCCCAATTCTCAACCTAGCAGATGGAGTGACAAACCAATTTATTTGAACAGTCACTTTTATTTGGACTATTTGACATTTATCTGGACTCGTCTCTTAGTGGGGTGATCAGTGTGACAGCAGTGCACGTGTCGTCCTTCGCCCGGACGCGTTGGCTCTTCCTCTGGCTCCTAGCTGCTGAACTGTCCTGAGGATCTGGAGCTGTTCTGTTCAGCACCTTAATATTCCTGTCATCTCCTGCTTCAGAGGAGAGCCAAGAGCCTCTTCATCTACCCAAACAGCAGCTGTGCAGACAAAGGCACACGCCCACACACACACACACACGCCTGCCCACACACACACACACCTGCCCACACACACACACACACACACGCCTGCCCACACACACACGCCTGCCCACACACACACACCTGCCCACACACAAACACACAGACACACTCAGATATTCATATGCACAAGCAAACTTATATAATTGAGGGGTTTCAAAGCGGCAGCATCAATTTTACACAGCACTCATGCATGATTTACCCTGCTTCCAGACTCCTACTGTGGAACTGTTTACCGGAAGCCTTCTTCAGAGCAGGACCCCACCCTCCTTCCCTCACACACCCTCCACCATCCTTCCTCCACCTACCTACCATCACTCTCTGCTGGTCCCCTCTTCTCTGAAGTGATAAGTCTCTCGGGCGCAGGGTGCATGAGGGGCTGCAGGCCTCAGATAGAGGCTGACAGCCTCAAGGACATGTTTGTGTTTGTTGTTTATGTGGGGGAGTGTGAGAGAGGTTCATCCTTGGGGTCGAGTCGGAGCGACCAACCATGATGATTACATGCCACTCGGCCAGGTCTTTCTGTTCCACCTTCCTTTCTCCTCTCTCCCCCTTCCTCCCTCTCCCCGCTCTCCCTCCCTCCCCTCTCCCCCGTCTTGTCACCATGGAAGAGCCAGTAACTTGTGTGTTATCTTTCCAGTGATTCACCCTTCAGTTCACATGGCCACCAAGCTCTGCTCTCTCACTCACTGCGCCCACACACACACACAAACAGGCACACTGGGTTTAATCAGCGACTCCAGAATCTGATCTGATCAGTTAAATCACAAATCAGACCTCGTTAGTCCCTCTCCTAGCCATGAGCATGCATGGAACAGAACACTTAGGTTGCCGAGCAATAGCTTGTTACCCCGGAGACAACAAAATCCAAGTGAAGGAGCCTGGAAACCATAGCAACAGGTAACAACTGTCGCACGGCCGGACTGAAGGGTTGTTAATGTTTCATCAGAAGTAAAACAAGTACTGTGTGATAAACCCAATGCAGAAAATGGTTTAAACCTGAGCCTCTGAGGCTGGAGCCTCTGAGGCTGGAGCCTCTGAGGCTGGAGCCTCTGAGGCTGGAGTCCTCTGAGGCTGGAGCCTCCGAGGCTGGAGTCCTCTGAGGCTGGAGCCTCTGAGGCTGGAGCCTCTGAGGCTGGAGCCTCTGAGGCTGGAGTCTGAGGATCAGACTGATGAGGCGCTGGGGTGAATCTGTTGTTTCCTCTTTTACACGTTGAAGACAAAGCGCTCTCAATTACTTTGCATTTCAAAGAAACTCTGTCATTTGATCAGCTCTGATGGAGTCCTCATTAGCATTCCAGATATCAAAATGCCAGACCTCATTGTTTGGTGAGACCCACATGATCTTAAGTGGGACACAACATATTTTTCAGTTTTTAGATCCTGAATGTGCTTAACCAGCATGTCATCTGATTTTCAGATCTGTACGTACACACACACACACACACACACCAGCAGTGAAGGAGATGAACCAGCACACACAGTTACACACAGTTACACACTGTGCTTTGCACTTCTGTGGATTCTCACATCAAAGGGCTCCTTCATCCTCCCGGTTGCCACGGCAACGTTCGCTTGGTGATTCAGGGGAGGACCCTGGACCGGAGAAGATTAGAAACCGTGGTTACCATCCAGCATCCTCAAGCGTGATCCTGGTTCCCCGCAGGCAGCATTGTTCTGGTGTTGGGCTAATGAGGTCACGTTTCATAACGTAGCTGACTCACTCCTCCTGGCACATGGGGGGTTCTCTTCTGCCTGCCTGTTGCCCGGCAGAGGGAGAACAAGCTGTTGGGACTGACTCCGCAGAGCTATATTTACCAGCTGGACAGTGGGCTGATGCAATCTTGCGATATAGAATGCGCCGGAGAGATTGGCTCTGAGCGCGGTGAGCCTGCCGTGAAATAGAGTTGATACTCTACTTGATTGTATCGTCCTTGTGATTAGAATCAAGCCCCCTCCCCTTCACCTCTACACCAGAGGGCTTCTTGTCTTGTGATTGGGCATGAGTGCTGCCCCGTAACCATGGTGACGGCTGGCGTAGCTTACCTGGTCGGCGGGGGTGGTGGGCTGGGGGAGGCACAGGAGGGTGTGTGTGTGTGTCTGTCTGGTGTGTGTGTGTGTGTGAGGGTTGGGTTGCCAGCGATGACAAGGCTGTGTCGGGGGAGAGCTGTCTCACACAGAGACAGGACTGTTCCTACTGCCTCCCTGATCTCAGCAGAGAGACCGGAGGAGAATACTGAGGCACCTACTAGCTTCAACCCTCCTACCCTCACACACCCTCCTACCCTCACACACCCTCCTACCCTCACACACCCTCCTACCCTCACACACCCTCCTACCCTCACACACCCTCCTACCCTCACACACCCTCCTACCTGACACCCTCCTACCCTCACACACCCTCCTACCCTCACACACCCTCCTACCTGACACCCTCCTACCCTCACACACCCTCCTACCCTCACACACCCTCCTACCCTGACACCCTCCTACCTGACACCCTCAACACTGATCTGATCTAGAGAAGAACAATCTCTTACTGTAATAACACTGCTGGCACAGTCTCTCCCCAGTGTACCCCGTGTAGACCTGCCATTCCCTGCTCCTAAAGGACTCTACTGATGTGTGTATCAGAGCATCGTGTATCTGGGTGTGTATCTGATGTGTATCTGATGTGTATCTGATGTGTGTATCAGAGCATTGTGTATCTGGGTGGACACAGATTTGATATCGAGCCAGTTGTTTGTCGGTCTCAGCATGTGCCACCTCGTGATTGGTGGGATTTCAGTCTCCTGATTTACACATCTCCTCATTACTGAACAAGGTCGTTTACACACATAAGTATTAATTTCCAAGTATCGCTGCGCCTGTTGCTTGACAACAGCAATTACATCTACATGAGTGCGAAGTTTAGTGTCAATCGATGGAAATTCTGCTAGATTGGTGTTAAATGCTGCATAAGCTCTGATTAAAGATGTGTGTGGGTGCTTTGCTTCTTCAGCTGAACGTGAGGCCAACACACATGACCTCTTCTTCCACTGTAGGATTAGACACGGTGTGTAAATCGTGTTTAATATGTAATCTCTACATCAGTTGTGTTTACATGCAACGAACAACAAAACAGGCACATTTCTGAACAGAAAAAAATCCACACATACTGTCTGGTTCAGCGGCTGAATGAGGGCCATTATGAATATTTCAGAGGTATGAAAACAGTGTCTGCTGGCAAAGCTCTATAAAGGGAACGTTCCACGTTTTTCCGTTGGCTTGACTTTCCCCTGGTGAGTGTGGACACAGAGTAAACACTGGAGGACTGTACACGCTCTCAGGGTGGACCAGCTGCACAAATGGCCCAAGGTTTCCCCCAGAAACAAGCCAGAGCATTCCAGAGACGCATCAATGGGATCGGTTGTTGTCATGGAGGCCGCTGGGGGGGTGGGAGGTCGGCAGGGTCCTGTTGCCGTGGCAACCCCTCGGCGATAGAGAGAGGCTCGTAACCAGCTGCAGACAGTCAGCTGGTGCCCTCGGGGTAAATCCCTTTCAAACATTATTTATTTACTTCCTTATTTCTTTCTTTATTTTCCTCTCAGTCAAACGAGGAATAGACTCCCAGGGCCACGGCCTCTCTGCTGCTGGTGCCATTTTGTGTCCTGTGAATGTGGAGCAGCCGTAAGACATGAAAATGTAAACAAACAAAACAGGCCGACGTGGATCATCCCTGGTCGTGTCCCTGGATCGGATTATTCCCCCGGCGAGAGTCACATGCTGCCTGTGTCGTCCTTGGGTGAGCCCTGCAACAGAGGCATCTCTCAGCTGTCCTGAATCGGACCTCATTAAATAATGAATCGGCCCTCATTAAATAATGATAAACCGAAGTTGTCAGGGGAACATTGGGATCTTTCTGGTCCGGAAGGAACCATGTAACTGGATCTGTGATTTGAACAGAAGCAGACAAAGGGAGGGGTATCTTACTGTATGCTCTGCCAGTGTTCTGTGAAAGGGTGGGTTTGTCATCATCTAGTTTCAGTTTTCTTTTCTTTTCTTTTTTTGCAAGTCATGGATGAAATTCCAACCCCAGCTGCCACAGTAAGGAGAACATAGACTTTAACAGGATACACTGATAGTATGCTTCAATAACATAGAATCATACTTTCCAACATAAACCACATTACCAACTTTCTATTAGACTAAAATACTTTCAACATTCAAACGGTCTGGAGTAAGGCTTGCCTTGTCGCAGTAGAGAGGTATAATCCTGGTCAGGTTTGCCATCAGGGGGGGGTCAAAGGGTAAAGATGACCCCAGATCCAGGGGCCCCCATGTATACAGGGTTACAATGCTCGGCTCACTCGTTGCTGCCAGACCCAATTCTGTTAAGCTAAGTAGACCCCTGCCACAATTGTGGATGAGGGGCCCAATTAGGAAAATGCTGACCCCATGTCCATAGTTTGTAATGGCTGGCCTGATCCTGGTTTCTGCTCCAGGAGGCCTGGGATGTGCCGGACATGGTTTGAACAAGTCCTGGGATCATGTTCAGGTAAACCAGGTTCTTCATCCAGGGGAACACCTGGGACAGGTAGGGTGTGACGTACTGCTTCTCCATGTCCTTTGTTTACCTGCTCAACAGCCTGGAGCAGGTGTGTGCAAGAGGAAACCTATGCGTGGGCGTGTGTTTTTGTGTGTACGTCTGTGTGTGTTTGTGTTTGCACTGAAAGAAACATGTTTGTAGTGTAACTAGACTCTTGCTTACGTTGCTCAGTCATTAACTGTGGGAAAGAATGCTTTCTCAACTGCGGTTGTTTTGTCTGCCAGGGGCGTGGTGAACAGGGGAGCGTTTGGGAGCACACCTTTGTCTCAACTGGATGCCTCCAGGCTGTCTGGTTCACCTGGCCAGGTGAATGTGTTGATCTCATGATGGGAAAGAACTGTTTCTGTTAACGCTATCATGACCCCACCTGCCTAAGCAGGTTCACTGCGTACAGGCATGGTTTCAGTTTGAAGCACCACAACTGTTGAACTCACTGGCTTGAAAGATTGATGTGAGAGAGAATCTCTCTAATACTGATAGTGTAGTTGCAATTTAGACTGATTTATGCCCATTTATTCCAGTTTAAACCGGTTTATACCCATTTATTCCAGTTTAAACCGGTTTATACCAATCACAGTTGTTATGGCGCGCCTCGCCAAAGTGAGTCTGTCTCTCCAGCAGCCAGCCCTGTTCTGGACCGGGGGATTTAGTGTGGCGCTCACACCGCTGAGCCCATTTAAAGTACCGCTTCCCAAACTCCTGCAGATGCTTTCCATCCAGTAGCGTTTCATTTTTGTCCGACCCCCAACCTTCCCCCAACCTTCCCCCATCCTCTCCCCCTCATTCTCCCCCTCATTCTCCCCCCACCATTGTCCTCCTATCCCTCCCTTCTGTATCCAAGCCAAAACTGGCAGGCAAGTTCACACTCAGAGTTTCAAAGCCGTCCTGTTTTCTGTCAAACGCTGTGCGGCAACATCTAACGCTTGGCCGGACAGAGCCTTCCTCGGGATCCCAGCGAGGTGGGCGGATAATTGGAGGCAGGCCTCTGCGGATCTGGCGGACGTGTGATGAGTTTTTACTGAAGGGGGGGGTTTAGAAAAAAGAAAAAGAAAGGCCCTCTTTGTTGTTGATGCCCGGGTCCCTCCCTAAATCTGGCCACAGGGCTTTTGATTGGTCCAGCAACGAAGTGGTCCCTGGCAGTAAACATCGCAGACAGACACGATATCTAAACCCAACATGTGGAATTTCGTGTCTTTGGTCTGACTCAAGCTTCCAAACATTTCCACATGTCCCGTCCTCACGTGGCCTCGTTAGACGTTTCTGGCTCAGCTTCTCTGAGACTTTCTCTGGAACCACCCTGCTAATGAGTGTGCACTGTCTGAGCTGCTCTGAGTTTGGACTGGCTGGAGGTCATGAGAGCTGTGGCTCCGGCCGCTGTGATTACAAAGACACAAAGGAATGCCCCTCCTCACCTCCTCTCTTCCCCCTGAACGAGCAAGAATGCTGAACCTGGATTCTTCCCAGTCATCCATCACTGAGCAAGCACAGCCCGGATTCAGACCTGCTCTCTTCAGCCGGGCTGGGCTTCCCCCCAGAGAGCAGGAGGTCAGAGCTTGCTGGTGGGATGTGGAGAAGGGGACCAGACTCAGGAAACCGTTACACAAGGAGGGAAACGAACAGAGAAAATGATTTGATGTAGACAGTCAGAGAGTGCCAAGTAAAAGAAAAACCTATCAGGCCTCCCATGTTTCAGCGGATACCCAGAGGCTCACTCAGACAGTATGAAGTTTTCAACATTGTTTTTGTTCTTTCTTTTTTTTTTCTTATTTTCTTTTTTACACAGGATGTTTCAGAGAGCAGACCTTCAGTTTCCCTGTTTTCCCTCTGCAAGTTCATTCCCGGCTCTCCGGTGTTGCCAAAGCGCTCCCTCTCACTCTTTCTCTCTGTACCGGAGAGCTGTTCTACGGCAGAAGGGTCATCTCTAGGCCAGCTCCAAATGAGAAATATTTGGCTGTGTGCTCTGGCAGCTGCTCAAATCCGCCTTTTTGAAAAGATGACTGTGCTGCTGCTGCAGCCGCCGCCTCCTGTAGGGCATGCCAGGTCTGCTGAGAGGAGAGGCATGTGCAGGAGGGCCAGGGAGGGGGGGGGGGGGGTGGCGGAGGTACATTTCATCTGCCCTTTTTTCCTGAAAGTTTTCCCTCAGAATTTTTCTCCTCTCTCATTCTCCTATCCTCTCCTGCTCTCCTCCTCCTCCCTCTCCTCCTCCTCTCCTCTTCTCCTTCTCAGACTGGACCAGGAACTGGACCAGAATAACACCTCCCAGGGTTCCTGTAGCCCCCTTGGAGGCCATGTGGCCCAGGTCAGCCTCCTCTCTCCCCTCCCCTCTCCTGGTTCTCTCTCCTTCCTTCCCCTGGTTCTCTCTCCTTCCCTCTCCTGGTTCTCTCTCCTTCCTTCCCCTGGTTCTCTTCTCCAGGCTTGGTGTTTCTCAGAGCCCGGTGATGAATGATGGATTGATAGTGTTGAGGCCCACTCTGTCTCAGCCTCGGGCCATTTCTGCTAAGCTGCTTTAACCTGATAGGCTGCTGACTCAGGAGTCTCCCATGCTGGAGTGGTAAAAGCTGATTTGTAGGGGCGTTGTGAGGAGGCCCAGACGTGTTCATGCCTCCCCGGGCCTGTCACAGTCAACACCAGCTCTCCCCGGCCGAGCCTCACCCTCTCCTGTGCGTTCACTCGTAAATAATGCAGAGCACTCACAAACAAATACCCTCCTTTCACATCAGGCATGGATATCATTAGCTACAGCTATTTGGAACAATGGAATACAGTTTTTTGTTCATCTCTTTTTCTTTCTTTCTTTCTCTCTCTTTCTCTCTCTCTCTTTTTATTTAACAGGATGATCGACTATTCCCCATTACTACAGGTAAAGTGTACATAGAGGCATTGTTTGTCTGCAATGGCTCTCAGAATCCAACGTAATCTACCCGCTTCAACATTCATCAGTTGAAGATGAAAAGTCTTGTAAATAAGGAGCCAGTTTGAGCACGTCCCCCCTCGATCAGCAGCCACTGTCTACTCTCTGCTGCGGAAGTTAAAACTACGACCGTTTCTTGATTGCTAAAAGCATCCTTCATATAAAAGGGAGGCTTGACTTATGGGCGGCTATTATCCAACAGGATGTTTTAATTTTATTTGGTTTGCCGGGACATTACTCTGCAGTGGAGTAAACACTTAGTCCTGACATCACGGCTGGAGGAAATCCCCCCCCCTCCCCTTCCCCCCCCTCCCCCCTCCCCCGGGATCATTAAGCTGCTGACGGATTTAGAATGATGCCTTCTCCGTGGGTGGTCCTTATCTGAGATCCAGGAAGCAGGGCAGGACCCAGACACACCCACTCACACGAGAGGAAGTCTCCTTGTGCAGTGACTACACCTCAGATAAATCATACACCACCCAAGCCCTGACAACACAATGACGTCTGCCTCATGTCGTTGAGACAGTTTGCCCGCAATCACCCAGCATGCATTTCTGCATGGCCATTTAGAAGAGTGTTTACCAGGAAGAGTAGCCAGTAGCACATGTTTTATTATTAGCAGGGTTTAAAAAAACGTCCCAAATGATTCTTTTCATCATGTCTGAACTGTACTCCGACTCCTCTGAGCTATGCCTGCAGTCTTCCAGATTCACACGCAGAGCAAAACCCATTTAAATAGAAACTGAATTTTCTTTGCTGCATCAATGCCACTCTCTGCTTGCTGTGGCCTGCAAGGCAGAAATAGATGTTGTGTTGCAGTGTTAGTGTGCAAGTGTTAGTGTGTGTGATTGTGTGTGTCGAGGCTGTGGGGCTGGCTGTGTGTGTGTGGCTGTGTGTGTGTGTGTGTTCCTGGGTCACATCGTCTGCTTAGTAACACACACACTGGGGAGGACAGGATGCTGCCTTGTGATTGGAGGAGACCAACACCCTCAGGATATCAGGCGCTAATTGCGAGCAGTTTTTTTTCGCTCTCTCTTTCTGTTTTTTTTTTTTAACAGATACAATATGCCAGCCCCAGAAAGTGGTTGCATAACATGATTTTACAACAGATAGTTACCCTTCTCCCACACTCACTGCCCCAACTCTATCCTTTTATCTCTCCCTCTCCCCCCTCTCTCCCCTCTCTCCTCCATCCTTCTCTACACCCTCTCATAGCAACGGGAACACTGCCAGATGGTTCGGCTGACTATTTTAAAGATTACAGGAAGAGAGAGGAATGAATCTTTTTTACTGCACAGAAAGAAAACATGTCCGTCGGTCCGACAGAAATAGCCAGCGTTTGTGGGGGAGGTTCTGCATGGATGGAAAGGGCTGGGGTGGTCTGGAGAGAGAGGGGAGAGAGAGGGGAGAGAGAGGGGGGAGAGAGGGGGGAGAGAGAGGGGAGAGAGAGGGGGGAGAGAGAGAGGGGAGAGGAACATGGCCTGACTGTGTGTGGGCTGAGTAAAGTCCTTGTTGAAGGGATTTAAGGACGGCAGGTCTCACTACCGTTCTCTCCGACAGTCCTTATATGGCCGTTTAGCCGCGTTAACAAAGAGGGCAGTGAGAGCTAAGCTGAGGAAGACCTCCATCTTGGAACAACACGCAGCAGGGACGTCTCTCCTTCCTGAGCACCAGCCTGGCTGAGCGCTCCCAGAGACCTGACCACCATGAAACACACACATTCATTCATACACCCACCATGTGCACAAGATCATCAACACTCCAGACAGAAATTACAAATGCAAGCATTTTGCTTGTCTGAAGGGGGAGGAGCAGACTTGGTTTGGAAGCTAAGAGTCTTAGGGGATTTGATACACACACACAGAGGCTACTGGCAATCGCACATGTGGGTCCTGGGGGAACTTGTGAACATGAAGTATTTATTGCTGGCCTGGCAAGTATGTGTGTGTTACATGAGCTGGAGATGAGAGGCTTGGTGGGAAGAGGGGAGTGGCCACAACACAAAGACCAATCACAGAGCTCCTCATGTGTGTGTGTGTGTGCGTGTGTGTGTGTGTGGTGTGTGTGTGCGTGTCGTGGTGAAGCAGCACATGATGGCCTTTTTATTGTCGCTCCTCTCTAGACAGCACAAGTAGAACAATGCACAATGATGTTATCATTCAACTTCCTTGGTTCCGTACACTGTACTGTACACATGCACACGTATGACTGTGTCCATGTTGTATGTTTACGTACTGTACACACCGGTGCACGGCTGGTGTGTGAGATCTTGTGTTTGTGTTCCAGCTCTTCGGGGTAAAGGAAGAATAGTCCAGAAATAGTCCGGTGGTTTTAATAAACCATCTCAGAGTAGCGTATCTTGTCGCTGTGTTGAGATGGAACGGTAGCCTGGGAGAGACTGAAGCTGGTCTCTTCCATTCCAGACCCTCTTCTCTGCCCTGATTCAGATCTGCGAGCAGAACGTGTTTACCCCTCTTCCTGCTTCGGCTGCCCTCCCTCCCTCCCTCCTAACCCTGTCTAACCCTGTCTCCTGTACAGACCTTTTATTCCTGTCGGGAAAATGTTTATTACCAAAGAGTCAAGTCATTTCTCTGCCTGAGGAATGCTGTGACCAGTGGTGATGAGAGTTGTGTGAGCCTGCAACCCTCTCTGTGTTGACCTCCTGGGAGGGGGGATAGCATGATGTAGCATTACATAGCATTATGTAGCATTACGTAGCATTATGTAGCATTATGTAGCATTATGTAGCATTACGTAGCATTACGTAGCATTATGTAGCATGATGTAGCATTATGTAGTATGATGTAGCATTATGTAGTATGATGTAGCATTATGTAGCATTACGTAGTATGATTTAGCAATGTAGTATGATGAAGTATTATGTAGCATTATGTAGCATTACGTAGTATTATGTAGTATTATGTAGCATTATAACACCTTGATTTGACCAGATCTAGCATCAGTCAGGTGCAGGATTAAACACCAGAGATGAAGGACTGAGACAGTCTTGAGTCAGAGACGCTCTTAAACACCACCTTCTAGACGTGGCGCACGCTAGGAATCACAAACCCTTATGGTGCATGCTGTGACGAGTCAAGCGCAAAATTGAATCTCATATTTCATAACATGAATGAACGCTAACCTGTTAAGATGAACACAGCAATTCACACACCTCTTAATTATTGTACGGGAAGCCAATAAATCCCAGAGGGTTGTAGTAGCTGACCTAACATAATAACCTCTTAATCATAAACATATTGGCTATATAAACAAGCACTTCCCCCACCACATCTCAAACACCTTCACTGATGTAGCTTTAGCTCTTTAGCATCAGCGTGTCTCTACATTGGCAACAAAAAACACACACGCATACACTCGCACTCACAAACTCACACACACCTACACACACACACACAGGCAATCCTCTCTTATTAATGAAATGGAAGATTCTGCATTTTAATGAGGACAGGGGTATCTATTTATCATTGACTTGGCATGTGCAGTCAGAGGGCTTCCTGTGCACTCCCAAACGCTCAGCCATTTTCTCACACACACAAAGCCCCCCCCCCCTCAGCCTCCAGAGTGAGTGGAGGGGGATCGATACGTCTAGAGATCAATAAGCTTATTAGAGCTGCAGGAGAACAAAGCCGATTAGCCCAGTCTCTCCAGTCGTCTGGTGTCCCCTCCCTCCCTCCTTCCCTCCCTCCCTTCCCTCCTTCCTTCCTTCCCTCCTTCCTTCCTTCCCTCCCTCCCTCCCTCCCTCCCTCCCTCCCTCCCTCCCTCCCTCCCTCCCTCCTTCCCTCCCTCCCTCCCTCCCTCCCTCCCTCCCCCCCTCCCCTTGGGTTGCCAGTACAGACAGGATGGGGGTCACAAGGTCAGACTAACCTTTTAACCTGTCGTAGCCCAGTAGATAGACGGACCTGGAACCCCGGACCTCCTCAGGTGATATGATTAATACTCGAGCTTCGGGGAGGCATCGATTCACTGCCCCGTGGAGGAAAGATCCCTTCTGCATCTTCCAGCCATGCAGAACTCCCCTGAATCATTGATCTTTCATTATTTTCGCTTCCCATTAAAAAACCCAGAAGGTTTAGCCGTATAGATCAGTTGGATTACGTTGCTGGAACAGAGAATGGCTTTAGGATTACGCTTCGGCACACAAAAAAGCACTTTAGTAAAACGTATTGTTTCCTGTGTCAGGGGTTTTAAAGAGACGGTGAGCTTGTTAGTGACAGCAGATGGCTCTGGTGGTCAGGTGATGTTGGCGGTGTGGAGAGCAGAGCTGGGGGGTGGGAACTGACGAGGGTGTCTCTGCTAGTCAAAGGGAGCAGTGTTCTCTGGTCAAAAGCCTTGGTATGAAAGGAGGGTTGAGGGCTGGGGGGGGGCAGAGATGGGAGGAGGATGGGGGGTAGAGAGATGGGACCGGCGCAAAGCTGAAGGTCGTTTCGTAACCCTTCTCACCTGGGACCTCGTCTGAAAACCAGAGAGACACAAGGGACTTTGTGAATCACGTCTCTTTTACTTGCTACAAGACTGCACACACGGAGGCAGTGAAAGAGGGTTATTCATGAGGGCTTCATACTTCCTGTCAGAGCAGAGCTGCCATGAACTGTCAATCACTGACCGGCTCGGCCCAGCAGTCTGACTGGGACACGGAGCCTGACTCAATGGAGTCATTTGATTAGCTCACATCAAACAAACCCATTGATGAAAGCAACCATGATGCTTTGAAGCATCAGAGCTGCACTAATCCCTAAACTGTAGTTTAGTTTACTGTATATGGCGTGTTTACAGTATCGTGAGGCTGAGAGAGATGCTGTTGATGGGGCTTGGGCCCCCCAGTCCATCCATCGAAACAATAACATGTAACGTGATCGGGACCTCTCCTCGCCATGCAGGGAGGAAAACCACCACCCTGTCTCATGTGGAACAGCTTGGAAGCACGAACGAGACCCTCTTGTAAGCCTTGTGTTTGCGATCCCTGTCCTGTGAATGCAAGCCCCCCTTCTCTGCCCTGTCAGTTTACATCCTGAAACCCAGTAAGGGGTGAGTGTGTGTGTGTGGAGCTGTGTGGGTTGGGAGGGGACGGGGGGCTGTCCAGGGCAGCTTTGACCCCACACAAAGACCACCTTTGATGGGGAGCCCTGTGGTGAAGAGGGGGTGAGAGAGGAGGAGAAACCAGGGGAGTATCTGATGACTCTGGAGCTGCCACTGTGCTCCTCAGTCTGTACACCCTGGCCTTCACCCAGAGCCCTGAGATCACAACCCACTCTCACACGCCCACTCCCCACAGAGCAGACCCACACCCTGAGATACTGACGACCTTGGCGACATTCACTTTAACAGGAACTAGGAAGTTTGTTTTCAAATGTGGGTGGGACATAGTTCTGAGGACGAGGCCTTTACATATAATTTTCTTCTTAAAAAGTGTGTGTGTGGGGAGGGGGGGGGATGTTTTCACTAAATAGATGCGACATGTACCATGTACCTCCCATGTATAATGAAACTTACGCCCCTGACATGAACACTATTTTAAACGTGTAATTTCCAATGATCTCTCTTTAGCGAGTTAGGGTTGTTGCAGCCGTGGGGGTGAAGTTTCGTTGTTCCATTGTTTGTGGAGGCTAATTTGAAGCCCAGACTCGGTGTGTTGGCTCAGAGTTTATTTGCAGCTGCTGTTACTGGAATCGGATCCCTGGAGCGATCTGGATTCAGCTGATCCAATTAAACGCTCTGAATAATTGATCTGACAGCAAACCCAAGCCCTGTCACATGGGAGCGGTGACATCACCGTTTAAGGGGAAACTGAATTCGGCTGTGGCCGGATCGCCCCAGGTCATTTGTCCCACAGTCAGCCCCGGTGGATCTGATGACTGCTGCTAGAGGACACAGAGCAGACAGTGTTGCTAATTTAGCGACTTTGTCGCTAGGCTTAGCGACTTTTCACTTTCAGTAGCAAATCGTATCTTCATCATCCCGAAGTGCAAAATGAACCGTCTTAAACTAAACTTGACCTGTACCGAAATGTGAATTTTGACATTCTGACATGGGTCTAGGTTATTTGCAACACTATTTAAGTAATAAATACAGTTGTGGGGCTCAAATCAATGTCTGAATTTCAATGTGAATACATACACAATAGAATACACACATTTCTTGCTTGTTTCATGGTGGGGCTAACACCATTCTTGGTTTGGCTGTAGTGAAAAGAGTTTCTAAAGGTTTAAAAAAATATATGAAAAAAAGTTTCTAAAGCTTTGAAAAAAAGATTGATTATTTGTATTTTATAAGTGTTTTCTGAAAAAGTGTTTTGAAAAAAAGATTGAAAAAGTTTAGAAAAAAAAAGTTTTGAAAGGTTGAAAATATATTTGCGATTTATTTTCAAAAATTGGTTTGCATCATTGATGAGTACTTGATGAAGACTCTAAACTCTACTGTACTCTACTGTACTCTACTGTACTCTATTGTACTCTGCTGTGCTCTATTGTACTCTACTGTGCTCTACTGTGCTCTACTGTACTCTGCTATGCTTTAATCTACTCTGTTTTAGGCTTCTCTGTTCTCCTCTCCTTTCACTCTGTGAAAAAACTGTGAAAAAAGTTTCAAAAAAAAGGTTTCAAAAGGTTGAAAACATACTTTCAAAAAGGTTTCAAAAGGTTGAAAACATACTTTCAAAAAGGTTTCAAAAGGTTGGAAAAAAGTTTTTAAAAAAAGTTTAAATATATATTCTAATATATATATATAAAAATAATAGGTTTGCATCATTGATGACGTTCACAACACACCACTAAGTAGCTTCTGCGTTAGGCACCGTATTTGGAGGCAAACGCAGACGTAAATACAATTGCTGGTCCCAAAATCTCCCAGTGTTTGTGTAAGGAGAAGCACAAGCATAGGCTGGGATCGAGGGGGCTGGGATCGAGGGGGCTGGGATCGAGGGGGCTGGGATCGAGGGGGCTGGGATCGAGGGGGCTGGGATCGAGGGGGCTGGGATCGAGGGGGGCTGGGATCGAGGGGGCTGGGATCGAGGGGGGCTGGGATCGAGGGGGCTGGGATCGAGGGGGCTGGGATCGAGGGGGCTAGGTCCTGCGGTTGGGCTGCGTAGCGTGCCAGAGAAGGGAGACAACCTGATTAAACAAAACCTGCATGTGAACCAGATGGACTCGGCACGGGGCGATTATCTTCCTGGCCGTGAAATAAGGTGTAAATAGAAGCCATCTTTGACCCTGGCCTTGGAGGAAGCTCAGGCTTCTAACGAATCCCCTCTGGAAAAAGCTGCTCCTGCCCCCTTTTCTCAGCACCTCAAGCAGGTCTGTGGCACCGGAGGAACAGGACGCCGGTGAGTGGCCACATCTTGTCTGCGTTAGGCCCAAGCCCCTGGGCCTGGCTTGGGCTGCCCTGTCTCCTCGCACCCCCTGGTTCTCAGGGAGGGAGGGAGGGAGGGAGGGTCCTGCCATCAGCTCCCTGCCTGGAAGGACGCTCCAATCCAGGCCTTCCACAGACAGCGTCCCAGATGAGCTCACCCCCGACCGCCTCACCGCACACTGTTCCAGCACCGGCGTGGTGCTGTGTGTGTCAGGGCCAGGGCCAGCGCCGGCGTGGTGCTGTGTGTGTCAGGGCCAGGGCCAGCGCCGGCGTGGTGCTGTGTGTGTCAGGGCCAGGGTTTGTTCACGAGGGCCTGTGAGTCTGTTGGAGTTCAGGGTCCGCCGGGACTCGTTAGCCTCGGTCCAGTCTGACCTGAGACGTGACTACATGTGGCCGCAGGTGTGGAGAGTCCCTGGTCACTTACACTTTTCCTCTCTCTCTCTCTCTTTCTCTCTCTCTCTCTCTCTCTCTCTCTCTCTCTCTCTGTTTGTGTCTCTGAGTCGCTGTCTCTCTCTCCTACTGTCTCTATTTATGTCTTCTTTGTTAAAAGACAAAACAACTTTTCTATATTATTTACGTTCATCATCACTGTGGGTTAATGAGCCACACTGGTATTAGACTTACTAGTTAATAACACTTTTTGTAAATTATATGGTGAGAGATCCGGGCAGCAGAATTCAGATATTCAAGCTCTTTGTTTACAGTATGAGAACACAAGGTGTCCTGTGTGAACAGCCTCCTGTAATGACTGACATCAATCTACGTGACGTGTGAGGATCAACCTGATTCATCATGTCTTTCAAGGTAACCGTACCGTGTAACCTGATGTGACTGTGTATTCCAGAAAGCTCCGTGAAGGGACTCACTGGAGCTTGGTCCAGGGCCTTCAGGAGAGACGGGAGGTAATCGGGGTGAGGGTGGTGACACACGCATCCATCACCTCGGGCTGTTCTTCGCCAGAAGGCCAAGCCCAGTTGGAACGTTTTCCCCCCTCGTCCGAAACACAAAGGCTGGAAGCCCGGAGCCGGAAGACCCTCCGTTGAAACCGAGACCCGCGAGCGTCGCTCTGACAGCGAGCGGACCTCCCATGGAAAAGGTCAGGCGTTGGCACGGCAACAGCGAGCATCACCAGAATGCTAATGGTTGAGAGGCCGTCAGAGGGGACTCCACGGCAACCAGGGCTGAGGAATGTGGGGGAGGGCAGGGGGGAGGGGGGGGGGTGGAGGGAGGGGGGGGGGGGCTGAATACTAACATGTTCTGTAAATGAGGTCTTAGAAAGTACCACCTTCATTCATTACTCCCTGTCTCATGTCCTTTAAACATTAACAGCTGTTAAAGCTTAACGCGAACCACAACCTACTCCACTCTCTGGGACAGGGACGGTTGCTATGGAAACCTGCTCGTTAACGTGATCGTTTTTAATCAAAGAGTGTCTCCGGGAGGCCAGCGACCTTGCAGGTGGAGCCCGGAACATTCTCTCTGAAACCTGAGGAGGAGCTTAAAGCCAGAACCAACCGAAACCAAGCCAATCACAGTGCGTCTGCCGCTCCTGCGCCCGCCCCCGCCGCACAGCCATTGGCTAAAGGCCCGAGTGGTGCTCCCAAGAGTGGAGAGAATCTGTATCTGGGGGGGGGGGGGGAGGGGGTTGGAGGTGGGACTTGGATGTGAAGGGTCGTTCAACCAAAGACTTTTAGGACAATGATGTCAGGAAATACCTTGCAGTCAGGCCAAGTTCAAAAAGACCAAACACAAAGCTTCATTCATTAACTGGCGCTCAAACTTCCTGATTACTGAATGGCTCAACACTGGGATCAATCATTGTTCGTTTTTCAAGCTGAGATCAACATTCCTGGAGTACTTCCCTCATAATTCTTATTCTTATCATTCAGTTGCTTGCAGACTGGCTGTAATTTATGATCCACGGCAGTATTGATTGAAGGGATTCTCTCTCTCTTTGAGAACCATCCAATTATTCCACAAAGATGATGTATACAGTCCAGTCCCTATGTTTCACATTTCCTGTTGTGGTCATACAATGGCGGTATTGAATTATGTCAGTATCTGTTTTTCAATGATAGGATTTTTATTTAATTTGCCAGTGGGGGGAAAGTACTGTGTGCATTTCTATCCTTTCCCCAGGTAAAGGTGAGATCTGATAATGCCTTATAGTGCCACTGTTTTACAGACAGAACGCAAGCAGATAGATGGAAAACAGCCATGTCCCTCTTCAGTCTCATCCTCCAATCAGGAGCCCGGTACAACAGTGCCCCCTGGAGTACGCTGACGGAATTACACTTTCTGATCTGCAGCGACGTCCTGAAGAGAAAATCTAAAAAGACGGTATGTTAACGTAACGAGTTCAGTTTGATCGAGTAAAGCTGTCTTCACTTTGAAAACATAGCATCGTTTGAAACTGTATATTCTCCGTACTGTAAATTATCTTAGAAATGCTAAGTTCACTTATTTGTTGGTCTATCTTGTCAATAATGGGGTCTGAACCTTCAACATTTCGTCTCATCACATCACATGGGGGGGGAAGCAGGGCGGAAGCAGGGCGGAAGCAGGGCGGAAGCAGGGCGGAAGCAGGCTGGAAGCAGGGCGGAAGCAGGGCGGAAGCAGGCTGGAAGCAGGGCGGAAGCAGGGCGGAAGCAGGGCGGAAGCAGGCTGGAAGCAGGCTGGAAGCAGGCTGGAAGCAGGGCGGAAGCAGGGCGGAAGCAGGGCGGAAACAGGCTGGAAGCAGGGCGGAAGCAGGGACGGAAGCCCATGTGGACAGTCTGTTTTATGAGCGCCTGACCAACAGCACTTGGCTGGATTTGTCCACAACAAAAATAAATAAAAAATGGAGGGAGGGGGATTGACTCATTTGCTCGAGCGCTCTTTGCTTCCATGCAATTAGCAGTGGAACAGTGGGTACACTAAATACCCTGGTGCCACCATAGACAGAGGCCAGCTTGGCTTGTTGCTCCCAGTGGGTGTGTGTGTGTGTGTGTGTGTGTGTCCTGGCTGAACACCAAGTCATCTCCAAATCCAGCACACATTGCCCACCAGCCGGTGTTTCACCACCTTCGAATGAAACAAAGTGGCCGACCGTTCCTTATCCTCGCTGCCATGCCTGTTAGTGATGCCCCACTCTTTCCTGCTGGGTCTTTCTCCTTTGTGCCTTCCAGGAAACAAAGAAGTAAAGATCGTGAATGATTTGAAGGTTGCCTGAATGAAAAATAAGCAGTGTAACATTGAGATGTGTAGAGGCGATGAAAGAGAGCCCATGAATACTCTCTGTTTCATTGCCTCTACACGTCTCAATGTATCACTGCTTATCTTTCTTTCCCGTAACTTTAAACCCGTCACGATCCTTCCGTCGGTGTTTCTCTGGCGGTGTTTTCTCTCGTTCCCTGAATACCGTTCAAGGTTTCAGTTAAGGCCACACACAAACGACAACCGCGCAGCCGCTTCATCTTTAAAAGCTCGGAGAAGCCGACCACCTCGCGCATCCTTGGGAGCGCGACAGTCATCAAGCGCCTCCACAGTAAACGTTGTTTACAGCTCACACCTTCTGTAGATGTCCATCTTGTAGTCGTGTTGTAGTGTCCTGGGTGTTGTAGTGTCCTGAGTGTTGTAGTGTCCTGAGTGTTGTAGTGTCCTGGGTGTTGTAGTGTCCTGAGTGTTGTAGTGTCCTGAGTGTTGTAGTGTCCTGAGTGTTGTAGTGTCCTGAGTGTTGTAGTGTCCTGAGTGTTGTAGTGTCCTGAGTGTTGTAGTGTCCTGAGTGTTGTAGTGTCCTGGGTGTTGTAGTGTCCTGAGTGTTGTAGTGTCCTGGGTGTTGTAGTGTCCTGAGTGTTGTAGTGTCCTGAGTGTTGTAGTGTCCTGGGTGTTGTAGTGTCCTGGGTGTTGTAGTGTCCTGAGTGTTGTAGTGTCCTGAGTGTTGTAGTGTCCTGTTGAGCCGAGAGTGTGTCACTGAGAGAAACACGTCCAGGAGGTGGCATGGCCTACATGACCCAGGCAGGGACGAAAGTTAGTTTTAAAATGTGGAGACGTTTTTTTTTACTGAATAAAAAAGTAAGGAAGACAGAATTGCCTCCAGTCTGCACAATTCCAGGAGAGAAGCATCTTGTGCTGGCTGAAGCACAAACACAGATGGCTTCTTGGAGTGCAGAATCCCTTCCGACGCTTGACGGCCGTCCAGAAAGCCGTTTCTGAGATGGCCCAGTAATGCCGCTAATGTGGGTTTGATGATAGTTTGATGAGCCGCGTGACAGTTCTCCGTGGAGATCACCAGCTCTCTCAAAGTCCAGTATGCATTAACAAGGCAGGACAGTACAGTGAGTAGGTTCCAGAAAGATTGTGGATGAACACTTCTACATCAACATGATGTCTAAATAGTTGATTGAAGTGCATATAAATCCCAGTTTTAGATGTGACTGTTGTTACAACCTCCCCTGGGGTGTGGCCTGTGATTAAACCACGTCAATTATTTATGAATGCATCCACTCCACAAACAGAAAATTCCCAAACTTGCTCCGACATTGATTTTCACATGGTGCCAGACATGACAGACAGCCTTCCTCTCTCTCAGCAACAATGGAGATCAATACTGCTGTCTAGGTCGGCTCTCTCTTCATGAAGACTGAGGGGGGATTCTCTGACCACAGCTGAGGCTGGGGATGAGGCTGGGGCTGGGGAAGAGGCTGGGGCTGGGGATGAGCACTGGAGAAGAGGCTGGGGAAGAGGCAGAGGCTGGGGATGAGGCTGGGGGTGAGCACTGGAGAAGAGGCTGGGGAAGAGGCAGAGGCTGGGGATGAGCACTGGAGGATAGGCTGGGGATGAGGCAGAGGCTGGGGATGAGGCAGAGGCTGGGGATGAGGCTGGGGGTGGGGCTGGGGATGAGGCTGGGGGTGGGGATGAGGCTGGGGATGAGCACTGGAGAAGAGGTCTGTGTGCACTAAACTCAAACAGACGAGCAGTGGAGCAGAACCTATAGATTGGACGTGAGTTCATGTGATTGTCTGTGGGATCCTGATTGTTCTTCTCTTGCACCTCCACACACACGGCTGAGACGACCTGAGAGCAGACAGCGAGCGACACGGACACGGTCGAGGGGATCTGATCAGAGGAGTCTGATTGGCTTGAAGGCTAACAGACAGACAGCCCTCGTTGAATGGAATCATGTGCTCAAACAAGAGATACTCTCTAACACGAGGATATATTCTATAAAATCAGTCGGTTCTACAACCTTTTGGGTTGAGAGTTGCGTTTTTGTGGAATGAAAACACACATAGGAAATGTGCTTCCACATGGTTGTGTTAAACCTCGCCTGGCGTGGGGCTGATTACAGAGGGAGATGAGGGGGGAGGGGGGAGGGGGGGAAACAGGCCGTTGCTCCACGCCAGCCGGCGTTCAGCCAGACTGGACCCGGCTCATCTGGAGCCTGGGAGGGTGTGTGGGGGGGTTGGGGTGAGGGAGGCTGCGTGGGGAGGTTGGGGTGAGGGAGGGTGTGTGGGGGGGTTGGGGTGAGGGAGGGTTGGTTGGTGGGGGGGTCGGGGTGAGGGAGGGTTGGTGGGGGGGTCGGGGTGAGGGAGGGCGCGTGGGGGGGTCGGGGTGAGGGAGGGCGCGTGGGGGGGTCGGGGTGAGGGAGGCTGCGTGGGGGGGTTGGGGTGAGGGAGGGTTGGGGTGAGGGAGGGTTGGTGGGGGGGTTGGGGTGAGGGAGGGTTGGTGGGAGGGTTGGGGTGAGGGAGGGTTGGTGGGGGGGTTGGGGTGAGGGAGGGCTGGTGGGGGGGTCGGGGTGAGGGAGGGAGGCTGTGTGGGTTCAGGACAGATAAAACGAATCCTAAAAAGCTCCTGGCAGCTGAATAAAACAACCCAGAGGCTGTCTGTCATGGCACTGTGTTCAAGAGCTCGCTCTCTCTTCTGGGTTTATTCACGTCCTGGTTTCACAGGTCTTTCATCTCCCTCCCCGCCTCGCCCTGAGGAGTCTGGGTAATTACTGTAGACTCTCTGAGACTGACTATCCTCCAAACATTTGTAAACACAAAATAAATCCTGTCTGTTCAGCCTGTCTGTCGCTTCGCCTCGGTATCAGGATGAATGAGGGTTTTTTCTCCTAAAACTCCCTGATAAATCATTACAAAGCCTTCATGTACTGTACATCTCTATTTATAGACAGAGTACATCAATTGCAATGTGAAGTGATGTTGAGAAAAAAACGGATTGGCTTCTTCAAAGACCCACAAGCAGCTGTTGGTGGGCTTTGATGTCTAAGGATAAGTGCTCAGAAATTGAAATGCAATCGATTTCAGTCCTTTTTTTCAGGTTTGCAATATCAAGACAAGCTGCATGACCTGGCTATGTAACTCAGTCCAATACCAAGTGCTTTGAATAAAAAGTCCTCTTTTTAGGATTCCAAAAATGGCAAAACCCAAATTGTAAACATGTAGTTTACTAGTGAACCGCAGTTTGAATAGACAGCAATTTAACGCCATATGGCTTCTGATGAATTCTTTCCCACAACCTCAACAACCGGCCCTCAGTAGGGGGGAGGGGCGCAGGCGCAGAGTCACCGCCTCACGCTCTGTTATGGAGACAAACGTCCGCAAATGAACAGCATGCGAGTGTGTAAAACAAGTGCGGAGGTCATTGTGTTTGCTGGTTTTGTATTTGCCTCTGAAGCCTTAATCCCTTCTGTTGTAGGAAGATTGAGAGAGGCCTTCCAACTGCATCTGAGACGAATCAGTCTTCATACTGAACTCTGTGAACCCCCAAGCCCAGTCGATGTGATGCACAGCTGACACACTGATCTCGCGGCGTGGGTGTGGTTAATGAATCATCATCTTCTTCACGTGCTGAATCACAGGTCTGTGTCGTCTCTTCCGTTACCTTGGAAACCCCCGGATGGTGTCTCGTCTTCTGTCACTGCACACGCGTGTTTTATGGAGGCATGACTGTAGACAGTGGTGATGGGTTTGCCTGTAGACAGTGTAGGCAAGCTGTCAGTTGACTGGCGGTAGGATCATCTGTAGTAAATTGCCGGCACATACTAAGTGACGAAAAGGCGCTGTTACTGCGGGTGCTCAGAAAGGCTTGTCAGATGCCACATTCAGCACACTCTCCTAGCGAGATCGCACACTCTTCAATATACTTGTTCCCACATTCTCAGGAATGAAGCTAAGTAAATGAGTAGGCTAGCTGTTCTGTGTTGATCTGTTCTGTGTTTGCTGGTGTGCCTGTGAGGTGCAGTAGGCACAGCATCACATGACACTGAACAGACGTTGGACATCTGGTTCATTTCGAACAAGCAAATGCAAGACACAAGCCAACATCCAAACCTTCCCAGAGACCTGGACCCTGTGTCCAGCAAGGCAGCTGCTCTGTAGCTGAAACAAGCTCACCAACACACCTGGTTGCTTCTGTTCCTCTTTCGTTTGTGTGGGGGTGGAGAGGGTGGAGAGGGGGTGGAGAGGGGGCAGAGAGGGGGTGGAGAGGGTGGAGAGGGGGCAGAGAGAGGGTGGAGAGGGGGTGGAGAGGATGCAGACCTGACATGCCAGTAGAGAACAGCCGTGGAACTGGAGACCAAGCGTTCAGGACTGACAGAGACAGAAAGAAAGAGAGAAGACGAGAAGACTGATAGAGAAAGAGAGAGACAGTGATAGACAGAGAGAGAGACTGATAGAGAAAGAGAGAGACAGTGATAGACAGAGAGAAAGAGAAACAAAGAGAAGGAGACAGAGAGAAAGAAAGCTCTGCCAAAGTTTAGTCACCACTGTTAGACAAAAACAGCAGACTTCTTGCCAACTATCTTGTGCATTTCTGAAGAAGCATTTCTGGATCTGAAGAGCCGACCCCTTTGTTTTTCAAAAACAAGCCTTTTTAGAGGAAATAGTGCAATTTGGCATATATTTTTTGCAAGGAGGGTGGCTTGTCTCTCATAATACTTATGTTGATGTTACGGTCAGTGTGTTAACTATTATTTCAGAGTAGAAATCATCCCCATGCCTGAGTCAGCTAAGGGGATTAGAAATCAGAATCAATATTTGTCATAAGTAGTGGGGAGGGTTTCTTCTCATCAATGTCGTCAGTGACTCTTCTCATAAGTAGTGGGGAGGGTTTCTTCTCATCAATGTCGTCAGTGACTCTTCTCAATGTTATGCAATATTATGCAACAGAAGTCCTAGTACTGAGAGATATGTGTGATAGAGAGGCTCTATCATATAGGACAAATGTAGTGGGGAGAAAGGCCTGCACTAAAAACAGTGGAAGCCGAACGGTGTATTATCTAGTATAGAAATAAATGACACCTCAATCAACCTGTCAATCAACCTGTCAATCTTACCCTTCACCAGTAGTGATTCATGGAAGTCAGTTGTCTTCGGTTTATAAAGGGTAAAGAAGTAAACTGATTCTGAGGATTAATTCTCTACCCGCTGTTGGGAACAAACTCTCAAAAAGATAAAACAGTCTGCTGCTACCGCGACCCTATATCCACAAAGTAATCATTTGTTCTGGGACTCTGGGAGGACTGGCTTTCTCCACTGTTCTGTTCTTGACTGGTGACTCCATCTTGCCACAGGCCCCATGGTCCGGGGCTTTGACTGCCTCACTGCCTCACTGCCCACGCTGCTCTCTAAGGAAGTGACCTCAATTCATCCATTAACCTTGTTCACACAAGTGAGACGGAAAAGAAGGACCGAAAACACAGAGGGCCTTATCAAATATAGCCCTCTGAGAAAGAGTTAGGCCAAGTTCCTCTTGGCCTAATGTAAACTGATGTCTGGACACACGCAACTCTCTGGAGTGGATCGAATGTTTGAGGACCCAGAGTGAGGATGCCTCAGGGGGAGGAGATCAACGAGGAGTTTTCCCAAACAGAATATTTCTCCAATGTTTAACTATTTTATATGTATTTTTAACAGCAGAAACCGAGAGTAGAAATTCTTGCTTTTCATCTCTAAATTAATATTGAGATAATGGAGGATCATGTCCTGTCCAGACCCAGGCACTGGGATGATGTGCAGGACATGTGGTGTCCCTGTGCAGGACATGTGGTGTCCCTGTGCAGGACATGTGGTGTCCCTGTGCAGGACATGTGGTGTCCCTGTGCAGGACATGTAGTGTCCCTCTGCAGGACATGTGGTGTCCCTGTGCAGGACATGTAGTGTCCCTGTACAGGACATGTGGTGTCCCTGTGCAGGACATGTAGTGTCCCTGTGCAGGACATGTGGTGTCCCTGTGCAGGACATGTAGTGTCCCTGTGCAGGACAGGACCTGGGATCTGATGGACCTGGGATCTGATGGACCTGGGATCTGATGGACCTGGGATCTGATGGACCTGGGATCTGATGGATCTGTGCCTCTCAGGGCCAGGTGATTGTGTGGGTTTCTGCATCTGAAACTTGTAAAGGCTTAAGACGCACTTGTTCCGGGAGTACAACGGTACTTAGGAATGATTTGCTGGACCTGATGTTAGTTTCCTCCAGGAACACAATGACTCTTATTGAGGGACTTGTTGCTCTTGTTGGTTAGTTGTAACTGATTTAACGTCTTGTACTCGCTGTGAATTATATTATTGTTGCTTGCTTTTTCTACAGGTACACTCTTGCACTTTTTTGAGGTTCATGTTGTTTAATTGTAACTTGTTTAACTACATGCTAAACCTACATGCTAAACCTATTCATTTAGCTAACCTGCTAAATGAATACATGTAAATGTTATTGTTGGGTACTGGGCTGGTTACTGTAGTCTGGGAGGGCTGGGTACTGTAGTCTGGGAGGGCTGGGTACTGTAGTCTGGGAGGGCAGGGTACTGTAGTCTGGGAGGGCAGGGTACTGTAGTCTGGGAGGGCTGGGTACTGTAGTCTGGGAGGGCTGGGTACTGTAGATGAGTCTGAGGATGTTTAGCTGCACCAACAGCTCCCCCTGGCTTTGCTGCCATCCACAGAGTGCCACTGATTTAAAATTGGGAGGGCAGAGAGCGCCCTCTTGTGTCAGAAGAAAGCACTGCATGCTGACAGATGCTCTGCAGTTCCCTAGCTCACGCACGAATGATTAACACAACACAACAAGATAGTCACTGATGAGAGGGTATATCCACACGTTCACCTTAATACATTTTTGTTTAGTCAAAATACATATACTTAAGACAAGGTCAATCATTAGCTTATCATAGGTGTAACCTATGATCTGAGTACTTATATGGCATGCTATGTCAGGTTGCTTTGTGTAGTCTTGTCCCAAGAATTTCAGTGCCCAGTCTGACCTTGTGTTGTTCTGTGCATCTGACAATAAAATACTTGAAATTGACATTTTTCTTATCAGACCGTTATTACAGTAAACATGATTGTATCTTCATAACGATGATTTTGGTTTTATAGTGTCCCGTTTTAAAAGTACCTTAAAAGTGCAGCATTTTGCATAGTGCATGTAAACAACTAGCTAAAGCTAGTCATCAAGCAGAAACCTTTATCTGAAGAGACAAACAGAAGAAGGATTTTAACCTGCAACCATCTGCAGTCAAGTGCTCTAACCACTGAGCTATACCCTAACCATGAATCCCTCTTTACCACTGCATATCCACATCCAATTTCACTCTTACTATCAGAATCAGAAAATCAGAATTTGGTTTATTCGCCATGTATGTTTAATCACCACCACAAGGGTTTAATCACCATGAAAGTTTGCACAGACAAGGAATTAACTTTGGCAGGAAGGTGCAGACTCCTGGGACATGCTAGCAAGGAGCAGCTAGCAGTGTTTTACTGAGACTGCTGTTGTAATGCAGTTGGGTTCTTTGGCAGGAAATCTTCAAGGTACTTCGCAATCTGTTTAGCATCTGGTCGTTCTTTAGGGTTCTTGGAGATCATTTTCCTGATGATATGATACTACGAGAGAGACACAATTATTTATTTATTTTACAATTTTACATAATTAAACAACAGAATTGGATGCTTACTGAGTTCATAAAGTAAAATAAATAAATACATTCAGTCCAATGGAACTCCTCACCTCTGTGGCGTACTTGTTCTTGAAGTCTTCAGGAAAGACTTGTCTACGTAGATCTGTGAGCAGCTGTGATGTCAAGGTCACACAGAAGTGTATAAAGATAGTGAGTTGAAATAAAAACGGTAAACAAATGAACATTGAGAACAACACCAAACACATTTAAATGTGAGACTCATTCAAGAGTAACAGTTAAATCTGGTCAATGTTCACCTTCAATTTCTCTGAAACAGTTGGCATTTTCCACAGAATCTCAAAATAAATCAATCCAAGGGGAAAAATGTCAGTTTTCTCGTCATAATCCGTCTCTGTCATCTGGAAATGCAGTGAGTGATTTAAGTATCTGTTGCAATTTAACATGGGATGATATAACTGTTACATTTACAACACAGGAACAAACATGATTACCTGCTCAGGGCTCATGTAAATCAGTGTTCCTGTTTCTGAAGTGCGACGAACAGGACTAGAAGTGGTGTTGGTAACGAGCCCAAAATCTCCAATCTTCACAGTCTCATCTTCTCCAATAAACACATTTTCAGGCTTTAAATCACAAATCAAAACACAATGATGTAAATGAACATGAAAATGCTTCATAACTCCAGTGTCATCTCTTATTTTGCAGCTGGAAATGGAAGATAAACCTCGGGTTCCACAGTACCTTCAGATCTCGGTGAATGTGTCCTTCAGAGTGGATGTATTCTACTCCACTGAGTATTTGGCGAAACATGTGGAGAGCCTCAGCTGTTTTAAATGTATTTTGTGTTCCTTCATTCCTTTTTTTAATCCAGTCATTGAGGGTTCCCTTTTCACAGAACTCCATTTGAATGAACAGGCAAGACAAGTCTCTTCCACTGAAGAGAAACACACACAAACAAAACACTGTGTTTAATGTAAAACTAACTTATTCCATTTACATGATTAAATTACGAACTTCCACTGAATGTGGATTTTATTGCATATCTTTTTACAGCTCCTGGGAGATATAGAAAAATACAAATTTAAACTAGAACTAAATATTACCTTCCTAAATATCTAGCCAGGTTAAATTACTTCCAGGGTACAAAGTCGTCTGAAGGTAAGTTATCAGGGTACGTAGGTGTGCTCACGTTTTACTGTCGGCAAAACTCTTTATCCACTGAGTCACTTCTTCATCCCAAGACGTGTAGTAACGAA
This sequence comes from Thaleichthys pacificus, assembly GCA_023658055.1. Taxonomy (NCBI): domain Eukaryota; kingdom Metazoa; phylum Chordata; class Actinopteri; order Osmeriformes; family Osmeridae; genus Thaleichthys; species Thaleichthys pacificus. The sequence continues at coordinate 1,068,852 of CM042857.1, forward strand.
CGATGTTCGGATGACTGAACATGGCCAGTGCTTTTATCTCCCTGCTGGCCTTTCTGTAAGACATGAAGATGCATCAGAGGCCCATCATCGACTGACTGAGCAGAGATGCATATCTGAACATCTGAAGTTAGGCCTGTTCTTTCTGTGTGGTCTAGGAGCAATGCTTCACTTTTAATTTAATTGCAGTTAAGGTTATGAGGAACAAATTAGGTGTAATCTATATAACTATATAGAAAACACTTTCAATTGCCTGTGAAACAGGGTTGTAATTGTACTGTACTGTGCTGCAGTGTCCCATACAGTACATGGTATTCTCTTACATTGTATTCTCCAAAATCTTCACCGCATAGATTTCGCCATCCAACTTGTGTTTGGCTTTGACAACACACCCAAAGCCTCCTGCTCCTAGCACAGACACCAGTTCAAAATCTTGGAAGAACCTACAAAAACAAATACAGATGGTGAAAACCTGTTTCAAATGAAACGTCAAAGTTTGAAAACGTCAAACATTGAGGTTTCAAATTCAAACATTCACAACTCAGTGCCAAATGTTTCATAATCACCTCATATTAGCCTAAATGAAATACAATTTGCAATAATGTAGTCATAAACTGTACCTGGAGTCTTCCTTCAATTCGATGGAACAATCTTGAAATTCCCTTCAGAAAAAATTAACACAACATTTGTTGTGTTAAAATATATATATATAAACTGTACAGAATGCAATTATCACATTTACTAATTTTACATTACCCTTCATATTTAATCAGCTGGCCTCCTCCATTTGTTCCATCAACCTTCCACAATGATGTCTCCCCCAACCTCTTCACCTCTCCGCTTCTACTCAAGCCATGAAGACACTTGATCACCTCACTTTGTGGCACGTTCAGCTTTGCTGCTAGGTGAGATGATTTCATCCACTTGCTTCTGCCGTCCGATAACAGCAGCTTTTTTAATTTGGTTGCCAAATCATCCATTGATTCAGAATTCTTCTCGGTGGCTGCGGAACGCTAGGTTTGGAGGTAATGTAGTTTTTAAAATGTCCCCAGCTGTAGCGGACACAAGCACACCTACCCTCTAGTTCAGTGGTTCTCAATCCTGGTCCTCGGGGACCCCCTGCCCTGCATGTTTTAGATATTTCACTGCTCCAGCACATCTGATTCAAATGAATGGGTCGTTATCAGGCCCATTTATTTGATGCAGTGTCGGTATGCAGTGGCATACCGACATCTCTGACGTTGATATGCTGGATGCAAAACTTTCTACCGATGCAAAACCTTTTTACAAATACAAAACTTTTTTCTGCGGATGCAAATCTTTTTCTGCGGGTGCTAAACTTTTTCTGCGGGTGCTAAATATTATTGACCCTATAGAGAGCTCTCTCTTGTGTCAGAAGAAAGCACTGCATGCTGACAGATGCTATGCAGTTCACTAGCTCACGCACGAGTGAAAACAATACAAGACAGTAACTGATGAGAGGCAATATACCATTCACTTTAATACATTTTTGATTAGTCAAAATACATATACTTAAGACAAGGTCAATCATTATTTATCAGACCGTTATTACAGTAAACATGATAGTATCTTCACAACGATGATTTTGTTTTTATAATGTACTGTTTTAAAAGTACCTGAAATTGCAGCATTTTGCATAGTGCATGTAAACGACTAGCTAAAGCTAGTCATCAAGCAGAAAACTTTATTTAAAGAGACAAACAGATGAGATTTTAACCTGCAACCATCTGCAGTTGAGTGCTCTAACCACTGAGCTATACCCTAACCATGAATCCCTCTTTACCACTGCATATCCACATTCAATTTCAATTAATTTCAAATGTATATCATAATTAAAACCAACAATAGTTGACCAATGTGCTGTTCAATGTGTTCGCAGAACCAAAAAATACAATAAAACCGACAGTAAAACATAGATACCCAAAAGACATAACTAACAACAGAGAACATCACAAGTTGTAGCATAAAGAGAAAATATGCGTTTTTTAACACAGATTTAAAAATATGTTGTGTTGGAGCATTTCTGATAGAAGTCAGTAAGCTGTCCCAAAGTTTAGGTGCCACTATAGCAAACGCTCAATCAGCCCTAGATTTGAGCTTTGACTTAATGAGATAATCAACATGACAACAATTACTCCATTGGAAAAATAATTTAGCCAGTGTCATATCTAGGCATTCCAAGTACAATCTCTTGTTTAAATCCTGCTACACATTTTAATTAATCTGTCAATCGTTTGTTTTCAAACATTAATGACCAACCCACATTTCCTACAGCTGTTCAATATACTTAATATATTGAACAAATGTTTCCAGACTCCTGGGCCTGGCTAGCCAGGAGCAGCTAGCACTGCTTTAGACAGACTTCTGTTCTAATGCAGTTGAGTTCCTTAGCAGGAAGTCTTCAAGGTACTTCGCAATCTCTTTAACATCTGGTCGTTCTGCAGGGGTCTTGGAAAGCATTTTCCAGATGATATGATGCTGTAAGACAGGCACAATTATGTATTTATTTTACAATTTAACATAGTTAAACAACTGAATTGGATGCTTACTGAGTTCATAAAGTAAAATTTAAAAAAACATTCAGTCCAATGGAACTCCTCACCTCTGTGGCGTACTTGTTCTTGAAGTCTTCAGGAAAGACTTGTCTACGTAGATCTGTGAATAGCTGTGATGTCAAGGTCACACAGAAGTGTATAAAGATAGTGAGTTTAAATAAAAACGGTAAACAAATGAACAACACCAAACACATTTAAATGTGAGACTCATTCAAGAGTAACAGTTAAATCTGGTCAATGTTCACCTTCAATTTCTCTGAAACAGTTGGCATTTTCCACAGAATCTCAAAACAAATCAGTCCGAGGGCGAAAATGTCAGTTTTCTTGTCATAATCCGTCTCTGTCATCTGAAAATGCAGTGAGTGATTTAAGTATCTGTTGCAATTTAACATGGGATGATATAACTGTTACATTTACAACACAACACAGGAACAAACATGATTACCTGCTCAGGGCTCATATAAATCGGTGTTCCTGTTTCTGAAGTGCGACTAACAGAACTAGAGCTGGTGATGGTAACGTGCCCAAAATCTCCAATCTTCACTGTCTCATCTTCTCCAATAAACACATTTTCAGGCTTTAAATCAAAAATCAAAATACAATGTAAATGAACATGAAAATGCTTCATAACTCCAGTGTCATCTCTTATTTTGCAGCTGGAAATGGAAGATAAACCTCGGGTTCCACAGTACCTTCAGATCTCGGTGAATGTGTCCTTCAGAGTGGATGTATTCTACTCCACTGAGTATTTGGCGAAACATGTGGAGAGCCTCATCTTTTTTTAATTTATTTTTTGTTCCTTCATTCCTTTTTTTAATCCAGTCATTGAGGGTTCCCTTTTCACAGAACTCCATTTGAATGAACAGGCAAGACAAGTCTCTTCCACTGAAGAGAAACACACACAAACAAAACACTGTGTTTAATGTAAACCGGATTATTACATATTTACATTATTATATATTAATGTACTAACTTCCACTGGATGTACATTTTATTGCATACCTGTTTTCAGATCCATTCGCTGAACTGCGGGAGTCTCTCTGGTCTGAATCAGTTAGGTATTGGGAGCTCCTGGGAGATATAGAGAAATACAAATGTAAACTTGAACTAAATATTACCTTCCTAAATATCTAGCCAGGTTAGATTACTTCCAGGGTACAAAGTTGTCTGAAGGTAAGTTATCAGGGTACGTAGGTCTGCTCACGTTGTACTGTCATCATCGTTAAATTCATTAATCCAAAAAGCCTCTTCATCCCAAGACGTGTAGTAACTAACGATGTTCGGATGCTTCAACATGGCCAGTGCTTTTATCTCCCTGCTGGCCTTTCTGTAAGACATGAAGATGCATCAGAGGCCCATCATCGACTGACCGAGCAGAGATGCATATCTGAACATCTGAAGTTAGGCCTGTTCTTTCTGTGTGGTCTAGGAGCAATGCTTCACTTTTAATTTAATTGCAGTTAAGGTTATGAGGAACAAATTAGGTGTAATCTATATAACTATATAGAAAACACTTTCAATTGCCTGTGAAACAGGGTTGTAATTGTACTGTACTGTGCTGCAGTGTCCCATACAGTACATGGTATTCTCTTACATTGTATTCTCCAAAATCTTCACCGCATAGATTTCGCCATCCAACTTGTGTTTGGCTTTGACAACACACCCAAAGCCTCCTGCTCCTAGCACAGACACCAGTTCAAAATCTTGGAAGAACCTACAAAAACAAATACAGATGGTGAAAACGTCAAACATTGAGGTTTCAAATTTAAACATTCACAACTCAGTGCCAAACGTTTCATAATCACCTCATATTAGCCTAAATGAAATACAATTTGCAATAATGTAGTCATAAACTGTACCTGGAGTCTTCCTTCAATTCGATGGAACAATCTTGAAATTCCCTTCAGAAAAAATTAACACAACATTTGTTGTGTTAAAATATATATATATAAACTGTACAGAATGCAATTATCACATTTACTAATTTTACATTACCCTTCATATTTAATCAGCCGGCCTCCTCCATTTGTTCCATCAACCTTCCACAATGACGTCTCCCCCAACCTCTTCACCTCTCCGCTTCTACTCAAGCCATGAAGACACTTGTTCACTTCACTGCGTGGCACGTTCAGCTTTGCTGCTAGGTGATATGATTTAATCCCCTTGCTTTTGCCATCCGATAACATCATCTTTTTTAATTCCCCTGCCAAAGCATCCGTTGGTTGAGAGTTCTTCACAGTGGCGGCTGCGCGCTTCTGACGGGACCATATGGGTGGCTGGTCAGAATTCCTGAACAGCTGCCCCGTTTTCTCCAGCCTGTATAAGACACTGTTGACATCACTGGCTTTCTTCAGGCCAACACCTTTCGCTATTTGCAGAGCTGTGGCTCCGTCCTCTTTGTCGTTCAGAAAAGTACATATTTTGTTTTCCAGGTCATTGTTTGTGTGCTTCTCTACCATGGTCATCGTCTGCTATCAATTCAAAGAACAAATACAGGGTTGTGGTTGTGGCACCGGTACAGCATATAGCTTTACAAAATCGATACACGGTTCTTAAAACTGAGACTATACCACCACCAATAAATAATTTAATGACTGTGGCTACTCAAAGTATCAGTGAGTAGCCACTACAAACACTAACATTACAGAGGTTGTTGGGAGTATAGCCGAATCCCAATACTCTGTCTTACCCCCTACCCCTTACCCCTAGCCCCTTAAAACAAGTGTTTTCGGGAGCTGACTTGAAACCTAGGGGTATATGAATACTGCGCTACCTGCAACAATAGCGGACATCCTACAACAGTGGAGTCCCATAGGCCTATATGTAATATGTTCGGCTTAAATAATTGATTAAAACGTTATGACAGTCTTGTTTTGTGCTCTACACAGTCCTGTACATATGTATTTCTGCAACCATGTTCTAATTGAAACGTTTAAAACATCTTTAGTTTGCTACGCTAACGTTACATTGCTGATTTGCACAACCGTCCCGCATTTCTCTGATTAGCATTGAATGAACTCCATGCATGTCTACAGTTTTAACTAAACTCCATTAGCAGCGAATTTCGTTTGATATCAGTGCATAATACTACTTGCTTTGGAGACATCGATATAAGTAACCGTAACCATGGTGTCTCATTTCATAGGGCTATGTAGCCCTTATACCCCTCAGTTTCGAGACACAAGGGCTATGGTAAAGCTAAGGGGTACAGAGTATTGGGATTCTGCCCCTGGCTAGAGTTAAATCATGAGCTAGCGAGCATAATGAATCATATCACATCTGACAATTCAAATTATGAATTCCTCCTAAACTCATTTAAACGTGTCATATATTTTATTTTAAACGTGTCTAATAACTCACCGGTTAGCGGTAAACAAAGCAGACTACTCACCGTCTGAAACGATTTGCGGACTTGCGGATCAATTTCCAGAATTGAGTTTCAGTTTCATTTCTCCTGACTGCACTGCTGAAACCGACTGGAACGTGTTTCTCTCGCAGTATCGGTTTCGAAGATAAAATCGTGACATTGTATCTGGACTGGAAACCTCTGGAATGGTTTATCAAAGAATATGAACCATAATAAAAACACAGAGCACGTGCGTGTTTCATGATCACATTTACGATTTATTTAAAACATTAAACCATAGCGAACAATATATTTTAGTTTTAGTTGTAACCCAAACACACATATAGCCTACATATGTCCACATATTCAAAAACGTGTATTAGTTCATGAACTGTCTTGACAAAGAGTCAGGTGGCTGAGCAGTTAGGGAATTGGGCTAGTAATCCGAAGGTTCGATTCCCGGCTGTGCAAAATGACGTTGTGTCCTTGGGCAAGGCACTTCACCCTACTTGCCTCGGGGAGAATGTCCCTGTACTTACTGTAAGTCGCTCTGGATAAGAGCGTCATTATTTCTCATACCTCAATCCTTTATTACTTGAGTCATAACTTTACTTAATATAACCATGTACCTCTTTACACATGTAAATATCTTCTCTGATGACTTGGTGGTATCTATAGATTTGCTCAAGCTAACATCAAAGTGATTTCCAGAATATTTCATTCATTTTTCAAACATTTGATCCATCATTATCGCTGTGGTATTGACATATTTTGTACAGATCCAGAGCAAATTCATACACTATGCGAAGGATAAAAAAGTGATGCTAAAATGTAAAGACAATTATTTTGCTGACTTCCTACAACATGTGTTTCAAAGAGTTTGGTTGTCTTTAGGGCTGTTTTGATGCTTTGAAGGGACAACATAAGATCTAAGTTCAGTGAGCAGCTGTTTGGCCTCGGGCCTGTCCTCAGGGTGTTCCTGCAGCATCGACTCCATCAGATTTTGCTGCAACACAACAACAGGTGATCAGGAACCAATCACAACAACAGGTGATCAATAACCAATCACAACAACAGGTGATCAGGAACCAATCACAACAACAGGTGATCAGGAACCAATCACAACAACAGGTGATCAGGAACAAATCACAACAACAGGTGATCAGGAACAAATCAAATGCAGAGAGTGGAATGGTTGGGCAAAATATGAAGTCCTCCTGGCGGTCTGTGAAGTTGTTAAACTTGATGTTAAGTTACGTACCTCAGGGGCATACAACACAGAGAAGCCCTTGGGGAATATCTTGCTCCTCACATCACCCCAGACCTGTACACACAATACAGACAATGCAATAACAGTCAATTGCTTTGATGCATACAACAAAAGAATCAAAAAACTTATAAAGATGGTGGAATGAAAGAGAAGCTATGGTACAGTTCGATAAACTTACTTTGACTTTTTCCGCACCAGTGAATAGTTTCCAAAGTAGTTCGAAGAAGATCAAACCCAAAGCAAAGATATCCACTTTCCTATCGTAGGTCCTCGTGTTTAACTGTCAAACACAAGACATAAATCGAAGCAACAGAATCAAGCTAAATGTTTGTTACAATGTGGGTATGATGATTGCAAGCTTGGGAATTCAAAGTCAAATACTATACAAGTTAAAACTGGGGTTAAAACCGACATTTGTAATTGACCTGGACATTTATGTCTAATTACCTAATATAACTTGATAAGAGATACCTGGTATACTGTTATATAGAAGTTACCTGTTCAGGTGCCATGTAGGACCTGGTTCCAGTGCGCTTGGTTCTCTCAATAAGGCTTTCATCATCGTTGTCATTCTCTGCGGTTGCCAGGCCAAAATCCCCAATCTTCACCTTTCCATTACTGGCAAACATGATGTTAGAAGGCTGAAAAAAGACAACCAATTATGTTAGAAGGCTGAAAGATGACAACCAATGAGAAAACTACACATACAAATAACAGTTATACCGTGAGACGTTCATGCACGCAAAAAAACCCTAAACATCTTGACAGACGCCTCTGTTAAGATGTTACTTGACTGACCTTCAGGTCTCTGTGGATGAGTTTATTAGAGTGGATGTACTCGACTCCCTGAAGGATCTGCTGGATGATGCCCTGGCTTGTCTCCCTTCGTTTAATGTCCCGTTCTGCGTTTCTTTCATCTATCCAAGCTTTCAGGGTCTTGCCACATAGTTCCATCTGGATGTACAGGAACTTCGCAGACGCATCGCTTCCAGAACTAAACTCATAACAAACATTTACTAATGAGCAAAGCATTTGAATTAGCAGCTGGAATGGTCATTTTTTATATTCTCTTTGCAACCTTCACTGTTTCCACATATTGAACAGTATTGATGTTTACTGTGAAGTGCTGCTACTGTCCGAGGTGTTGGCACATTTGTACTCGGTGTCTTCCATCCAGGTTGTGGAGTAACGTACTATGTTACAGTGCTCGAGTTGTGCCAACGCGTCGACTTCTCGGATAGATTTTCTGAGAGCAAACAGAATCACATAATCAGACAGTCGTCACTGATATATGACCAAAGAAAATGTGTTTTATCAAGTCGAAGGTTTTGCTCCTCCAAAACGACTCACTCTTTGCTCCGCACAATCTTCACAGCATAGTATCTTTTCTCAATCTTTAGACGGGCCTTGTACACGTGACCAAAGCCACCTTTGCCCATGCGTTCAATGGAATCAAAGTCAGTTGAGAACCTTTTTGAGAGAAAAAAATATGAGTAATATATAAGTATTACTTTAAAGACAGGATTTAGTATCACAGTTTGCACTGAATTTCAGTGACTCAAATAGTACCTTGAGACTGGTTGATTATTTGGAGGATTAGCAAACTGGAAATTGGGTGCAAGTCTGAGAGGACAGGGGAGGACAGGAGAGGGGAGGGGGGGTCTTTAATAACACAGTAAACAATAACAGTAATATACAGTAATAAATAAAACATAACAGAAAAAAGGAGCTCACTTTATCTTAGGCTTTGCATCTTGATGTTTTTTTTGCTGTGTAAACAAGAATAGAATAAGGATTCATAAAGTTGTTTTAGTCTACAGGCAAGTAGTGTACTAATTAATAAATAGCATTTTGCAGCAGACATAAACAATTAGTATGATCTGTTTAGAAAACGCAAAGACTTTTAACCTGGCTGGTGTTTGTTGATTCTGCAAACACTACTGAGTGTGTGTCACTGGTCGCCATGCTTTGGGGTGTGATGTCACAGGACTCCCTGGGACAAGACAAGAGGACACAGATCATGTTAGACCTTGGAACCAGTCTCTCCACCTGCTGTACTGTCCAGTGTCTACTTCACAACATCGCTCCCACACACACACACACAAGCAAGCAAACACACATGCAAACATACACACACGCACATGCACAGACATTCCATACCCCGTCCTTGAACTTTGTGAGGGAGAAGCTTCATCTTCGGAAACGTTCGAGGACACCTGAACAGAAGATTACATTCGTAAGTTAGTGATAACGTCTGTAATGATGTAAACATCTACCATGATAACAAACACAACAACAACAACAAAACGCAAAACTCGTAGCTGAAATGTGGCATTGTAATGGGGGAGTCAGGTGGCTGAGCGGTTAGGGTATCGGGCTAGTAATCTGAAGGTTGCCAGTTCGATTCCCGGCCGTGCCAAATGACGTTGTGTCCTTGGGCAAGGCACTTCACCCTACTTGCCTTGGGGGGAATGTCCCTGTACTTACTGTAAGTCGCTCTGGATAAGAGCGTCTGCTAAATGACTAAATGTAAATGTAATGCTTGTCTGTAGCGGTGATGCTATACTGGACTAGCTAGACTAGCTACCTGGCTGTTCCAGTCCGGCTGCTCCTGAAGGGACAGCCATGCCAGCTCAGCAGCCAGCTGCTTGGCGCTCTTGGCTGTCTTCCCCACACCTTCTGGATACTCCGTACTGCCCATAAGTACCTTGTAAACAAATCTTAACATCAAACAAAAATCAGTTAGACTAGAGTTTAATAAACGTCTTCAATGTTACACGTTAGAAAGGGTTTCGTTTTGGGGGGGGATAATATTCAAACGCCAACGATGTTTGCGTATTATTAATGTTGTGTTGTGTTACTTCAACCCCCGCTGTGTTCAAACCAAATCTACACCCTTGTACTGTGTAGTAAGGAGTATACAGCTACTCACTGAGGATCATGCGATGGACCACGTCTTTCCAGTAATTTGTAATCGTGAACCAGGTTCGTTTTCTGACAGTAGTGGTTCAGGATTCCTATGAAGTTGGTCTCTGTACAGTTGGGTTGTTCTGTTGGAGAGTCCATGCTCAGGTTCTGAACCACAGAACTGAACACAAACAAAATCCGCACCAATGGTATATTGTTAGTAATGTAAAGATCATTACATTTGAAAACAATATGACTTACATGGCAAGCATTAAGTAAAAAACAACAACTAAAAAACAAGTGACATCGTTGTAACTGACCCTGTGGACCGTGTTTCTTGGCTCCAGTCCTTGTTTTGTGGTGAACCGTCAGCCTTGCTGTTTTCTTCTACAGTCTGAGTAAAGAGTTTCGTCACTTACTAGACTGATGTAGGGCTAGTTGCATTTATACAGATATTAGTGTACAGTATTTGTATATCCTGAAATGTATATAAAGCAGCAAACTATTTAGTGTAGCTACTGTGTTGGTGTTTTTCTCATGTTAGGAGGGAAATTAAACCAGGGGTGTATTTATATGAACACTTTGAAAACCATAAATCTTTCACCATTACTTTTTATTAGAAAATCAAATTTAACGGCTGCATCCTCAGTTCTTAATAAAGCTTTCCCCCCACATTTGGAAACAAAACTGAATGAAACGTAGTTTAACACCTTACCCCTGTGGTTTGATTATTGTTTATCATGTCATAGACAAGCTTGGCTGCCTCCTCCTTCGCTTCCTTCTTAGTGTTCCCGAACGCCGTTGGGTACTCTTTATCACCAACCACCACGCAGCAACAACATCTACAGGAAATCACAAAAGGGTTGTACTTAGTCCTTTATAACACTGGTTCAACACTGGTTCTAAAATCACTGTGAACCGTTTGAAGACTTACTGCATGTGATTGTTTTCCGCCACCCTTACGGATTCAGAGTACCTAACAGAGATCCTGTTTTTCTGTCCATATTCATTGAGCCAGCATGTGAAGTTGGCAGCATTAATCGCTTGGACGAGTGGCGAGGGCGAGCCCCTAAGTGAAACGTTCTAGGGAAGACACGTTTTTTTTTGTTACGCAATGAAAGTCGAGGTCAGGTTTATATTATTGGGCAATGCCCATGACTTACAGTCTATCTATGATGGCACTGAGCATCTTACTGTATCGTTCGACTCAGTGTCCAGCCCATCCAATGCGTTTTTTGCAGCATTCTGCTTTGCTTCCTTTTTGTTTCTCCCTGTCCCATTGGGATAGATCCTACTGTCTACAATTGCCCTGACGGTGAACCTGATGAATGAATAGATAAAGCGATTATCAATAGATGATGTCACATACACAGCTTGAAGATATATCCGGTAGTTCTACAGTATAGGCTACGTCTTACGTCCAGTTGTTCCTACAACAAAAACAACATACCTTTTAATATGATCCGGACCCTCTGCACCCACGTCTTCATACTTCAGTTCTGAACGTGTGCGCTGTGCATACTCATTCAGTTGGGCAATGTAATTCTTTGACTCCATAATTTAACAACCGGTGAATTTGTCTTAGCGTCGCGTTCTGATAACGCACCTTACAACAGCTGTCATTGTGTCCATTCTTTCATTTCGTTTTGGATTACTTTAAATTAATGCTACGAAAGTTCATACTCTCGTGTCCTCCTCCCTCGCGAAACATTGATATGACTGGCTAGGTCTGAATACGGAAATAGCAGGTCCATTCCATGTTTTAACTGTAAGACCAGTAGGCCTATGCGAAGTTTTTTTTCCCCGCAACTGAAAGCGCTCTAACTTTCGATTTCCCCAAATGTAACCATGTCAGCACACACTGTAACCATAGACCATATGGCTCTGCATAGACTCATATAACTAGACCAAGCAAAGGAGCTTTTTAAAGATGGCGCCCCCGTTAATTTCTATGGAAAGTGGTCAGTGGCGCAGTGAAGCAAGCAAGATTATTATTATATGATTATGATTCATATTTATTATTCAGTCGTAAATGTTTTTTTCCTTTCCTTTAGGCCTAAACCGCTGACTTTTATAACAGTGTGATACTGACTTCCCTGAATAAGCCACATGTCAACAGTCCTCATATCTGGATGTATACATGTATGTTGAATGCCTCTTCAAGTCAAGCCTCGTTAGTACTTCGCTCTGCCCCTTCCCTTCATCACATCCTCCCTGCAAAATGTCTCAAGAAGACTACAAATTTAAGAGCCCTTCCTCAAACAGACTACAAATATGGCGCAGCCCCACAGGAAGTAGAGAATCACAGGAAGAGGTCAGCAATGCCATGCGAGAGAGACTGCCCCACCAGTCTGTTCACAGCTATATTCAAGCAGGTTGCTATGCGTTGCTATGAGATGTAATCTCACTTTAATACTCGTTTTAAAATTTTTCTTACAACAGAAGAGGCTTATATACAACAAAACATAGAAAAACTGAAGTTGTTCCAGTGTTATAAAAAATGAGGGTTCCTCAAAAACAACATTGATCAGTATACAGTCACACAGTCAAACTTTCTCCAATGTACAAGTTCAGAAAGAGATGGACATCAGTCATGGTCGGCTGCTGTATCCCCTGGGCAGTTTGAACACAGATCGTCTTCATCTGTAAGGCACAATAATAACATTAAATTAGGGTCGAAAGCAACGATGAGGACAAAGATCCATGGAGCTCCATGTGTTCACCATGCTTACCATTATAGGTGGTCCCACACCATATGCAGTAAAAATGTACCCCCCTCAGATACGACGTCAGAATCTGTAGCTTGTCCATGGACTAGACAAAGACAATATACTGTATTAATATGACATTGTGGTGTTGTATCCATTCTAGGGGTGATAATACACACAATGTAAGTCCTAAATAATATCACAATCAGTTAGGCTCTTATCCAGTGGGGTGTTTCAAAAGGCTGTTTAAGGTGAAACAGCTGTTTGTATTTTAAATTAATTAAAACCTTGGATCCAAAATGCACACAATGATTTAAAAGTGTTTACCGTCAACTCTACTGCATCTTCAACTTCCTCCTCCTCCTTCTCCTCCTCCTCCTCCTTCTCCTCCTCTTCTTCTTCTCCTTCGTTTTTCTCCTCTTCGAGATCCACTTTAGGCCAATACCAGTCTTCTCTGGGAACAGTGACACTCTAAAAAGTAAAATGAGACACAATCTTGCAAGATGCTTGTGGAAAGCGCATGAAATCTTATACAGTGAATCTCGGGCATCTGGTAGTTAGATTTGATTACCACACTTCTCTGATTGAATGTGTCGCAGGGGGGCAGATGGCTGAGCGGTTAGGGAGTAATCGGGCTAGTAATCAGAAGGTTGCCGGTTCGATTCTCGGCCGTGCAAAATGACGTTGTGTCCTTGGGCAAGGCACTTCACCCTACTTGCCTCGGGGGGGAATATCCCTGTACTTACTGTAAGTCGCTCTGGATAAGAGCGTCTGCTAAATGACTGAATGTATTATGGTGTCATCACACTTCTCTGACTGAACGTGTCGAACCTTCTGATTGTCAAGTTGCTCGCAGGCCCGTTGGCTTCTCCTGAGGTCCGCTTCAATCTTCCTCTCTTCTCTCTCTGACCTCACCCTTACCCTGGAAACAGATCACAACATTAGCATTCACGTGTCACGGGTATGTAACAGACGTGGCCACGCTCCGTCACAACAAGGTATCGTTCGCCACTCGCGGGATTCGAACGCTCAACCTCCGACTTGCCAAGCACGACCACTACCAACTACGCCAAAGAAAAGCTAGCTCTTCGTTGACGCGGGTGGCCTGCTACATACCTGAGGAGTGAGATTTCCCCTATAAGACATGATGCATCCTTCGCACTAAATGAAAAGCATCACTGTAGTGTTTACCTATAGTCTTCCATGGATTGTTTCTCATTTTGTTGTTTGGCCCTCACTTTCTGATGATAGTGTTGAAGTTCCTCTTCGGCTTTCCTCTTCTTGACCTCCTCCATCCCAATGCCTTCTCTACCTGGGGGGTGTGAAAGAAAGATACTATAATATAGAAGCTAGTTTTGCTCTCTGCAGTTCCATACAAGGTTTTGTAAGGCTCTCCTACAGTTTGCCTCCTGTCTGATTAGAACAGGAAATCTTATCGACAGAGGAAACATTTGAGCATTAGCACAAATTTAACCAAAAATTTTATTGCTCACCCATTTTTATGTTCAGCGGGATGGGTTCAACTCTCCCCGCCCCTGCAGAGGAAATTACATTTTAAATTAAAAGACCTAGCAAAAATACAAGGTGGATTTGAATCTAACGGTAGAACAGGGGAACCATTTAGAACTGACCCTGCTTTCCGAGACCCTGTCCAGCTTTGTAGCCCATCTTCTGCAGAAGAGCAAATCCCTTGTTTTCATTGCTGAGGGTGTTTTGAAGTACTGATTCTCGGCTCTCCTGTTCCAGCTGCTTGATGGTCTTCTGGCGGTTCTCAACGTTTTTTTTCGTGTGCTGTATCTCTTTCTTCATGGCCTCTTTCACCCTTTTTGCCATCGGGATTCCAGGCTTTACATCTTGTCTGTAGGATAGGCAACAACAAATATATGAAAATGTTTTGTGCGTACAAATCTGTTAAGTTATTATCCAGCTAAATATACGCCTGAATCAACCTTTCACTCAATTTTAGCCAGCATGCTAGCGAGCTGGATTAGATAACATGATCTGTCGAGACTGAAATACTCACATTTTACTAAGAAACGCATCTGACATATAATCCTCTTCTTCATCAGACATGACGGACTTTGCTTATGTGTCAGACAACAAATATCTAACCGAAAATAAACTTAAATTATTATCAGAATGTCTCTGTTATTATAGGTTGTGCCGGATGTTATGACGGATGTTTGGTACGTTCAAACGTGAATCTGGGTAGAAACTTGACTAATTCAGTTAGTACCTGACTTATTTCCTTGTGATAATAAATACTGCTTTTGTAGCGAAAAAAAGAACAATACATTTCAACAAGTGTGACTCTTTAGTATGAATATTTATATTTATAGTCGCCAATTTGTCTAAAATGTAAATCTTGCGAAATCTTGTTTTCAGTAGAATTCTCATCGGAAGACCTTTCTTGCTACACCCCAATTCCGGAAGTGTTGTCATTTGCGTCATTCATACAGGTTGGAGAGACAGGTAGCTACAATATGACAATTGTTTTTTTAATCGTTTGCCTGTTTTCTTCAAAGTGTTTGTGATACATTTCAGATGGTTGACTGTATTAGTTTCGGCCAACATTTGCGTATTTGCTGCTAGCAGTGCTAAACAACAACGTTGGACAGCTATCAAAACAGAGCTATCCTAGCTAGCTAGTAGTAGTATCTGCTTTCTCTTGACTGTCTGCAGTTGTTCTGTGTCACTGTCACTTGCTTACTCAGCATTGTCATTGGTGCTAATGGTAGGCAGTTAAAAGTATATCATGGTTGATTGCTTGCTGATACATTCTTAATGTTAGCCTAGTCAAGCGATTTTGTTGACTTGTTTGCTAGCTAGCTATATCCAGTCGAGTCGACAGTCAGCTAACGTTAGCAGCATTAGCTAGCTTCGTTAGCTACATTATGTAGAAGGATGTGATTGTAAAACAATATAGCTAGATCACCAGAGATGCCTTAGTTTCTTTTCAGAGGTGCGGCTGTGACGCTAGAGGAACCTTGACCCTGTTTTGGGAGTTGTTGCCATGGAGTTGGCCCATAGTCTCCTGCTCAATGAAGATGCCCTTGCTCAAATCACAGAGGCGAAACGCCCCGTGTTCATCTTTGAATGGCTCCGCTTCCTGGATAAGGTTCTTGTTGCAGCAAATAAGGTAATTTTACAATCCCCGTTCGCCTACAAAATGCTGTAGGTTGTTTGTTGATGCTGCTCTTCAAACACTTTAGATCAACAATAGTCTTGAAATGCGTTGGACGATTTGTTTCTGGTAGGTTGACGTGAAAGAGAAACAGAAAAAGCTCGTGCAGCAGCTGACAGGATTGATCAGCAGCGCGCCTGGACCCCCCACGAGGAAACTGCTGGCCAAAAACCTAGCAACCCTCTACAGCATCGGTGACACCTTCACTGTCTTCCAGACATTGGACAAATGTAATGACATCATCAAAAGCAAGGATGACACACCTGCCTACTTGCCCACTAAACTGTGAGTTACCAACCATCGCAAGTCCTTAGTTTCATATAGACGCACAATTTCATTACCCGTCATCCACTGCCTATGTGCAGTTCTTTGTGATGATCCTCTTGTCACACTACCAGCACCATTTGTCATAACATTAACTTGATATGAGAGAACTTGTCAGAACCGTATACTGTAGCCCAAAATTCCTTAGGTTTTCTCATCATGAATTCACATGATGCGAATGAAGTCTTTTTATAATCAAACTTGTGTGTTGGAAGTCTGACATGTATTTGTTCTTTGCCTCCCCCCTGTGGTGACTCTCGCTCTGCAGCGCTGCCGTGGCCTGTGTCGGGGCCTTCTATGAGAAGATGGGTCGAATGCTGGGAAGCTCCTTTCCAGACACCATTAACAATCTCCTGAAGGCGTTAAAGAGTGCAGAGGTACGGGCCCTTCTCAGGTTGAAATTCCACAACATTAACTCATGTCATGGTCAACAATAGAAGTTAGGAATCTGTGTGGAATGACTCGTATGTTGTCTTGTTGAGGAGAGAAGGTGCCAGGAGAAAGAGTGTGTCTTCTCCGTTACTATTCTCCTTTCACTCTCCTTCACTCTCTCTCTCTCTTCACCCCCCCCCCTCTCTGTCTCTCTCTCACAATATCTCTCCTCTCTCACAATATCTCTCTCCCTCCCTCTCACTCTCTCTCTCTCTGTCTCTCTCTCTCTTTAGTCTCAGGGCAGGGGTGAAATCCTCATCAGCCTTCAGAAGGTGCTGAATGGGCTGGGAGGGGCTGCAGCCTCCTGTCACAGAGACATCTACAAGAACGCTCGCTCCCTCCTCACAGACAGGTCCATGGCCGTGCGCTGTGCTGTCGCTAAGGTACATGACAGCATGGGACTAGCTGCATCAGTTACGGTTGCTACGGTCCCTACAGAAATACTTAGCGTAGTACAACGCTGTTGCGAGTCTTTGCTTGATTTGAGATGATAGTTGATAATAGTAACTTTAACTAACTCTCTCTCTCTCAATAAAAACAACAACCTTGAAAACAAAATACTGCACGATGACTGTTGTTATTTATCGAGTAAGTTTGTGTCCGTCTCTCCCGTCTCTCAGTGTCTGCTGGAGCTGCAGAATGAGGCTGTGTTCATGCGCACCACTGAGCTGGAGAACGTAGCCACGCTCTGCTTCAAGGCCCTGGAGGGCTCCAACTACGGGGTGCGTGTGTCCGTGTCCAAGCTGCTGGGCTCTGTGATGGCCACAGCCCTGATGCCCAAGCAAGCAGCAGGTGAGAGGGGCCGCAGAGCCAGTGTCTGGTGATACTACTACCTGTTTTAGTGTCACGCTGGTAACTGGACCTCACATCATATTAATACATTAATACAAAAAGACACTTAGACACAAGGCACATTCGCCAGGAATACTATAATTCCAACCTTTCAAAACCTTTTTTTTGGGGGGGGGATTTCTTTTTTTCAACCTTTAGAAACTTTTTTTCAGTAACGAAAATATTTTTTCAACCTTTAGAAAGTTATTTTGTGAGTTTCAACCATGTGTTGTTTATTTGAAGCTCATTCAGGCAGATATGAGCGTGCCAGAGTCAAGCAGTCCCAGTGGTTGAGGTTGTGAGTGTGGTTCCTGCAGTGATGCGTCAGAACGTGAAGAGAGCCTCTCTGGAGGAGGTGCTGGAGCTGCTGGCCACCGGGTTCCTGCGCGGGGGGTCGGGCTTCCTGAAGAGCGGGGGAGAGATGCTGAAGGGGGGCGGCTCTGTCAGCAGGGAGGTGCGGGTGGGAGTCACTCAGGTGAGAGACCCTCCTCCTCCTCCCCCTCCCCTCCTCCGAGCAGTAATGAAGAGTCAGTTAACCTCACAGATGTCCCTTCCCTCTCCCCTCTCTCTCCCTCTCTCTCCCCTCTCTCCCCCCCAGGCCTACGTGGTGTTCGTGACCTCACTGGGCGGGCAGTGGCTGGAGCGTAACTTTGCCACCTTCCTGTCCCACGTCCTGGACTTGGTGTCCCACCCGCGGGCCACGCAGACGCACGTGGAGGCGGTGTACTCCCGGCGCTGCGTCTCCTTCATGCTGCGCGCCACGCTGGGCGGACTCATGGGGGAGAAGGCCCAGATCGCTGCCGGCAAGGAGCTCTGCCAGGCTATCAGCAAGCAGATGAGGGCTGTGGGTAAGGAGGTAGATGGGGGGGAAGTATCACGGTTCAGAGCATTACAGAGTAAGTACTCGTCCTCCATTCGTTATTTTTATTCTGTTTTAAATCTCGTTTTTCTTTACCTCTTGATTTATACTTTTTTTTAAATCATTTGGTTTGCTTCTGTCGTGTGAACTGGGTTCCCCTGGCTTGTTCTCCAGAGCTTCTTGTTTTTCACCTTGATCTGTTTTCTTTCTATATTTGGTGGAGTAGTCGTGCATCACAGTGCACTTCAAATAGTATTCACAGACACGCCATGCTCTAGCTACTGCATCATCAAATAGTATTCACAGACACGCCATGCTCTAGCTACTGCATCATCAAATAGTATTCACAGACACGCCATGCTCTAGCTACTGCATCATCAAATAGTATTCACAGACACGCCATGCTCTAGCTACTGCATCATCAAATAGTATTCACAGACACGCCATGCTCTAGCTACTGCATCCTGACTTCCTGCCAGTCCATGTTGTGCTGTGTACGCTTTGTAGTCACATTTTCGGCAAATATGACAAAAAGTGCTTCTCAACAACATTGCCTACCCTGCCTTTAACTGGACTTCCTCACACTCAGAAGAAGCAAGCCATTTTTATTAAGTTATTAAAATATATTCCGGCATATTCCTAAAGTCTACCTCACTTTGATCAGTCCCCTTGGATCATTTTCAAAATCGTATTTTTATTTTATTTTTGTTTCTGATGATTCTTACTCTGTGATTTGCTTTGAAACCTCTGAACTGAAGGATGTGGGTCTAAGCTACCTTCTATGTCTCTCTATCTCTCTCTCTCTCCTGTAAAACAAGCAACTGAGCTCTCAGGATTCAGTCTGGATGATGACTGACCATCACACCCCCTGGAAGTGTCTCAAAAACCTGAGAACACTGGTTCAACTTTGATCGATTCAAATCGGAGATGATGCATGTCAAAGTTGGGTTCAGATGCAGACGTGTTTTCACGTCCTGGCGGGAGGGAATCCTCAGAGCTCGGCTGCAAGGCTGAGGGCAGAGTGTGGTTCACTAGGCTCAGAGGGGACGGCACATTGGGGTCAGATTCAGATTATCCGGTCATTCTTTAACAGGGATTTGAAAACATTTGAAGGTTGGGTTCCAAAATTCGAGCTGATATTGTTCTTGCTCAACCCCTAAAACTTGGGCTTTAGAGCTCCTAATTACAGTGTTTTAGGCCTTTGCCAATAAATTACTTGAAGCCCAATGTGCTATATATATATTTTCTTTTTTTCTGTATCTTTAAAATGTATTAAATGTAAATACTATAGTTGACTGATGATTAGTCATACTGAGCCTCCCTCCCTCCCTCCCTCCCTCCCTCCCTCCCTCCCTCCCTCCCTCCCTCCCTCCCTCCCTCCCTCCCTCCCTCCCCCCCCTCCCTCCCTCCCTCCCTCCCTCCCTCCCTCCCTCCCTCAGAGGCAGTAGTGAGTGACACCAGTGGAGAGAGCAAGGCTGGGGCAGCTGATGTTTCGGCCAGTCAGCACGTCATGGTCTGTGCCCTTAAAGAGCTGGGCAGCCTCGTCCAGAGCCTCAGCGCTACGGCCTCACCCCTGATCCAGGAGCCCTCTGTCGGTACGACACACACACACACACACACACACACACACACACACACACACACATACACACACACAGGAGCCCCCGATCAGTAGGACACACACACACACACACATACAGAACCCCCCCCCCCCTCAGCATAATCCCAGATGTGTCCTGGGCAGGCCTGTTGGAGACGGTGACCTCGGTGCTGCTGCACCCCAGCATGGCAGCCCGGCTGGCGGCCGCCTGGTGCCTGCGCTGCGTTGCCGTGGCGCTGCCCTATCAGCTGACCCCGCTGCTGGAGCGCTGCGCCGAGCGCATCAACAACCTGAAGAGCTCCCCCGAGGCCGTGAGCGGGTACAGCTTCGCCCTGGCCGCTCTGCTGGGGGGCGTGCATCAGTGCCCCCTGGGCATCCCACACTCTAAGGGCAAGGTGGGTGACCCTCTGGCCGCCCACAGTGCTGTGTGCATGTCCTGGGTTAGCTGCTTTTTACGACCCTGATTCCCCTGGGAAATCATCATCAATATTCCTGTTTGTAAATGTTATTTATTCAACAGCTTCATCTTCCCCCTGTAAAACGTCATCCTACTTTACAGCTTCGTCTTTCAGCCTGTTTAAGTTTGGGTTCAGTTGTTCTGAGCTGTTGTGTGTTTCCTGTAGCTGGTGGTGAGCATAGCTGAGGATCTGCTCCGCACTGCCGCCCAGAACAGCCGTCTGTCCCTGCAGCGCACCCAGGCTGGCTGGCTGCTGCTGGGAGCCCTGATGACCCTGGGTGAGTCCTTGGATGTCTTAACCTGGGGGGGCTGCCTGGGGGTTAATGGTGCTCAGGGGGTAGAGGGGATGTCCCTGGAGGTGTGCAGTCCACCATGGGTGTGTGGGTGCCCCGGGAGGGGCGTGGTGTGGGCGGTGTTGTGATGGTGGTGTTGTGATGGTGGTGTTGTGATGGTGGTGTTGTGATGGTGGTGTTGTGATGGTGGTGTTGTGATGGTGGTGTTGTGATGGTGGTGTTGTCATGGTGGTGTTGTGATGGTGGTGTTGTGATGGAGGTGTTGTGATGGTGCAGGACCCTCCCTGGTGCGCTACCACCTGCCCAAGATGCTGCTGCTGTGGAGGAACGTGTTCCCGCGCTCCCAGAAGGAGCTGGAGGCGGAGAAGGCCAGAGGAGACTCCTTCTCCTGGCAGGTCACCCTGGAGGGCCGGGCTGGAGCCCTCTGTGGTGAGGACACACACACACCACACACACCACACACACCACACACACCACACACACCACTCACACACACCACACACACCACACACACCACACACACCACACACCACACACACCACACACACCACACACTCTCTCTCACACACACCACACACACTCTCTCTCTCACACACCACACACTCTCTCTCTCACACACCACACACACCACACACTCTCTCTCTCACACACCACACACTCTCTCTCACACACCACACACACCACACACTCTCTCTCTCACACACACCACACACACTCTCTCTCTCACGCACCACACACTCTCTCACACACCACACACACTCTCTCTCACACACACCAGGTGCTTAACAGCCTAGGTGCTTCCCAGGTGCTTCCCAGGTGCTTTCCAGGTTAGACACATGCACACACTGTTACACTCAAACACACTATTCCACATACACACAGACACATTCACACTGGTGTTGTTGTGTTGTGCTAGTGCTAACGGTACCTCCCTCCTCCCCAGCCATGCGGAGCTTCGTGGCCCACTGTCCAGAGCTGCTGACCGAGGATGTGATCCGCCGGCTGATGACTCCTGTAGAGTGCGCCATGACCATGATGTCACAGTGAGTTGCCATGACCATGATGTCACAGTGAGTTGCCGTGACCATGATGTCACAGTGAGTTGCCCGTGACCATGATGTCACAGTGAGTTGCCGTGACCATGATGTCACAGTGAGTTGCCGTGACCATGATGTCACAGTGAGTTGCCGTGACCACGGCCGTCAGGTGCACCAGAGCTGCTGGTGCTGGAGGATGTGGAGGGAAGTGAAGGTGTCTGAGCGCTGGTCTGTCTCCCCCAGTGTTCCTGCTGTCATCAAGGTCCACGGAGCTCACCTGAAGGCCAGCGCTGCCATGGTCAGACTGAGGCTGTACGACGTCCTGGCTCTCCTGCCCCCCAAGACATACGAAGGTCCAGTATGAGCCTGGGCACCTTATCAGTACTGCCACTCCCCCAGGCTGCTCCACCAGGCTGGGGTGGAAGGCTGTTCCACCAGGCTGGGTGGAAGGCTGTTCCACCAGGCTGGGTGGAAGGCTGTTCCACCAGGCTGGGGTGGAAGGTGCTGTGGGGTGTTTAAGTGTCTGAGTGCTGCTGTTCTCTCTCCTGCTGTGCAGGCAGCTTCAACGCTCTCCTGAGGGAGCTGGTGGCTGAGTTCACCCTGACAGACAACTCTGCCAACACCACCACCTCCCTGCTGCGCTCGCTCTGCCACTACGACGACAGCGTCCTCATGGGCTCCTGGCTGCAGGAGACCGACCACAAGTGCATCGAGGATCAGGTAGAGTCTGGAGGGAGGAGAGGAGAGAGAGAGGGAGGAAAGAGGATTGAGGGAGGAGAGAGGATTGAGGGAGGAGAGAGGGGAGGAGAGAGGGAGGAGAGAGGGAGGGAGGGGAGGGACCAGGTAGCTTCTGCCTCACAGCCTCTGCCAGACAAACGCAGTCCCAAGTCAGCCTTTCAGACCTTTACATCCACACAGCCGGGGGTGGAATCCATGTTTATCACGTCTCCACACATCAGTGTTGTTCCCATCCTCCGCACGGCGTAGAAAGAACAGGCAGCTGTTCTCCACAGTGTCCTCACGGGAGTCGTTGGTGTCTTTTGTGTTGCCATGGTTCCTGCGTAGCTCCAGCCCAACAGCGCGTCAGGCAGCGGGGCCCTGGAGCACGACCCCTCCTCCATCTACCTGAGAGTCCCCGTGGGCGAGGCCATCCCCGGGCCCCTCCCCCTGGGCGTGTCCGTCATCGACGCCTCCGTCGCCCTGTTCGGCGTGGTGTTCCCTCACGTCTCCTTCAAGCACAGGTGATGCTGCCTCCGGGGGGGGGGGAGGGGGGTCACACCTGGCTGTTAGCGGGGGAGGAGAGGGATGATCTGGCCTGCTGTGATTCATCTGGTGTGTGTGTCTGTGTGTGTGTCAGGCTGCAGATGCTAGACCACTTTGCAGAGTGTATAAAACAGGCCAAGGGTGTTCGCCAGCAGGCGGTCCAGCTGAACATCTTCACTGCGGTTCTGAGTGCTCTGAAGGTGAGGAACTTCCTGTCCTTGGTGGCTGTGAAGCCCTCTGTTGATGTGAGATCACATGGGGCTCAGAGACAGGAAGCGGGTGCTGTGTATTGAGTCATACTGTGTATGAGTAACATGTGGCGTCCGTGTGTGCAGGGTCTGGCAGAGAACAAGAGCACACTGGGTCCTGAGGAGGTGAGGAAGTCTGCGCTGGCGCTGGTGATGGGGGCCCTGGACAACCCCAACCCCATCCTGCGCTGTGCGGCAGGGGAGGCGCTGGGCAGGATGGCCCAGGTGGTGGGAGAGGCCACCTTCATCGCCAGGATGGCTCAGTACAGCTTCGACAAGTACGCACCACGCCCCTGCTCACCTCTGTTGGGATGTAGTGTACTGTGGTCATCTAGCGGCGGGGGGGATCCGGACCTGAGGCCTATTGATCTGTGGTCGAGTGCTCTAACCACTGAGCTCTTCTCACACTATCATCTGAACTGGGATGAAAGGATGTTTCCTGTTTTCTTAAGAGATGGATAAGAGTGTTCTGGAGTGTGTTGTAATCCCTTCTCGTGTGTGTGTATGTGTGCGCAGGCTGAAGTCGGCCCGTG
Source organism: Thaleichthys pacificus (assembly GCA_023658055.1). Taxonomy (NCBI): domain Eukaryota; kingdom Metazoa; phylum Chordata; class Actinopteri; order Osmeriformes; family Osmeridae; genus Thaleichthys; species Thaleichthys pacificus. The sequence continues at coordinate 1,092,717 of CM042857.1, forward strand.
ATGTGGTGTCCAGGACGGGTCACTCCCTGGCGCTGGGCTGCCTGCATCGCTACGTGGGCGGGATCGGCTCCGGGCAGCACCTGAAGACCAGCGTGAGCATCCTCCTGGCCCTGGCCCAGGACGGCAGCTCCCATGAGGTCCAGGTGAGGTCCACTCTCTCTCTCGTCTCTCTCCCCTCTCTCTCCGTCTCTCTCTCTCTCTACATATATATATATCCCCTGTTTCGTTACTCAGAACGGTTTCAGAGTTCACAACTGTGTTTCACGGTCGACCAGACCCGTCCCTAGTGTCCAGCCCGTGACCCTCCCCCTCCCTGTGTCTGCAGACTTGGGCACTGCACTCGCTGGCTCTGATCGTGGACTCCAGCGGGCCCATGTACCGGGGCTACGTGGAGCCCACCCTGTCCCTGGTGCTCACCCTGCTCCTCAGCGTGCCCCCCTCCCACACCGAGGTGCACCAGTGCCTGGGCCGCTGCCTGGGGGCCCTCATCACCACCGTGGGGCCCGAGCTGCAGGGTAACTCTACCTGCTGTTCCTCTGTCCTGCCAGCAGGGGGCAGTGGAAGGCTCCTGCTTGTTCTGAGACGAGATCTGGGCCGTTTGTGACAGACTGAGCAGGAAGTTATATCATCTGTGTGTGTGTGTGTGTGTGTGTGTGTCTCTGTGTGTGTGTGTGTGTGTGTGTGTGTCTCTGTGTGTGTGTGTGTGTGTGTGTGTGTGAGCAGGTAACGGAGCCACCATCTCCACTATCCGCTCGTCCTGTCTGGTGGGCTGTGCCATCATGCAGGATCACTCGGACTCCCTGGTGCAGGCGGCCGCCATCTCCTGTCTGCAGCAGCTGCACATGTTCGCCCCTCGCCACGTCAACCTGTCCAGCCTGGTGCCCTGCCTCTGTGTAAGGCTGGGTGTGTGTTGTGTAAGGCTGTGTGTGTGGTGTGTAAGGCTGTGTGTGTGTGGTGTGTAAGGCTGAGTGTGTGTGTGGGCTTGTTTAACTAGCTGTGTTCCATAACTTCAAATGCTTTTTCAGAGGGTTTTAGGGGTTTATAGTTAGGGTTAGTGACGTGTGTGTGTGTGCGTCCGTCAGGTTAGTGATGTGTGTGTTGTGCGTCCGTCAGGTTAGTGATGTGTGTGTTGTGTGTCCGTCAGGTGCACCTGTGCAGCTCTCACCTGCTGCTGCGGCGGGCTGCGGTGGCCTGTCTGAGGCAGCTGGCCCAGAGGGAGGCAGCAGAGGTGTGTGAGTACGCCATGAGCCTGGCCAGGAAGGCCGGGGACCCCAAGGGCAGCAGCCCCCTCAGTGAGTAGCCGACCTGGGCCTGACCTGGGCCTGTTACTGTCTTGACTGTGTCTAACCCTGACCTGGGTCTGTTAGTGTCCTGACTGTGTCTAACTCTGACCTGGGTCTGTTAGTGTCCTGACTGTGTCTAACTCTGACCTGCTCGCTGGTGCAGAACTGAACATCACCGAGACGGGTCTGGAGGGGGTCCTGTTCGGCATGCTGGACCGAGAGACCGACAGGAAGCTGTGCTCGGACATCCATGACACCCTGGGTCACATGCTGTCCTCCCTGGCGGTGGAGAAGCTCTCCCATTGGCTGAAGCTCTGTAAGGACGTCCTGGCTGCCACCACGGGTGAGTCATGTGACCAGTCATGTGACCCTGACAGGCAGCAACATCGCTGGCCTCGCCAACGTTTTAATCAGATCAGATGTATTTTGTATAGCCGTGTTCTCTGAATCAGAGTCTGTTTTTTTGCTAAGTAAGTTTACACATACGAGGAATTAGCTTTTGGTGGGGTTGGTGCATAATGTGAGTCCCAGGTGTTTACAGTGCGTCGCTGTGCTTCCCCTGTGTAGAGGTAGGGGGTGCTGTGGTCCCTCTGGACCGCGGGAAGGACGAGGAGGACTCTGAGAAGAAGGATGAGATGGACGATGACATCATGTTCACCTCCCTGGGCGAGGAGGACAAGGCCAAGCCGTCCGTGGCGCCCCGCTGGGTGACGCGGGTGTTTGCGGCTGACTGTTTGTGCCGCATCATCCTGCTGTGTGAAAACGATCCCAAGAACCACTTTGACCTGGCTGCTGCCCGCGCCGCCAAGGCCAAGGACCCCAAAGGTAGAGAGCCTTCTCAGAGAGCATGGAGACCCTCTCAGAGAGCATGGAGACCCTCTCAGAGAGCAGGAGACCCTCTCAGAGAGCAGGAGACCCTCTCAGAGAGCTGGAGACCCTCTCAGAGAGCTGGAGACCCTCTCAGAGAGCTGGAGACCCTCTCAGAGAGCAGGAGACCCTCTCAGAGAGCAGGAGACCCTCTCAGAGAGCTGGAGACCCTCTCAGAGAGCATGGAGACCCTCTCAGAGAGCAGGAGACCCTCTCAGAGAGCTGGAGACCCTCTCAGAGACCTGGAGCTGCAGGGTTTAAAGTCTTCAGTCTTTTCAGCCGTTTGGCATTCTCTCTCTCTCTTCTCTCTCTCTCTCTCTCTCTGTCTCTCTCTCTCTCTCTCTCTCTGTCTCTCTCTTCTCTCCCATCTCTCTCTCTCCTGGCATTGAGACAGACTCTGATGTGTGAACAGTGAGTGGTTGTGAAGAAGCTTCGTTTGAAGGGAGCTGTATTTAAACCAGGGGAACAGGCTATAGATGAGTAAGAGTGTTGAGGTTTCATCCTCCCTGGCAGTGGAGAGAGCCTGGTGTTTATATAAGACTCTCTGAGAACACGACCGTGTAGCAGGCCTGGTGTGTGAGTCAGGTTGTGATCTTGAACTCATCGTCCAAATTTAGCTAACGATGCCTCCCCATTATGAGGCTTCAACTCTCACTTCAGTTACAAGTTTAAACTCAACTAAACACATTCCATCTGAACCTCAACTGCTTCAAGTTCCAGTTTGCTAAAAACTAATTCATGTAAATGTAATGTAAACCCCTCCCCCAGGTGACCTGCTGGTGCTGCACCTGTCTGATCTGATCCGCATGGCCTTCATGGCTGCCACGGACCACAGCAGCCAGCTGCGCATGGCCGGGCTGCAGGCCCTGGAGGACATCATCAAGAAGTTTGCGTCCGTGCCGGAGCCTGAGTTCCCGGGCCACGTGATCCTGGAGCAGTACCAGGCCAACGTGAGTTCGTCACAGATCCACGTGACTTCGTCACAGATCCCACGTGACTTCGTCACAGATCCCACGTGACTTCATCACAGCTCACACGTGACTTCGATGGCCGTCAAATGAACAGGAGACGAACGTTCTCACTCACTGACTTCCTCCATCTTCCACCTGTACAGGTGGGAGCTGCTCTGAGACCTGCGTTCTCCCCGGACTACCCCATCTGACATCACCGCCAAGGCCTGCCAGGTACGAGTCCATGAACACCCCCCGTCCACACACACCCTCACACACACCCTCACACACACCCTCACACACACACACACCTCACACACACCAGCACCAGCCCTGGTCCTAGGTGTGGTGTGAGGCTGGATAGTGCCTGGCCTCCCTGTCCGTGCTAGCAGAGCATGCAGCAGCAGCAGCTAACCCTGCCGGCTCCGCAGGGTGAGTCATCCTGCTGAAGAGCCGTCAGGCTCGCAGTGTTCCTGCTGTTCTGTGAGTCGTGTGGAGGATGAGAGGCCGTGGGCGGCGCTGAATATACCTGTCTGGAACACAATCAGTCACTCTGACCCCTCTCTCTTTTTATCACTCTGTCTATGTCTCTCGGCCGCTCGCTCGCTCTCCATCCCCCTCTGTCTTCATCCCTGTCTCTAAGAGGTTTTCTTCTCTCTCTCTCTCTGGTTACGAGTTCATTAAGTTCCTTCCAGGAGAAACACTTTTTTTTCTCTGTCTGCGTGTGTGAACGTGAATTGTTTCTGTCTCTGAAAGGAAGCTGCTATGGTTTCTCTGGCCTTCAAGAGACAGGTTTATATTTATAAACTGTAGAAACAGTCTGCTTACTGGAGGAAGTCATCTTGTAAATGATCGAAAGACCTGTCACCTTGACGTGCACGTGTGTTTGTATGTGTGTGTGCCTGTGTGAGTGTGTGCCTGTGTGAGTGTGTGCCTGTGTGTGTGTGTGTGCGTGTGCCTGTGTGTGTGTGTGTGTGTGTGTGTGTGTGTGTGTGCCTGTGTGTGTGTGTGCCTGTGTGTGTGTGTGTGTGTGTGTGTGCAGGTGTGCAGCACGTGGATCGGCAGTGGTGTGGTCAGTGACCTGAACGACCTGCGCCGAGTCCACAACCTGCTGGTGTCGTCTCTGGACAAGGTGCAGGCTGGGAAGGGCTCCAGCCAGCTCTACAGCGAGAGCGCCACCACCATGGAGAAGCTGGCGGTGCTGAAAGCCTGGGCCGAGGTCAGATGGGAGATGTAGTCTTTTCTACCCTTTTACTGTTGATTGTAGTCCTGTTATCTGTGTTTTTGTAGGACATTAAATTACTTTCATGTTTATGAAGAACTAGCGCATGCACAGCACGACTGAGCATGACTGAACACGTTTCTCCCTCAGGTGTATGTATGGGAGATGTAGTCTTTTCAACCCTTTCGCTCTAAACTGTAGTCCTCTTACCTGATCACCTGCCTCCCCCAGGTGTATGTGGTGGCCATGAAGATAAAGAAGGAGGCGGAGAGCATGCCGGCACGGCGGGTGCGGGGGGAGGATGAGGAGGAGGAGGAGGAGGACGAGGAGGGGGCAGGGGTGCTCCCCCCAGACAGCCTGGTCACCCTGGTGCAGCCGGAGCTGACAGCGCTCAGCCGGCTGTGGTTGGCCATGCTGCAGGACCACGCCCTGCTCACCCTGCCCGCTGAGTTCTCCTCTCAGCTGCCGCCCGACGGTGGGCACTCACACACACACACACACACACACACCCTGACACACACGAAGATACACACACACACACACACTCGTACATGCTCACACTCACACACCATAGATCATACATTTAAAAAAAACTGTGTGTGTGTCTCTGTGTGTGTGTCTCTGTGTGTGTATCTCTGTCTCTCTGTGTGCGTGTATCTCTCTCTGTGTGTCCAGGTGGGGCGTTCTACACTCCAGAGACCATCGACACGGCTCGGCTGCATTACCGCAGCTCCTGGGCCCCTGTCCTCCACGCTGCGGCCCTCTGGCTCCTCACCACCGGCTTTGGGGCCAGCGAGGAACCCGGGGGGTCCCCCCTACCCCCCAGGGCCCCCGGTACCCCAGCCCTCCCTCAGGCCAGGGCCCCCGGTACCCCAGCCCTCCCCCAGGCCAGGGCCCCCGGCACCCCAGCCCTCCCCCACCATGAACCCCCCAGCCCCTCTAAGAGCTTTGATGAGCTGGTCAAGGACCGGATGCATCTCATGCTAGGTGAGAGCTCGATATTTAATTATTCTATTAGTTAGTTGCGAGCCCTGCAATAGAGTACAGTAGAGTCATCATCAAGTACCAATAATTGCATTAGCCCCACCATGAAACAAGCAAGAAAATTGTGAATTGTATTGTGTATGTATTCACAATGAAATTCAGACATTGATTTGAGCCCCACGACTGTGTCTCAGGCGTCAGTATCGAGTTCCTGTGTTTCCCCCGGCCGGAGGAACCTCTGGAGCATGTGATGTCCTGCCTGCTGGCCCTCTGCACGCTGCTGGACTCACCCCTCGCCAAGACACACATCGCACAGGACCAGGTATGGAGAGGGAGGGAGAGAGAGAGGGCAGGAGCTCCAAATAATTATAGATTTTATAATCATTATGATCATTGCTCCTAATGTGAGTGTGTGTGGGTGTGTGTGTGTGTTGCAGCTGCTGGCTGTGGAGCTGCTGAACGTGCTACACAGGCTGCTGCTGACCAGAGACCCCCCTGCGGTCCAGCTGCAGGTGACCGCTGTGGTCCAGGAGACCATCAGAGCTGCTCTGGACCACCTTCTGCAGCGCCGGCACAGCCAGGGTCAGACACCTGTCACACACCTGACACACACCTGACACACACACCTGTCACACACCTGTCACACACCTGTCACACACCTGACACACACCTGACACACACACCTGACACACACCTGACACACACCTGTCACACACCTGACACACACATTCACTTGTGACTTGAACCCTCCAGGTAAGGAGGAGGGTGAGAAGGACTCCTCGACCCTGGGGGAGGGAGGCGACACTGGGGAGCTGCTCCCGGGGAAGTCCCTGGTGTTTGCTGCTATGGAGCTGCTGGTGTTCATCCTGGTGCGCCACCTGCCCCAGCTCAACGCCCGGGTCAGCGAGTCCCCCAACCGCGCGCCCCCGCAGCCCCAGCGCCTGCCACCGGAGGGCGCTCGTCTGGTGGCCCACACCGTCTCCATCCTGGCTGAGCTGCCCTCGCTCTGCTCCCCCGAAGGTGGGACACTCACACACACACACACACACACACACACACACACACACACCCATACACACACACACACACACATACCCATACACACACACACACACTCACCCATACACACACACACACACACACACACACACACACACTCACCCATACACACACACACACACACACACACACCACACACTCACCCACACACACACACACACACACACACACACACACACACACCCACACCCACACACTCACCCATACACACACACACACACACACACACACACACACTCACACACACACACCCATACACACACACACACACACACACACACACTCACACACACACACACACACACACTCACACACACACACACACCCATACACACACACACACACACACACACACACACACACACACACACACACACTCACCCATACACACACACACACACACACACTCACCACACCCATACACACACACACACACACACACACACACACACTCACCCATACACACACACACACACTCACACACACTCACACACCACACACACCCATACACACACACACACACACACACTCACACACCCATACACCACACACACACACACACACACACACTCACACACCCATACACACACACACACACACACACACACACACTCACACACACACACACACTCACACACCCACTACACCCACACACCCATACACACACACACACACACACACACACACACACTCACACACACACACACCCATACACACACACACACACACACACCCACACACACACACACACTCACACACCCACACACACACAAACAGGCTGGGTCTATACCAGAACATGCTGGGTCTATACCACAACATGCTGGGTCTATACCACAACAGGCTGGGTCTATACCACAACAGGCTGGGTCTATACCACAACAGGCTGGGTCTATACCAGAACAGGCTGGGTCTATACCACAACAGGCTGGGTCTATACCACAACAGGCTGGGTCTATACCACAACAGGCTGGGTCTATACCACAACAGGCTGGGTCTATACCAGAACATGCTGGGTCTATACCACAACAGGCTGGGTCTATACCACAACAGGCTGGGTCTATACCACAACAGGCTGGGTCTATACCAGAACATGCTGGGTCTATACCACAACAGGCTGGGTCTATACCACAACATGCTGGGTCTATACCAGAACATGCTGGGTCTATACCACAACATGCTGGGTCTATACCAGAACATGCTGGGTCTATACCACAACAGGCTGGGTCTATACCACAACATGCTGGGTCTATACCAGAACATGCTGGGTCTATACCAGAACAGGCTGGGTCTATACCAGAACATGCTGGGTCTATACCAGAACAGGAACAAGAAGGGAGATTATGGAAATGTATTGGTGTGTTAGGAGAGCAGGAAACCAGAAACATAGATGGCTTTATGTTTCCTCCCCGTGTGTCCAGGCAGCATGACCATCCTGCCCACCGTGATGTTCCTGATCACGGGCGTGCTGAGGGAGACGGCCGTGCGCACGGCTGACGGCTCCGTGCCTCCGCCCGTGTCTGCCGCCCTGCAGGCCATCAAGAGCATCCTCACCTCCCCGCAGGCGCGCGGAGACGCCACACACAGCCAGTGGACCGGCCTGGTCAGGAGCAGCCTGGCCTCTGTGTTGGAGTACGCCCAGCCAGGTAACACACACTCACACACACACACACACTCATATACTCACTCTCATACACACACACTCCCCTACTCACACACTCACACACACACACACACACACACACACACTCATATACTCACTCTCATACACACACACTCCCCTACTCACACACACACACACTCTCATACACACACACACACTCTCATACACACACACTCATACACGCACGCACTCTCACACTCGCATACATACACACTCATACACGCACGCACTCTCACACTCGCATACACACACAGTCTCATACACTCTCTCTCACACACACACTCTCTGCTGCTCCTGCCTGTGTTTCTCCAGATGAGAGCCGGCCCAACATGGACCAGGTGAGCATGCTGACAGCCACCACCCTGTTCCTGCTCTCCTCCAGCGCTGAGCTGGCCGGGGTCTCCGTCCTGCAGAAGGGCTGCTTGGACCTGTTCCACAACGCTCTCAACTCCAGCGACCCCTGGGTAGGACGCTCTGCACACAGCACGGATCACTGCTGCTCACAGCTCACATGAATGACCTCCTAACTGGTGTGGCTGGAGGAGTCTGGGTCTGGATGTTCACTTCCTGCCTGTCCATCCAGACACACATAGTCCAGACACTCCTCTCTCCCGCCTCACTAACTTAGACTTAGAAAACGTTCCTGTCCTCCGAGAGACAGCTTGTGGTACAGCACAGAGCATATAGACACACACTTAAAACACTTCAAATTTACAAAACGACAACAATCTCAAGATCATCTTTCCCCGAAGGCTAGCGATGGTCTGACTGGTTGGTTTGCTGTTGCAGGTCCAGGCCCGGTGCTACCAGCTGCTGCTGTCGGTGTTCCAGCAGTCGAGCAGGGCCGTGTCCACGCCCTACATCCACGCCCTGGCCCCCGTGGTGGTGGAGAAGCTGCGGGCGGTGGAGCGCTGCCGGCCCGCCAGCCCAGCTGAGCTGCAGGGTGTCCAGGAGGGTGTCAGGGCCCTGGAGGGCCTGGTGGCCATGGGAGACGAACAGAACCGTGAGTGGACTTAACCTGCCTCAGACAAGCAGCACAGAGGAAAAGAAGGTGTGGCTCGGTGGTTACAGCAATTTGACTGCCGACCAAGAGGTCACAGGTTCAAATATCCTCCTAATAAAATATGAGATATCCTAAAAGCATCTGCTGAATGAAGGATTACATAAGATTAAATCGGATAGATGTTTATTCGTCCCAGAAGGGAGATTCAGAAGTGCATGTCTGTTTCCTCCGGCCTACAGTGGTAAGACTAGCCTATTAAAACACCTTATCGTAAGATTAGTCTTCTTGTTTGGTATGCTCACAAGCCCAGCCCAGCGGAGAGGGCTTGTCTCTGGGTCCTGCAGTCCAGCAGAGAGGGCTTGTCTCTGGGTCCTGCAGTCCAGCAGAGAGGGCTGGTCTCTGGGTCCTGCAGTCCAGCAGAGAGGGCTGGTCTCTGGGTCCTGCAGTCCAGCAGAGAGGGCGTGTCTCTGGGTCCTGCAGTCCAGCAGAGAGGGCGTGTCTCTGGGCTCGGTCCTGCAGTCCAGTTGGTGTCGCTGCAGTAGCTCTCTGCCCAGCCAGCCTGTTTGTTAAAGGTGGAGGCGTGTGCTGCTAAACTGCCTGCTGCGTCTGCAGGTGTCTGATTACCCTCCGACAGCATTTCCTCATACCTGCTCTGAAGCGTTCACCTCTAGTGACTCTCCTTGTGACCGTGCCTGGCTGGCCTCTCAGCAGCCTCCACTAACCCTAACCCTCTCAGCAGCCTCCACTAGCCCTAACCCTCTCAGCAGCCTCCTCTCTAACCCTAACCCTCTCAGCAGCCTCCTCTCTAACCCTAACCCTCGCAGCAGCCTCCACTAACCCTAACCCTCTCAGCAGCCTCCACTAACCCTAACCCTCGCAGCAGCCTCCACTAGCCCTAACCCTCTCAGCAGCCTCCTCTCTAACCCTAACCCTCTCAGCAGCCTCCTCTCTAACCCTAGCCCTCTCAGCAGCCTCCACTAACCCTAACCCTCGCAGCAGCCTCCACTAGCCCTAACCCTCTCAGCAGCCTCCACTAACCCTAACCCTCTCAGCAGCCCCCTCTCTAACCCTAACCCTCTCAGCAGCCTCCACTAACCCTAACCCTCGCAGCAGCCTCCACTAGCCCTAACCCTCTCAGCAGCCTCCACTAACCCTAACCCTCGCAGCAGCTTCCACTAGCCCTAACCCTCTCAGCAGCCTCCTCTCTAACCCTAACCCTCTCAGCAGCCTCCTCTCTAACCCTAGCCCTCTCAGCAGCCTCCACTAACACTAACCCTCTCAGCAGCCCCCTCTCTAACCCTAACCCTCTCAGCAGCCTCCTCTCTAACCCTAGCCCTCTCAGCAGCCTCCACTAACACTAACCCTCTCAGCAGCCCCCTCTCTAACCCTAACCCTCTCAGCAGCCTCCACTAACCCTAACCCTCGCAGCAGCCTCCACTAACCCTAACCCTCTCAGCAGCCTCCTCTCTAACCCTAACCCTCTCAGCAGCCTCCTCTCTAACCCTAGCCCCTGTGAGCCTGTTCCTACTGTGTTAGGGTTAGCTGAGCGGTTAGGGAATCGGGCTAGTAATCAGAAGGTTGCCGGTTTCGGTTCCCCACCAGGCTGATGACGTTGTGTCCTTGGGCAAGGCACTTCACCCTTCACCCTCGGGGGGAATGTCCCTGTACTTACTGTAAGTCGCTCTGGATAAGAGTGTCTGCTAAATGACTAAATGTAACAAAATGACTAAATGTTAGCTGGGCCACCCACAACAAACTGCCCCCTGGTTTCTCAAGCCTAAAAAACACAATGTCCCAATGTCACCTTCACACAAGGCTGCTACTAACCTTAGAGAATCATATACTGTATCCCCTGGGAGAGTGTCTTAATAGCATCCTGTTAATTGCTGGTTTCCCTGTTTTCTGTTCATGATTGTTGGGTTTATCCACCCTGGTCTCCCCATCGCTCTCCTCCTCATCCGTCTGTGTGTGTCTGTGTGTGTCTGTGTGTGTCTGCGTGTGTCTGCATGTGTGTCTGTGTGTGTGTCTGTGTGTATCTGTGTGTGTGTGTCTGCGCGTGTCTGCGTGTGTCTGCGTGTGTCTGTGTGTGTGTCTGTGTGTGTCTGCGTGTGTCTGTGTGTCTCTCTGACATGTCAACAGGAGTGCAGCTCCTGGCTCTGCTGGTTCCCACCTTGATCTCCTACCTGCTGGACGAGAGCGACTTCACCTCCGCTCCCCAGACCTCCAAAGGGCTGCATGACTTCGCCCTGCAGAACCTGATGCGTATCGGACCACTCTACCCCGCCGCCTTCAAGACTGTGATTGGAGCAGCCCCTGAACTGAAGACCCGCCTCGAGGCGGCCGTCCGGGCCAATCAGGCGAGCAGCAAGGCCAAGGCAGCTGCTAGGCAGGCCACGCCCACTGTGCAAGCTGCTCCCACCATCAAGCTGAAGACCAGCTTCTTCTGACCCCTCTCTGACTCTCTTCCTGTTTGGTGATGCAGTCGTTTTTTTCTTGTTTTGTTTTTTATCTGCTGTTGATTTTGTCAGTCTCCTGTACTTATTTATTCTAGAACAAAACGTACTTCTCTCTGGAGACGAAAGGCATCTACACTGAAATATAATTTGAAGGCTTTTTTAATGTTGACTGTAGAGTCATTTGAATGTATGGTCATGTCATTTGAATGTGCTGTTTTGGTTTGAGATGTGGAATATGTAAAGGGATGTAAGAGGCATGGCATCTCATTAGATTCTCGTTATTTGCATTCCTTCTCGTTATTCCTAAACCTAGTTGTTTGGGGCCGGGTTCAAAATGTTATGAGGTCGTGCTTCAACATGAAAATGCTCTAGTTGTTGACTGTAATTATTTTCCATGCTAGTATGCAATCATGCGTGTACTTCGAATGACGGTTGTTTGTTTAAGAATGTTTTTATTATCTCGTGAGATGATTCACTGCATCTAGGTAGCGTCAAACTTCATGTCTGTTGACCCTCAAGCATGTTACGTTTTATCCATTCCACCACAGCATGGGACTTCTCAATCTCGTTCTGAAAAAAATAGATTTTCTAATCTAGGTCAATAAAGAAATTCTAATTTCGTCTTTATGATTTGTAAATATTGTTTATGAAGGATTATTGTTGGGGACCATTAGTAGAAGAAGTCGTGAGACATACGTTGTTTTGCCGATGTTATCAAAAGATGAAACAACTTTTTTTCGTTTTCTCCTTTGTTGAGTTTGTGTATATCTTGCAAACCTTCCAGATTACTTAAATTACTTGTATTCCGCTACTATGATTAATTCGAGACCATCAAATATATCTTGCCTTTGACCTTTGAAAAGATCAATAAAGTAATCAAGGCATTTTCTTTGTTGTTTATGTTGAGAAGTGTCATGCAATCGTTTTAGGCATAAATGAGAACGCTTTAGCAGTCTGCGAGCAGTGTGCTCCTTGATGTACCGTGGCCCGCGAGCAGAAGAGCTCGGGGACTTCAGTATTTTCTCCGGTACTACAGCACGCTGGGGGCGTGACCTCTCCGCCTGACGTCATCCTGTGACTAGCTGTCAGAAAGTGAGTTCATTCCCGTAGCCGAAAGAGACGAGCTAGGTCGATACTTTCTGTCCTTCCGCTAGCTAGTTGTAGTCAAAGACCGCACGAATAACCACAAACGGCTGCTCCTTCTTTAAACCGAGCCCGGCCATGGACGAACAGGCAGGGCCCGGTGTTTTCTTCAATAATAACAACAATTCTATTTTACCCGGTGGAGGAAAAGGACCGTTGCCCGACGGGGACGCTGGGGAGGCGGCTCGAGCCCAGTATAGCATCCCGGGGATTTTGCACTTCCTGCAGCACGAATGGGCCCGATTCGAAGTGGAGAGGGCACAATGGGAGGTGGAGCGGGCAGAATTACAGGTAAACAATGCATGAATCATTCACTGGAGCATTTGTATTTGCAGTGTTTTCAGGATAGGACCTTAGCTATGTATTACAGTAAGAGGGGGAATGCGTTGCACAAATTGATTGTTTCCGTTAGCATCAGCTAGCTCGCTAGCTAAATAATGTTGCCACACAGCGCCCCCTGCCCTTAGCGTAGTCGGCAGCACATGCTACAATACAATCCAGAAAATAGTAATTTAAAATGACTTGGGCTGTCCCGCGGTGTTCCGTTTTGTTAGATTTTTTCAGTTATATTGTAAAACAAATCTACGGCTTAAAAGAACTTAAGTGTGTGATAAACGTTTTGCATTTCTAAGTAGTAAAATTCGATTACATTAGTGTATAGTCCAAGCTAGCTTGTAACTCATAAGGTGGTTATAGATTACTCTGCCCCATTATCTAAGGGACTCCTATATGTAAAGGATTTAGACGTACACTTTGAGCAATGCACTATTCCATTATACTTCTATATTTGCTAGTTTATGAAGAGTAATGTTCGGTAATATCCGTTCCGCCTTGTACGTGTTCGACCTGCTTGTAGGGAAACGAAGTGATCCGCTGTCTGAACTACAAGAGCGCGCTACTAGGGGATCGTATTCCGCCCTTCTTGTAAGAAGATCGCTAAAGGTCGTAGCTAGCTAATGCAAATTACGTCAGAGTAGCCTTTTATCATACCCCTGCAACAATCATTTGTGTTCATTGATTAGTCTCCTGAAAAAATAGGCAGTTAATATTATAGACATCCCTGCAGGCGGTCAAGACAGTACAGTACTCTTGTACTACAATTATATGTCTGTTGTCTCTTCAGTCACCACATCCGACCGTCATTACAGGGTGTAAAGACTAACTCACACAAACCACAATCAATCTGAAGTCTTTAAGGGATCGTTTGATATTTAGAACAGCACTTGCTCTCATGTCTGGCTTCCATAATCCGTTTACACGGAGGTATCATTGCAGTAATGTATCATGGCAAGTAAATCATATGCTACTTATTTAGACAAAGCTTGTTCAGGAGTTGCTTTGGAATGTGGTGAATCCAGCTTGTCAGCAGAGCATCACGGCCAGAGCCACTCCCCTCATTGATTCAGCTGAGTGTAGGTCTACCGTTTTATTTTTTATTTTTTTACTCCCTCAAATTCCAATGAAACATATTCTGACTTCGAGCCCACCTGATCTCGTTATATCACTTCTCTGTGTTCCCCTATCAGACCTCTCCCAGGCGGTGGCTGACATGAGTTTGACAGCTATAGGGAGTCAATTAATTGACTGACCCGTGTCCTGTTTGTCAGATGAGAAAAGGACTGAGCTTTTCATTTCCAACCCTGCGAGAGGGCTGGGTTTGAACTTGGATGTGACAGGACGTGTTTGTGTGGTGGACAAAGGCGTGTTGACTGTAAATGAGATTAACAAGGAAGCACTGGATAAGTGTGTTTATTTTTAATTAGTGGAGTACACACTGTGGGCTGTTGACTTAAACTCTGATTAGCACAGATCCTCCTAGGGCTTGATTGATGAGTCTGGGTTTAGTTAGGTTCTAGAATGCTTCATCAGCCCTCTAGTCAATCTCTTTCTCTCTCTCCCCCCTCTCTCTCTCTGGAGGGGAAATCCCTCCACTAAGGAATATCTCCTTGCCAGAACTAATCTATCGGCAGCCCAAGTGTGACACCCAGAGAAGGTCAAAGGTGACTCAGGGTGTCAGGTAGCTCGATTCAGGATGAGGGGCTGAACTTCAAGTTTCAGTTAATTCAGGACTTTAGGTCTCATTCATAGGACAGAAAACTGCTTGTGGTTTACTTCCTGGATTACAACCTTGTAGTTAATGGTCTGAAGTAGGGCCAGGACACTGGTGTTGGTGTGATTTTCAGTGAGGTGACTGTGTCTGGCCCTCAAGCTCAGGGAAGCGGTGGGGAAGAGAGCGCTCACGCCTGAGTTAGAGGAAGTTAAGCATCAGTAGGCCTAAAGCCTGGGGTACGATGACGGCTACAGTGCTGCCGCTGATGGAAGAGGAAGGCTATGTTGAGCATTGCATCACACACACACACACACACTCTCTCACCACCCACATTTACATTTAGTCATTTAGCAGACGCTCTTATCCAGAGCGACTTACAGTAAGTACAGGGACATTCCCCCCGAGGCAAGTAGGGTGAAGTGCCTTGCCCAAGGACACAACGTCATTTGCCACAGCTGGGAATCGAACTGGCGACCTTCAGATTACTAGCCCGACTCCCTCACCGCTCAGCCACCTGACTCCCATGTAAGGTGTTGGGTGGTGTAAGCTCTAGCACCAGGCTGTGGTTAGTTCTGCATGCTCACCGTGGGAGAGCATGAAGAACACACTGAGAAGCCAGTAAGAGCAAACTCTACATTTCAACTGGGGCACGTTTTTGATCTGTTGGTAAAAATCAACCCACTGCAGCAGGTGGTTTCAAAACGGGCTAACTGCTGTCCCTTGGAGATAAGGAGTTTTATTCCTCTGTGCTCTGGTCCACTGGCCTACTGGAGTCAGACCAGATAGCCTCCATCCTCAGTCTCTCTGAAAACAGTCTAGTTGTCAGGGTTAGTTCTTCCCTCTTGCCTCACCATTCACACGTACAGCCCTGGCTGTGTGTGTGTGTGTGTGTGTGTGAGTGAGACAGCTGGCCCCTCGCGAGGCAGAGCTGCCTGCCTCTCAAGTCTTCAGTCATAGAACGCCAATCTGTCAGAGCTGGAAATGTGTGTCCACCAGCACAAACTGGTGTCTTGATCTTCCACTCTTGTGTGTGCTTCACGGTTGGACTAGATCCATTTGGGTTGTTTTCAAGATGTTTTTTTTCTGGGGTGGAGGGGGGTTTCTGGTTTTCATTTGTTTGGGGGTATTGGTTTCCTGACTCTGGGATAGACTGTGATGAAATATTGGGAGAAAAATCTGCTTCTCTCTGGCTGTCCAGGAAGGGCTTGCTGGTCCGACAGCAGAGCCTTCGGCTGGTTAGCATCGACAGCAGCGTAGTGGTGACACTGACAGGAGAGAGCTTGAAGGGCAAACTGCTTTTCTTCCGTACTTGAGCTTGACAGACTTCCTGGAGGATAGAAATGTCTCCCTCACACCTTTATTGATGTTTCGTAACATCGTGCACCTTGTTCACCCTGGTCTGGTCATAGAGCCTCTCGACAACGCCTGTATTTCAGTTCCTCACCTGCGGGGGGGCTCCGGGGGGGGGGGGCTCCGGGGGGGGGGCTCGCTGCAGGAGGGTCCTCGTTGACTCTCAGGTTTCTGTGGTCGGATCTGCTGTGTCTCTCCTGGACCCCACCAGCCCGGAGACACTGGGGATGAAACATTCAGGAGATGTGTGTGTGTGTGTGTGTGTTCTCTGTGTGAAATGAATGCCGTAATGTGGGGATGCAGTAAAAACCTTCTACAGAAGCTGCCAAGCTGTCTTTGTCCTTGATGAGGACAAACTCCTTTATTTCTACATCCCGGCCTCTCCTGCTATTGTCCTAAAAGTGTTTCCACCGAAGAGCTCAATCGTTGTGGGTTAATAATTGATCGCCCGTTTAACCATTGACTTGAAAACTACCTGATTGTTATTCCCCCCCCCCCCCCCCCCCCCCCATTTGGCCAAGTCAGGTCGCCATTGGCTAAGAGTCCAGGAAGCCATCCCAGCTGCTAGTGCAGGGCTGGTTGTGAAATGTTTTTACGAGCGTGCTGCTCCTGAGTTGTGCTGGCGTCAGGGTTACTCTCCCTGGCGCCCTCGGCTCTCCTCTCTCTCCTCTCTTGTTTTGCTGCCCTTGTCTGTCTGTGCTAGAGTGATGGAATGCGTGGAATGTACTTGGCCCGCTATCTGGTCGGCCATCTTTGCGCTCCTGGGGTTGGATCTGTGACAGAGAGAACCCTCTATAAGGCCTTTCGTGGCTGTTTTCCTTGAAAGTTAGCGGCCTGTTGTTGAGTTCCTAGATTTGTTGTTTTTCTTCGTGATACAGCCAGCATACTCAGAGCTTGGTTCTGTGTGCAGCTCTGTGGGGGTGTGGTAATGCGTGGGGATGGAGTGAGATCAGCGTGGGGATGGAGTGAGATCAGTGTGTCTGTCCAGTCGGTCTGATGTCCCTGGGCCGCTAACAAAGTTAGCTGTGTCTCGGCTAAATGGCCTTATTGTGTTTTAGCCTCCGTTGGCCGTGATGCAAAACCAGTCTGGGAGAAAACACGTCTGGAATGCTCAAAACCTCCACCCAGGATCCCGCCTGGTTGAGGACAGAAAGGAAGGTTTTTGTTTTTTTCCTTTGTGCGTTTGCAGAGGGTTTTTTTTCCGATGGCCGGCATGTTACGAGGCGGTGTGACGCTCGCCTCGACGGCTTCGCGTCCCCTCACCAACGATGCGCAGAATTTGACGGCGTACTTCCACTAATGATTCGATTTCCTTTAGCTGTCTCTCTGATGTGTCCACCTCCCAGACCTCTGTCTCTCTGATGTGTCCACCTCCCAGATCTCTGTCTCTCTGACGTCTCCACCTCCGAGATCTCTGTCTCTCTGATGTGTCCACCTCCCAGACCTCTGTCTCTCTGATGTGTCCACCTCCCAGATCTCTGTCTCTCTGACGTCTCCACCTCCGAGATCTCTGTCTCTCTGATGTGTCCACCTCCCAGACCTCTGTCTCTCTGATGTGTCCACCTCCCAGACCTCTGTCTCTCTGATGTGTCCACCTCCCAGATCTCTGTCTCTCTGATGTGTCCACCTCCCAGACCTCTGTCTCTCTGATGTGTCCACCTCCCAGATCTCTGTCTCTCTGACGTCTCCACCTCCGAGATCTCTGTCTCTCTGATGTGTCCACCTCCCAGACCTCTGTCTCTCTGATGTGTCCACCTCCCAGATCTCTGTCTCTCTGACGTCTCCACCTCCGAGATCTCTGTCTCTCTGATGTGTCCACCTCCCAGACCTCTGTCTCTCTGATGTGTCCACCTCCCAGACCTCTGTCTCTCTGATGTGTCCACCTCCCAGATCTCTGTCTCTCTGATGTGTCCACCTCCCAGACCTCTGTCTCTCTGATGTGTCCACCTCCCAGATCTCTGTCTCTCTGACGTCTCCACCTCCGAGATCTCTGTCTCTCTGATGTCTCCACCTCCAGACCTCTGTCCCCATCCAGTGTCTGTCTCCTGGGTGGTCTGGTCCCTCCCTGCAGGCCTGCCCCCTCTCTACCACTACTAGGGCTGGGCGATATATCGAATATTAGCGATAATATCGCAATAATTATATATCGCCCAGCACTAGTAGTGGTAGACTAGTTTGGAGGGAGTTGTGTGTGAAGGAGCTCACGTTGTTGAGATGAGGCAGTGAGGGGCTGAGTCATGCCTGCAGACAGCATCAGAGCTTCCTTCAACACCTCCATTGTCCTCCCACACGAAGAGGGAGTCATTCAGCTTCTCATTGTCCTTTTGCTTGACGTCTCGCTTGTCCCAGTTTCTGCAGTGATTTAAGCAAGCTATTGTTGTCATGACAAGTGACGAGGACAGGAAGTACCGCCATGCTAATCCCTAAGCTCTGGAGCCCTGGGAGGAGGAGGACTCAGTGCTGCAGTCTGGATGATCAACCTCCCCAGGGGGGGGAACTAACTTTTTTGTCCACCAGCAAGTGAATGTTCATATTCCCGCCTGGGGAGGGTTACTGGGCCTCAGAGTGCTGGTGTCCCAGGGGGGACGTCTGCTGGGCTGCAGGGTGCTTGTGTCCCAGGGGGGACGTCTGCAGGGTGCTGGTGTCCCAGGGGGTATGTCTGCTGGGCTGCAGGGTGCTGGTGTCCCAGGGGGGACGTCTGCTGGGCTGCAGGGTGCTGGTGTCCCAGGTGGGACGTCTGCTGGCTGCAGGGTGCTGGTGTCCTAGGGGGGACGTCTGCTGGGCTGCAGGGTGCTCGTGTCCCAGGGGGGACGTCTGCTGAGTGGGGGTTTGATGTTGGGCTGTTTGGTCTGGCGGACACAGGTTGTTGGTGCCAGGGTGTTGGTGATGTCATTCTGTCTGTGTGGGGCTGGACTATGGTTCAGAGTCTGGGAAGCCTGTTGGGGTGTGTGTCTGTCTCAGAGAGTGTGTGTGTGTGTTTGAGAGAGTGGGTGTGTGTTTGTGTGTGTGTGTGTCGGTGTCAAGAGTGTGTGTCTGTCAGTGTGAGTCTGTGTCTATGTGAGAATGTGTGTGTCTCTGTCTGTGTGTGAGTGTGTCTGTGTGAGAGTATGTGTTTGTCAGTGTGAGTCTCTGTCTATGTGTGAGAGTGTGTGTTTGTCAGTATGTGTCTGCGAGAGTGTGTGTGTGTGAGTGTGTGGGATCAAGTGATGTAATTCTGAGTCAGACTGCATGAACAGCTGCTACCTATTACTGTAGGAGGACACTGGTGTGGAGGAGGCAGGGTAGATGGAGAACAAGCACATTCAAATACAACTTCACTGGCTTTTTTCCTCTTCATTTGGCAACATGGCTGCATATTGATTTGATGTAGAACTATTTTAGTCTCTGTGGAGGCAGGTCTTTGTAACATTTTTAATTTATTTTTCTAAAGCCTCCCATGCAGTTTGTGTGCCGTAGTCTACAATCAAAGCCAAACTGACAATTGCACTGTTCTGAGCTGAAATGTTAATACTGTCTGTGTCTCAGACCTATCCCAATCTACTACATAACATCTGGATTGTCAACATAACCTGAACCGTAATCCTCCACTCGGGGGCATTTACTGCATTCCAGCAATTCTTCAAGGAAAACATGTTCGCAGACATGCGAGCCCTTGGAGTAGAATTCTAGGAATCCACATGAGTAAAGCCATGACAGAACGTGATGCTTTTCAGGGGCTCTGAAGAGGTGTTGAATGTTTCTCAGTTTGGGTTTGTTTGTTTTGCAGGCCCAGGTCGCCTTCCTGCAGGGGGAGAGGAAGGGGCAAGAGAACCTGAAGAAGGATCTGGTCAGGAGGATCAAGATGCTGGAGTACGCCCTCAAACAGGAGAGGTCAGACCCTGCAGTCTGCATTCACACACCTCAACACCACACACGCCAACACCACACACACCTCAACACCTGTGTGGGGTCTGCAGAGAAGGCCAGGGTCGTCCTGGTCGGTGCCTGATGCTCATGACCCAGCAGTGTCCTCTGGAGGGACCCGAGCTGTCCGTGTCTGTGAGCCTGACAAGGTCACAGAAAACCTGAAGAATTATTTAGACTCCTCTTTCTCTCTCCTTCTCCTCCTCTCCTCCTCTCCCCTCCTCCTCTCCTCCTCTCCTCTCATTCTGTCCTCCTCCTCCTCTCCTCTCCTCCCCTCCCCCCTCCACCCCCTGGAGCACCACTGTGTCAGGCCGCTGCTGCATGTCTCCATGGTAACACCAGTGACACACATTGCATTTCCCCGTCTGTGTTCCGGATGGCTGCACGCTGAAACTGGGATATGATGTCATTCTCCCTCTCCCTCCCATTCTCCCTCTCCCTTACCTCTCCCTCACCTCTCCCCTCTCCCTCCCATTCTCCCTCTCCCTCTCATTCTCCCTCTCCCTCCCATTCTCCCTCTCCCTCCCATTCTCCCTCATCTCTCCCCTCTCCCTCCCATTCTCCCTCCCATTCTCCCTCTCCCTCCCATTCTCCCTCTCCCTCCCATTCTCCCTCTCCTCCATTCTCCCTCTCCCTCCCATTCTCCCTCATCTCTCCCCTCTCCCTCCCATTCTCCCTCACCTCTCCCTCCCATTCTCCCTCACCTCTCCCCTCTCCCTCCCCTCTCCCTCACCTCTCCCCTCTCCCTCCCATTCTCCCTCACCTCTCCCATCTCCCTCACCTCTCACCTCTCCCTCACCTTTCCCCAGCCTCCCCCTTCTTATCACTCACAGAAATGTAAATACTTTTTTCAGTTTTGTTCCTCTGAAGAGAATCTTATTTGTTATCGTTTGTCATTGTTGAATTAGTTTATTTATTTAAGGGAACTAACTGATATTTCTTTGAATACCCAGATTCAGATAACTTATTTGGTTAATAATAGTTTGATACATCAATGAACATTTTTTTTTTTCCTTCATCGCTCATTTCTTTGCCTCTTTTGAACGTGATATTAGCTTAGGCTTGATTGTCACAACCTCCTTAGGACTGGTCTGTTATCGCTGGTTGCTTAGCAACAGGTCCTGTCTGTAAAGACCTCTAGGAGAAACGGTGTTGATAGCCCTGAAGAAGGCAGGATGTTCCCAATTTACCAGGAATTAGATAGCTGGAGTGTTCTCTGATCCTCATGGGAGCCGTGCGGAGGAAGGGTACACACACACACACACACACACCTGGGCAGTTTATGTTATCCTTCTGTTAAGGACGTGTGTGTTCATGCAGACTGAACCACCCTTTTTCATGAGAAGAACCAAGTGGACAGCATGTGTCACTGCACTCTCAGAAACCTGCGACGGCAGTAGAATCATGTGTCCAAATCAAACGGCTCAGTCAAGTTCTAAAGAGCCAAAGGCTTTTTCTGAAATTGTTCTGAAAATGATAGTGATCATAATCTTTTGTTCTGATTTGTATTTTCTTTCTCCTCATCAGGGCAAAGTACCACAAGTTAAAATATGGAACAGAGTTGAACCAAGGTGACATGAAGCCTCCGAGCTATGACTCTGGTAAGTCGACAGTTGCAGCACCACACCTTCCTTCCTGATAAATCATGTTCAGCCTTATTAAACCACCTTTTGTCACAAAATTCCTGTGTTGAATTGTGAAAGAGCTGTCGAGGTTTTTATTCATGTCGGGTCTTGTCTAAACCGACCGTTTCATCCCAGAGTCTTTTCCATGTGAACCGATCCACCAGAGAGGCTTTCTTGTCAACAGAGTTGTAACTGACACTGCTGAATCCCCTTCAGCTGGAGCTCTTGTCTGTGTCAGCACTCTTGCACAGGAAGCTTCTTCTCCCAGCACTAGTTAGTATTCTCTCCACATATCTGCTCACAGGGGATTCTAGGCACCAGCGCTTCTGAAGTGTGGACAGAGAAGGAGAGGGAGGAAGGGATGGAGAGAGGTGGGGGGGAAGGGATGGAGAGAGGTGGGGGGGAAGGGAAGAAAGTTAGGGAGAGAGAGTGAGGGAGAGAGTGAGGCAGAGGGAGGGTGAGGCAGAGGGAGAGCGAGGGAGAGCGAGGCAGAGGGAGAGCGAGGCAGAGCGAGGCAGAGCGAGGCAGAGCGAGGCAGAGGGAGAGCGAGGCAGAGGGAGAGCGAGGCAGAGGGAGAGCGAGGCAGAGGGAGAGCGAGGCAGAGGGAGAGCGAGGCAGAGGGAGAGGGAGAGCGAGGCAGAGTGAAGCAGAGGGAGAGTGGAGGCAGAGGGAGGCAGAGCGAGGCAGGGGAGAGCGAGGCAGAGGGAGAGCGAGGGAGAGGGAGAGTGAGGCAGAGGGAGAGGGAGAGCGAGGGAGAGCGAGGCCGAGGGAGAGCGAGGCAGAGGGAGAGCGAGGCAGAGGGAGAGTGAAGCAGAGGCAGAGGGAGAGCGAGGCAGAGGGAGAGTGAGGCAGAGGGAGAGTGAAGCAGAGGAGAGTGAGGCAGAGGGAGGTGTTGGGTTGAGAGGTGACGGGGTGTGTGGGGTAGCTGTGTGTGTGAGGGTGCACCTGCCTGCCCCCCCCCCCCACCCCCCAGACAGAGCCTCACTTATTAGCACGTCTGCTCTTACTCTACTGGATGAATGAACATCCCCCAGGGCCCTCATCCCCCAGGGCCCTCATCCCCCATGACCCTCATCCCCCAGGGCCCTCATCCCCCATGACCCTCATCCCCCAGGGCCCTCATCCCCCATGACCCTCATCCCCCAGGGCCCTCATCCCCCAGGGCCCTCACCCCCAAGGGCCCCCAGGACCCTCATCCCCCAGGACCCTCACCCCCCAGGACAGGGCTGAGCCAGCGAGCTGACCAGCACCAAGCTCCTGAGGGTTTGACTGTTGATATTCTCCAGCGGGGTGCTGGCCTGGGCTGTGGACAGTCTTCCAGTCTGGAAGACTGTCCAGAGCTGCTGCCCAGAAGACTGTCCAGAGCTGCTGCCCAGAAGACTGTCCAGAGCTGCTGCCCAGAGCATTCCAGACTGGAATGCTCTGGGCAGCAGTGTCAAGTTAGCACAGCAAATACGTCATGTCGTCGTGAGACCGGTTTGAAGCAGCACAGGGCTTTGGATGGTGTTGAATAAGAAACGTCATGAAATATTGAGCTTCTCTACAGCGACTGTGATGCTGTTTCAGTTTGAGCAGAGAGGATGCGTCGTAGCTAATGAGCTGGGTGTCCGCTGGGGGTTCTTGGTCGTGGTGAAGCTTTCAGATGCTTCTCTGGTGTCATATCAACGTCTTGTTTACCCCCCCTGCCCCTCCCCCCCCCCCCCCATCCTGCTGATGTCAGTAGCAGTAGGTAACACATTCAGAATTTGACTAAAAAAATAACATAATGAAGCCTTACTCAGCCGGATCACTGGGCTGTGTTTGACTTCACTTAACTGACATTGATGGGGGCTTGAGGGAAGGTTATACTCGCATGGAAAATCAGAAGTTAATTAAGTCAATTAAGTTTCACAACGGTAATTGTATGTCGATATTTCCGTTGCAGCCAGGCTCCGATGACCTAGAATAAGTACTAGTGTAGTTTCAACAGAGGAAATCCCCACTTTGTAGACCAGATGAGTGTCGTACATGTTCCACAGTCCCACGGGAGCTCAGCATGTTTTCCCAGACTTGGTAAACAATCCAGAGATGTTTTGCAGAGTTGCTGCTGCAGTTGAGTTCTCTGCTGTGTGGTGATCTCTGTGTTCTCTGCTGTGTGGTGATCTCTGTGTTCTCTGCTGTGTGGTGATCTCTGTGTTCTCTGCTGTGTGGTGATCTCTGTGTTCTCTGCTGTGTGGTGATCTCTGTGTTCTCTGCTGTGTGGTGATCTCTGTGTTCTCTGCTGTGTGGTGATCTCTGTGTTCTCTGCTGTGTGGTGATCTCTGTGTTCTCTGCTGTGTGGTGATCTCTGTGTTCTCTGCTGTGTGGTGATCTCTGTGTTCTCTGCTGTGTGGTGATCTCTGTGTTCTCTGCTGTGTGGTGATCTCTGTGTTCTCTGCTGTGTGGTGATCTCTGTGTTCTCTGCTGTGTGGTGATCTCTGTGTTCTCTGCTGTGTGGTGATCTCTGTGTTCTCTGCTGTGTGGTGTTCTCTGTGTTCTCAGAGGAAGCCAACGAGAACGAGACCACAGGTTCTCTCAACAACCAGCTGTCCTGGAGACAGGGTCGGCAGCTCCTCAGACAGTAAGTAGAGTCACACACACACAGACATACATACATACACACACATACATACAGACACACACACACTCACCTGTACCTGTACATGCAGACAACGCTGCTTTCACTGTCACTGTGTCTAGTGAGAGAGCCCAGATTTCAGAGACACATCTAACCCTGCTACAGAGACACATCTAACCCTGCTACAGAGACACATCTAACCCTGCTACAGGGACACATCTAACCCTGCTACAGAGACACATCTAACCCTGCTACAGAGACACATCTAACCCTGCTACAGAGACACATCTAACCCTGCTACAGAGACACATCTAACCCCGCTACAGAGACACATCTAACCCTGCCACAGAGAGACGTCCCGTACAGTACAGGAGATCCCTGACGCGTCACTTACACAGCCTCTCTCATGATGGCCGTTCAGCTAGCAGGGTCCAGCAGCAGACAGGGCTGGAGGACGAGCACGACTCTGTGTCTGGCAAGAGAGCGTGGAGAGCAGCGCCCTCACCTGGACAACACTGTCATTACACACTCCTCCTGCTCTCCTCCTCCTGCTCTCCTCCTGCTCCTCCTCCTGCTCCTCTCCTCCTCCTCTCCCAGACCAGTCACACCCCGGCTGAGCCAAGCGAGACGCCCTGATCACGATCACCCTGATGGGGTGATCGTCCCCCCTCGCCCCCCCCCCCCACGTCGCCTGGACAACTTATTCATGAGCGTGTGTCAAGTGACAGCTCAGTCCCGTCCCCCCCGTCCCCCCTCCCA
This sequence comes from Thaleichthys pacificus, assembly GCA_023658055.1. Lineage (NCBI taxonomy): Eukaryota > Metazoa > Chordata > Actinopteri > Osmeriformes > Osmeridae > Thaleichthys > Thaleichthys pacificus. Next base: position 1,117,627 of record CM042857.1, read on the forward strand.
TAGCACATATCCAGGTCACACCAACGAGAGCTTCCTGTGTGGGTGTCAGTGTAGGCGTGTCATGGAGGATGACTGGCTGCCTGGCACATCTGACATCGATCCGAAGCCAAGTTAGAATTACAGACACGCAAAGGTTTCATGTATTCTATGATATATTTGGTATACAATGTATTATTATACAATATATGTTAGATTTCACCTTTTGAGAATGACAAATATGCCGATTTTTCAAGACATTATTTATACACCCCCCCCCCCCCCTCCTCCAAAAACAAGTCTTTCCAAAACGTCTTCCTCCAGTGTTCCCTGGTGGTGCTCCCCAGACTGACCCGGTGTGTGGTTGCAGGTACCTGCAGGAGGTGGGCTACACAGACACCATCCTGGATGTGAAGTCCCAGAGGGTACGCTCCCTGCTCAACCTGGCCGGAGACGGGCCCGGCCGGTCGGGGGACAGGCCCGGGGCGGAGCCCCTGGTCAACGGCACCGACACGGCCCCCAGAGGCCCGGGGCCAGCAGGGTGAGGAAGCACGTCTCATTATGGACCTGTTTCAAAACCTTGTTTCTCTCATTTAACACGTGTGTGTGGTGTGTGTGTGGTGTGTGTGTGGTGTGTGGTGTGTGTGTGGTGTGTGTGGTGTGTGTGTGGTGTGTGTGTGGTGTGTGTGTGTGGTGTGTGTGGTGTGTGTGTGTGTGGTGTGTGTGTGTGTGTGTGTGGTGTGTGTGTGTGTGGTGTGTGTGTGTGGTGTGTGTGTGTGTGTGTGTGTGGTGTGTGTGTGGTGTGTGTGTGTGGTGTGTGTGTGTGGTGTGTGTGTGTGAGCAGGACAGCAGAGCTGTCTGACTCCAGTGCTGTGTTGGAGGCCTTCAGGTTTATTGAAAGTGCCGCAGCAGATTTCAGCGATGAAGATGAAGACGAGGAGAACGAAGGGAGAGACCGGACCATCATGGAGTCAAGGACGGTGAGAAGCTTGACACACACACACTGCACACACACACACCTGCACACACACACATGCACACACACCTCACTGTATTAAGTTAACCTTGTGTGTGTGTGCTGCAGATCCTTAGGAAGAAGCCTTCTTCGTCATCTTCAGCTGTGTCCCCCAGCATGGACACTAGCGTGTCCGCTAGCATGGACACTAGCGTGTCCCCCAGCATGGACACTAGCGTGTCCCCCAGCATGGACACTAGCGTGTCCCCCAGCATGGACACCAGCGAGGACCCGGACACAGAGGAGGTTATGAAGGGCTTCGACTTCCTGTCCAGCCCCGACGACATGGACACCTCCCCAGAGTCCAGGAGCGCTGGAGATGGGACTGACTGGGGTGAGACAGGGGGGCAGGGGGGCATAGGGATGGTGGGGTGGGGAACTCTGGGGTAACTGGGGGTGTAGTTTTAGGACATGGACTGCATGGTTGAGAAAGTGAACAATATTTATAGACATTATTAAGCCATTCATCACTCAAATATTTTCACCTTTTTAAACTGAACAAAAATGAGGACACTTATCTTTAGGTAGTTTCATCTTGCCTGTCTGGAGGAGATCCAAGAGTTTAGTTTGAATTCATTTAGCCAGTTTCCTCCTACTGTTGAAATCACCTGCCGAGAAAAGCATGTTTGGGTTCCCAGTCTCCACAGCACTGTGGGTCATCCTCCATGTTCCCTCCATGCTCCATCATGAGTCACGACTCGTCACTTTGTCTGGATTAACCTTCTTCCATGGTTGGTCCTCAGCCCTCCAGACCCTCCTGTGGCACGACCCCGTCTGTTCCACCCCTGTGTTTGTGTTGGAGAATCGTCTGATCAACCTGATTCTCTCTTGTGACTGTGTATGTTAAGGCAGAGGTCCCACCAAGCCCTTTAGATATCCTTAATGCTCTGTCGGCCTGTTCCTGTTTAAAGGTCCCGGTATGCTCTGAAAACAAGTGTACATTTGAATTGACAAGGACGCGAGGATGTCTGAACGTGTTGAAGTGACACCCCAGTCCTCGTTCTGGACACGTTAACGGGCGTTGGAAGCAGAGAGCCGGTGGCCGAGGGCGCATCTTCAGTCGTGACCCCTGACCCCTGTCCTCTGTCTCGCACCCAGAGGGCAACTCAGGACTCGCTGCCATGGTGACAGTGTCTCTCACCCTCAAACAGAGATGCCCGTCCACCCTGCAGGGCCCACTGACCCCTGCCCGTCCACCCTGCAGGGCCCGCTGACCCCTGCCCGTCCACCCTGCAGGGCCCGCTGACCCTCTCTCCTCAAGGCCTCCACCTTGTTTCCCACCCTGCTCTCCAGGCGCTGTTAGGACCGTGTGTCCTGACGGGTCCTGGAGGCTAGAGGCTAGCCCCAGAGGGAGGGGAAGGCTCTCCAGGAGAGAGGCTGTGTGGGGCAGCCCTTGCCCCCAGTGGGCCCCAGCAGGGCAGCAGCTGAACTGCCTCTCGGTCTGGTTTTGTCCCCCTGTGTAGAGAAGGACGAGCAAGGTCCCATGTCCGAGGCCTGGGACGTGGACCAGGGCCTGATTACCAAACTCAAGGAGCAGTACAGGAAGGAGCGCAAGGGGAAAAAGGGGGTGAAGAGTAAGTTCTCTCTGGCGTCCCTGCCTCCCTCCTCTCTCTCTAGAGCCTGAGTTTCACAAGATTCATATCAAAGAAAAAGAAAAGCTGTAATCAGAAACAGGCATCTTCGCCCTCTCTCCTCATCTTCTGTTCAAGCCTCTCCTTCTCCTGCCTTCCACTCGGCACAGCTCTGTCCACAGCCGTGTGTGTGTACGTGTGTGTACGTGTGTGTGTGTGTACGTCTGACGTTTGTTCCCCTGGTGTCTTTCATCTCTGTTCTGTTTTGGCGCTGTACTTTCCTTGCATGTCCCCTGTCTTCTCCTGTCCTGTTAAAACAACCCATTTCATCCACTTCCTGACAGCTAAACGTCAGACACCACCATCTGTATAGTGTTCCCTAGTACCCAGAACCTGCTCATGCCATTTCATCATCATCATCATCATGTTTTTATTATCTTTCAAAGTTACTGAGTAGTTTTGCAGTTTCAAATCGATTCCAGTAAAAGCTCCTGTGTGGGAGTCTAGCGCGATGTAAAGATGAACTCAACCCCAGTGCACTCAGCAGAACATCCCTGTACTGATGGAGTTTAGACCAAACTCTGCTGTGCTTCTCTCTGCTGCAGGGCTGTAACCATGGGGGGGAAATCCCTGGTAGTATGAGGGGGGGACCACCCCCCCTAATCCTGGGAAAAATATGATCTCCCCCCCCCCACCATATATCACTGTAAACATAACTACGTAGTTTTCAATATGAATAATATGCATTGAAAGCATTATAGACACATAATCTTTTTAAAGTTTAAGATGTTTAACAACCACGTTTGGTCTGTCAATATAATTGTGCCCCCCCCCCCCCCCAAGTTGCGATCAGATTTCCCCCCCTGGCTGGAGCAGCTACACAGCAGCACCATGGTCTCCACCTGCTCACTCCTTCAACACCTTCTGTCTCTTCATTTTCAGCAGATTTGATCATCTGAGCTTTTCCCCCATCGCTGCTTCCTCTGCAGTTCTCCTGATCTCCCTTGCTTGCTGGGTCCCTGCTGTGGATGTGTGGGGGGGTGATTTGTCGGAGGGGGAGGGGGGGGGGGGGGGGGGGTTATAAGGGACATAAACTCAGCACTGCTTAAGTGCTGCACTTAGCTGTGCCCCCCTCTACCTCACCAACAGACCTGGGGACAGATCTGCCCCCTCATGCATCCTACATCACTCCTCCCCTTTGTTTTCAGTTCAGTTCAATGAGCCTCCAGACTCTCGGCCTCAAACCTTCCTCTTCTGTATCTTCATTACCTTTTAACATCCAAATAAATCCTGCTTTTTACATCTTTCTTACTGCACACTGCTCTCAGTTAAGAATTTAGCTTGCTTTCTCTCCTCTATGTCTCTTGCTCTCTCTTTCTGTATCTCTCTCTCTCTGTGTATGTCTCTCTCTCTCTCTCTGTATGTCTCTCTCTCTGTATGTCTCTCTCTCTGTTCTCTCTGTATGTCTCTCTCTCTGTATGTCTCTCTCTCTCTCTGTATGTCTCTCTCTCTCTGTTCTCTCTCTCTGTTCTCTCTGTATGTCTCTCTCTCTCTCTGTATGTCTCTCTCTCTGTATGTCTCTCTCTCTGTTCTCTCTCTCTGTTCTCTCTGTATGTCTCTCTCTCTGTATGTCTCTCTCTCTGTTCTCTCTCTCTGTTCTCTCTGTATGTCTCTCTCTCTCTCTGTATGTCTCTTTCTCTCTCTGTATGTCTCTCTCTCTGTATGTCTCTCTCTCTCTCTCCTCTTCCTCCACCTCTGTGTTAGCTGATGTTGTGTTCCCTGCTGTTGGACCAGCAGAACAGTAACCCTCGCCCTAACCCTCACCCTCGCCCTAACCCTCACAGGGCCCAACCGCTCCAAGCTGCAGGACATGCTGGCCAACCTGAGAGACACGGAGGACCTGTCCCCCATGCAGCCCTCCTCCTCGCCCCCCGCCCGGCCCAGCGCACCCAGGGCCGCCGAGCAGGACGCCAACCGCACGGACGAAGGTACCGCGCCCCTCATCACCCTCACCCCCCCGGGAGGGGCTCACACACACACATCACCCTCACCCCCCCGGGAGGGGCTCACACACACACACATCACCCTCACCCCCCCGGGAGGGGCTCACACACACACACACACACATCCCAGATGGACACCTGCATAATTACAACTCTGCCCCTCTTTCAAGCTAATCGTTCCTCTTGAAACCCACTCTGAAACTTGCACACACACTGTGACACCTGTTTGTCTGTTCCCCAGTGGAGGCGCTGACGTTCCCCCCGACCTCGGGCAAGTCGTTCATCATGGGGGCGGACGAGGCCCTGGAGAGTGAGCTGGGGCTGGGGGAGCTGGCCGGCCTCACCGTGGCCAACGAGGCCGACAGCCTCACCTACGATGTGAGTACCTGATGCAGAAATCCCGTCACCACCACGACGCCCCTCCTCTCTTCCTTCTGCCCCTCCTCTCTTCTCCTGCCCCTCCTCTCTTCCTCCTGCCCTCCTCTCTTCCTCCTGCCCCTCCTCTCTTCCTCCTGCCCCTCCTCTCCCTCTCCCCTCCTGCCTCCTCCTCCCCTCCTCTCTCCTCCTGCCCCTCCTCTCTTCCTCGCCCCTCCTCTCTTCCTCCTGCCCCTCCTCTCTTCCTCCTGCCCCTCCTCTCTTCCTCCTGCCCCTCCTCTCTTCCTCCTGCCCCTCCTCTCTTCCTCCTGCCCCTCCTCTCTTCCTCCTGCCCCTCCTCTCGTCCTCCTGCCCCTCCTCTCGTCCTCCTGCCCCTCCTCTCGTCCTCCTGCCCCTCCTCTCGTCCTCCTGCCCCTCCTCTCTTCCTCCTGCCCCTCCTCTCGTCCTCCTGCCCCTCCTCTCTTCCTCCTGCCCCTCCTCTTGTCCTCCTGCCCCTCCTCTCTTCCTCCTGCCCCTCCTCTCTTCCTCCTGCCCCTCCTCTCCTCCTCCTGCCCCTCCTCTCGTCCTCCTGCCCCTCCTCTCTTCCTCCTGCCCCTCCTCTCGTCCTCCTGCCCCTCCTCTCGTCCTCCTGCCCCTCCTCCTACATGCCTTGTGTGTCTCGTCAGATCGGCAACAACAAGGACGCCCTGAGGAAGACGTGGAACCCCAGGTTCACCCTGCGGAGCCACTTTGACGGGGTTCGAGGCCTGGCCTTCCACCCCCGGGAGCCGCTGCTGGTGACGGCCTCTGAGGACCACACCCTGAAGCTGTGGAACCTGCAGAAGACCGCTCCCGCCAAGAAGTAAGAGCCCCGTCCTGATAGGCTGCCAGGAGGGCACCAGCACACTGACTGGGGCTTCTCTGATAGGCTGCCAGGAGGGCACCAGCACACTGACTGGGGCTTCTCTGATAGGCTGCCAGGAGGGCACCAGCACACTGACTGGGGCTTCTCTGATAGGCTGCCAGGAGGGCACCAGCACACTGACTGGGGCTTCTCTGATAGGCTGCCAGGAGGGCACCAGCACACTGACTGGGGCTTCTCTGATAGGCTGCCAGGAGGGCACCAGCACACTGACTGGGGCTTCTCTGATAGGCTGCCAGGAGGGCACCAGCACACTGACTGGGGCTTCTCTGATAGGCTGCCAGGAGGGCACCAGCACACTGACTGGGGCTTCTCTGATAGGCTGCCAGGAGGGCACCAGCACACTGACTTGGGCTTCTCTGATAGGCTGCCAGGAGGGCACCAGCACACTGACTGGGGCTTCTCTGATAGGCTGTCAGGAGGGCACCAGCACACTGACTGGGGCTTCTCTGATAGGCTGCCAGGAGGGCACCAGCACACTGACTGGGGCTTCTCTGATAGGCTGTCAGGAGGGCACCAGCACACTGACTGGGGCTTCTCTGATAGGCTGTCAGGAGGGCACCAGCACACTGACTTGGGCTTCTCTGATAGGCTGTCAGGAGGGCACCAGCACACTGACTGGGGCTTCTCTGAGTCATCTCTTTGCTTTTATCCAAAATGACGTACAAGTAATGGAATCAGATTTGTTTGTGTAGCCCTTTTTACAAGTGCTGTCAGAGAGGGCTTCACATACGATTGTAGAACTGCACATAAACCATCCTGAACCCTCAAGCATGGTTTATGTTGAAGTATGTCAGCTGACATGTGTCTCGAGGGTTTGGGACAAGCCAGACTGATTCTCTCTCTTTCTCTCTCTCTCTTTCTCTGCCTCTCTGTGTCTCTCTCTCTTTCTGTCTCTCTCTCTCAACAGGAGTACGTCTTTAGATGTGGAGCCCATCTACACATTCAGAGCTCACAGGTCTAAGATTTAAACTTTTTAAATCCGTTTTTAAAGCGCTCAGTTCTGAGAGAGTGTTGTGAGTGACGTCCTGTGTGCTGGCTGCAGGGGGGCGGTGCTGTGCGTGGTGATGAGCAGCTCAGGGGAGCAGTGCTTCAGTGGAGGCGTGGATGGAACCATCCAGAGCTGGAACACCCCCAACCCCAACATCGACCCCTACGACTCCTACGGTAACCACAACCTCCAGCCTTCCCTCCAGCCCTCCCCCAGCCCTCCCTCCCCCCAGCCCTCCCAGCCCTCCAGCCCCCCAAGAAACATGGCTGCTCAGTCAGCGAGTTAGAGATTGATTAATGATCAAATGCCAGGCATAAGAAGTAACATGGTCTCTTTGTCTCCTCTCTCTCTGTGTGTGTGTCTGTGTGTCTCTCTCTCTCTGTGTGTGTGTCTCTGTGTGTAACAGAGCCGTCGGTGCTGCGGGGGGCGCTGTGTGGTCACTCTGACTCAGTGTGGGGCCTGGTGTACAGCGCGGCTCACCAGCGCCTGCTGTCCTGCTCTGGGGACGGCTCCCTCAGGCTGTGGGACGCCAGCGGCACGGGCCCCGCCCTCACCACCTTCAACCACAGCAGAGGTGGGCTGAGTGCCGGGGGGTGGTGCCACCTAGAGGAAGGGAGGGACTGTAGCAGGCTTGTCTCTGAGAGGCTGTGTGATTGAGGTGCTTTTTTTGTTTCTTTCTCCTCTCCCTCTCTCCCTCTCTCTCTCTCTCTCTCCCTATCTCTCTCTCCCCTCCCCCTCCCCTCTCTCTCCAGAGCTGGGTATTCCCTCCTCGGTGGACCTGGTGAGCACTGACTCCGCCCACATGGTCACCTCCTTCACCAGCGGGCAGGTGGGGCTGTTCAACATGGAGACCCAGCAGCTGGTCCTGAAGCTGGAGTCCACCGTGGAGCCAGGTACCACACACACACTCATGTACACCACACACACACACACGTGTACACCACACACACACACAGCTGTAAAACTATACGGAATCCTCTTGGAACGTTTATTCATTCTCCCCTGGATCAGGGAGAATGTGGTCACATGTAGACTTTCTCACAAATCATCAAAGCTTCTGCTAAATAAGCCCCTCTGTACAGACTGCTGCTGCTGTGTGTTTGGGTGGGACTGGGACTGTCGAGGCAGGTTGGGATGGAGGTAAGTGTCCCCTCTCTCTCTCCAGGTACGCCCTGCCAGATCAACAGGGTGCTGAGCCACCCCACCCTCCCCATCACCATCACCGCCCAGGAGGACCGACACATCAAGTTCTTCGACAACAACACAGGTACAGGAGGCAGCAGAGATACAACACCAGCCCCTGTCTCTGTGGAGATACCGTCTCTGTAGAGATACCGTCTCTGTGGAGATACAACACCAGGCCCTGTCTCTGTAGAGATACAACACCAGCCCCCGTCTCTGTAGAGATACCGTCTCTGTAGAGATACCGTCTCTGTAGAGATACCGTCTGAGGTGAACAGCTTGTTCATTGTGGTGTTTGTGTTTGACTCTAGGGAAGCTGACCCACTCCATGGTGGCTCACCTGGACGCGGTCACAAGCCTGGCCGTAGACCCCAACGGCCTGTACCTGATGTCTGGCAGTGAGTGCTGCTGTTACACACTCACACGTAGCTCCCACTGGAAGAGGCATCTCTGGATGATAGTCTTTGTGAAGCTGCTTGATCACTTCTGATCCTTGATCTTCTGCTGTGTTGTCTGTGGCTTTGGGTGAAGGGGTTTGCTGAATGAGAGGAATGTAAATGGAACACGCTTCTACTTTCAGTTTAATATCCGCTTGACTTTCCTTCTGCTTTAACCCTGTCTCTGTTCTTCCCCTCCTCTCCCCTCTTCTCCTCCATCCCTCTCCTCCCTTCCCTCTCCTCCTCCCCTTCCCTCTCCTCCCTCCTCCTCCCCTTCCCTCTTCTCCTCCATCCCTCTCCTCCCTCTCCTCCCCATCTCCTCTCCCCCCTCTCCTCTCCTCTCCTTCCCTCTCCTCCCTCCCCCTGCCCTCCTCCTCTCCTCCCTCCCCCCTCTCCTCCTCCTCTCCTCTCCTCCCTCCCCCCTCTCCTCCTCTCCTCCCTCTCCTCCCTCCCCCAGGTCATGACTGCTCCATACGTCTGTGGAACCTGGAGACCAAGACCTGCATCCAGGAGTTCACCGCCCACAGGAAGAAGTTTGAGGAGTCGATCCATGACGTGGCGTTCCACCCGTCCAGGTGCTACATCGCCAGCGCCGGAGCCGACGCCCTCGCCAAGGTGTTCGTATGACGAGGAGCTTCCTCCTCAAGCCCCGCCCTCAGCCTAACACAGGGACCAATAGAGACAGAGGAGGGGCGGGACGTTCAGGCGGGGGGCCTATCCCCGCCACGTCCTGATTGAACTGGCGTACCGTGTAGCCAATCGCCTCAGACGAGCCCTGCCTCAGTGAGGGGGGGGGCCAGGGTGCGGCTGTCTGGGAGGCCGAGGAGAGCCGCTCTAAACTCCCTGCTGCCATGCTACCATCCAGGCAGGCCTGGGTGTGACCACAGACCTCTCCCCCTGCCTCCACTCCTCTCCCCTCCTGGGTCCAGCTCATCAGCCCTCCTACCTCCACGGCCCCCCTGCCTCATCCCCCACTGCCTCTTTTTCCTCACCCTCCAGCTCCACAGCCCCCTGCCTCACACCTCCTGCCTCCAGCTCCACGGAGCCCCTGCCTCACATCCCTTCTGCCTCCCCCTCCTGACCCCCCTCCTGGCGCGGGGCTTTCTGTCAGACCTCTCCCCTGCTCCTCCAGGTCAGGGTCAGGGTTGTGTGTATGTGGAAATGTGGGGTACTAAAAGCTTGCTGCCTCACGCTGTTCTCCATCTCCACGGAAACTGCCCCCATCCGCCTACCTTTGCTTTCCTTTTTAAACACTTGTCAACAAATGTGCCTTTGCTTTAGAAAGGTCTTGAAATTTTATTTTACCAGGCATCGTTTTCGGGGAGGGGGGGGGGGGTAGAAAATTGGAGGGAAAGATCGTCACAATGGTGTCCATTTTAACAAAATATTGGATGTAAAATTACAAATACTTATAATAAACAAAATATATATTCAGTCTTAAAACCTTATTGTGCTGCGTGAGTTTGACTCTGGATAGTGTGGTTGGGGAAAGCTCTGCACGGCTGGAACATGAAACTGAGCCTTTGCGTATGTCGCCTGTTTGTTAGAAAGTTCAAGAGAATTGTACACTTTGTAAAATGACACCCATGTCACCAAATAAACCATTGTGTTCCATGAATGTGTGTATGTGGGAAGAGTTGGGCAGGTTTGAACTGAGAGGACTGGGCTGGCTAGGTATGTGGACTTTGTTCTTTAACGTTTTAGACATGAACACCTCAAGTGTATGTTTGCACAGAACAAAAGAGGTATTGGAAATAATATTAGATTATATTAAAAACTGAGAGAGGAGAGCCCGGAGAGTTTTAAGATCAGTATTTCTCTTAGAGGAGGGACCCATTACTAGTAATGCGAATCAATCAAGGTATCCATGTACATCTTCAAAAGAGCCATTTTCTCAGTCACTGGTTTGTATATGAAAATATGTTCAAATAAAACTGCTGTAAAGTATTGCCTGTGTCCAATGTCATTGTTATCTACCTTTGTTAAAGGTAGATAAAAACAAAGCCTATAGACTGATATTTGTGTAAAAAATGTAAGTGACAGTAAAAAGTAGTGGCGGGCCGTGGAACACTCAATACACCAATAAGACACGCAGCACATTTGCCAGGAATCCTTTTTGACGCCGACAATTTCGAACATCTCATGTATGTCCATGGGTGATCAGAAATGTCTCTTATTCTCAGTCATGTCGACATCACTAACTCCCTCTCTCATCCAGCGCCGGAACCAGACATAGTAAACATTTGGTGTTTAGCCCCAACTTGGGACCTAGTCAAGGTTTGATGTGAGCCTTGATTGGAACTTCCACAGTTAATGCTTACGGAGCATTAACAATTATCTCATAGTATTCCTTGCTGAAAGCACGCATGCTAAATAAATAACATTCAGTGCAAAGAATTTTCGTAATTATTTTATTAAAAATTGCATTAAAATATTGATCAAATGGTTTATTTAAAAATTACAAGCAAAAAAAGTTTTTTTTAATATGCATATGTACAAACAAAACAAACATTACAGGGAGAATATCATAAATACTCTTTCAACAAGACCAAATATCTGCCTTGGGAACAAGTGACCACACTGTAGGTTAACGGAGTGACTGGTATCATCGGGCTGCGTTGCAGACTCAGGATGTTCTGTGACGTCCACCTACAACATTGCAACTAACATGCTCCCTAATAACTCCAATCATAACTTCAAATTTGTGCCAAAATGATTGATTAGATTATGGCTTATAAACACACAAACGGCTTCCTGTTATCATGCATAGCTGATTGAATACTGTAAGTCCACCCTGACCGGAAGGTGACAACATGAGAGCTGAATCTGAGTCTCTCGTCCCTGGACGCCCACACGCTGCCTGGGCCCATTCAGAGATAACACAACCTCTGGACAGAGAGCTGTGTGAAGTCGTACATCAAAACTCCCCCTTAAAAAAACACCATATTCTGTTTATTATGCTACGTTAAACCAGAAGAAGAAATGCTAGGCATGCTTCATGTCTATGTTTCTCTGCAAGCACCATGTCCCAATGGGGTGGTTGACTGTCGTTCATGTTACATGATTAAAAAGACAAACGCCTTTTCCTCCTCATGACACTGACTGCTCTTAAGACACAGGAGCCAGAGAGTCACACCATATTCTGAAATGAAGGTCAAGGTGGTCATGTGACCCACAACATCCACCCTTCACTGGGAGCCCACACTTTATAATCTCTGTCGAACAATGACTTCCAATGATATGTTGTCTTTACGTATGTATTTATTGTTCATGCCCACTATCTTCTGTAATGTCCTTGTTCAGGTGCTCAGCACTGCTGACAGCCTGTAACATCAGAGAACTGATCCATTCGGACACGAAGATAGTAGCTATGGCAACACAAGTTCAGCTAACGTTGCTACTGTGCTGTATTGGTGGTTACATCCATAGATATATATAAACACTAGATGTAGTAAGACATCTAGTGTTTATATATATCTATGGTTACATGAACCCCTTCAGAAGAGAATATTGGTCTAATCCTAGCTTGGATAAATGTGTATGTCAACAAGCATGCTGTTTTCTGAGCTGGATCTACACAGTCATGTTGAAAAGCCTCCTGTCCTGTGTTTGATACAGTTGATGTGACAGTGCTTGCTTCTAAACACCCTCGCCCTCCCTCCCTCCCCCCCTCCCCAGCCCCCTCGTCCAGCCCCCTCTCCTCCTCCCCCTTCTCTCCCCCTCCCCCAGGTCAGTCCATGCTCTCTGCTCAGTTCCGGGGCTGGGAGTTGAACTCCTGGCAGATGTTGTGGATGATCTTTGGCACGAACTTGTAGAGGCTGTCGAACTCGTCCACGAAGAAGGAGTGCTCCTTGTCGGGGTCGGTGGCGATGTACTCCAGTTCGTCCTGCGCCGCCCAGGCGATGCCGATGGAGTACGCGATGACACCTGGTCAGGGGAGAGAGCAGACGTCACACACAGGCCTCACGCGTGCCTGGCAACACAACGTTCAAACACACACACACACACACAGGAAGCTGACCCGACACAGGCGTGAGGAAGTCAGAGGGAGGCTGTTGTGTCAATAAACCCGGAGTGTTTACCTACGGTGTGACACAACAGGACCTCAACGAGACCTCTTTCAACCAAGCCCTGACCTCTCACCCTAACCCTGAACTCTCACCTTGGCGTTGGACAGCCAGTGCTGGCACTCTGACGTCATCGTAGGAGCGGCCATCAGTGATGACGATCATGATCTTGCGCTTGTTGGGTTTGGACTTGCTGAAGAGCTGGTCAGCTGCGTAGGTGATGGCAGCGCCGGTGCTGGTTCCTCCGCTCCAGTAGTTGATGCGCTTGATGGCGTTCAGCAGGTCGGCCTTGTGGTTGTGCTGACCGAAGGCGAATTCCAGCCTCTGCTCGTAGGTGTACTGCACGGCCCCCACCCGTGTGTCCGTGTCGGAGATCTCAAACTCCCGTGTGACGTTAGCTACGAACTGCAGCACCGTGCGGAAGTTTCCGGTGCCCACGCTGCTGGAGCCGTCGATGACGAAGGCGATGTCGTTGGCGTTGAGGCAGGTCTTACTGCACATCAGCCGGTCGGTGTCACACACGCGCTTCACCAGGGGCTGCACCGCCTTCCGCAGGGCGAACCAGCTGGACACTGGCAAGGAGTAGAAGCCGTTGGTCCGACACACAGCCTGGGGAATCCGATGACACCAAATAACATTTAAAGACTGAACGTTTATTGTAACTACAACATATTGTAAAGTGGTGTGACAGAAAAGCGTACGTCAGACTAACTAACCTACTTCAACACTCGCGAGTCGACAGTGATCGTCCGTTCCCCTACCTTGTCCACAAAGTTAGCCTCCACCACGTTCTGCTTCTCGTTCTCATCTGGACCCTCAATGGTGACGAAGAATATGTTGATGCCAGACTCTCTGGCCAGACGGGAAGCCTCGTCCACCTTGTCAGTGGGCCAACCATCCACCAGAACCACGGCCACGTTGGGCGCTCCGCCACGGTTACCGTTAGCATCGCTGTAGTAGTGCTTGTTGACGTAGGAAAGAGCCTTCCCTAGACAGGCACAAGGGGGCAGCAGAGAGGCGTGTTTACACCACACACCTGGCAGCAAAGACATCCATCCCCTAACCTCTGGGTATGTCTATCGTGCCAGTTCCCTGTCAAGCTTGTATAAAATGGTGCTTTAGACTGTATGTCCGTTTGTTAAGGGAGTATCATTTAACTTGTCATAACAATGTTGCCGGTTCAAGGCAAAGCCTTTGGGAGAAGACAGGAGATTCTGTTGTGCTGTAAAACAAGCAGGGAGGTCTTGTTGATTGAGGGAAGTTCAGGGTAAACACAAAACACTATTTGTATCAGGATGCAAAATTTAGCATGTCACGGAGTTACGACTGCATGCTGACGCACTAACAAAAACAGAAGACTAGTACTTATAGTATGAGGCTGACCTCCTGTGCTGGTAAAACCAAATATTCTGGTCAGACCGGGGGCAAAAAAAACAATTTCTCAGGGGAGCAGGACTATAATTTAGCTAACACTGTCTATGCTCAAATTTAGATTTAATTCTAGCCTCTTATGTGAAAATACGGGTAAACGGCAACTGAACCACGCGATAATTGTGCCCTTCTGGCTGACACTGGAGTGTGTGGCAACCCCTGTTTTAACACTGGTAGAGTCCAAGGTCACTCACCCACGTTGGAGAGACCCCCTTTCTGGACGATCTTCTCGATGGCAGACTTCACATCTCTGGAGTTGGAATACGCCTTCAGACTCATCTCAGTCACCGGGTCGTCCCTGCAGACGAACAGAAACACACAGATACAGATCTCTCTCCTCATCAGCACCAGAAGCACTGTCCCCCCCCCCCCCCACACACACACACACACACACACACAAAGCTGTCCAACCCACATCGGAAAAAACAAACCTACGCCCCTTGTTAGCGTGTAGGTCTGTTGCCATGGGAACGCTGGACGAGGGTTCTTACCCAAACTGAATGATTCCCATCATGGGTCCAGCTATGCCCACATTCAACACCTGCGACACCTCGGCAAGGAAGTCCTTCTGGATCTTGAAGCGACGTTTCCCAATGCTCCAACTGCCGTCCATCAGGAAGGCGATGTCCACTTTACAATCTGCACACACCACCACAAGGCCGAGCAGTGAGAACTGAGTCAGAAACAGCCCCAGGGTCATGGGTGTGAAACGGGAGGAGGAGGAGGAGAGGTGGAGGAGGAGGGAGGAGGAGGAGGGGGAGAGGTGGAGGAGGGAGGAGGAGGGGGAGAGGTGAGGAGGGAGGAGGAGGAGGAGAGGTGGAGGAGGGAGGAGGAGAGGTGGAGGAGGGACGTACTTGGGTCTCCCTGAGATGCCGGCTCTGGGGTTCTGGGGATGGAGTCCTGCTCTCGGACGCTGAACCCTGGAAGACACACAGACATGTGGTTACAGGGCTCAAACACCCAAACCCAGCCCAGGGCAGAGTGGTTGTACCAGACCCTGTAGTGGATGGAGACTATGCCAAACTTTCTGGACCAGTCCAGAGAACTGCAACGAAAGGCTGAGCAGTACAGTGGAAACTCTGATGTTTTCTAAAACCGGGAAAAAAGAGAGCTGGTCTCCTCACATGACGTCTGTTTACACTGTGTGTTTCTTTCCCTGCTATAGACGTCCTCTCTGACTGAATCTCTGACTGAATCTCTGACTGAATCTCTGACTGAATCTCTGACTGAATTTCGACAACACGGTGGTCTCAACAACACGACAAGTCTCGCAGTGCAAGAGCTGATAGGTGATGAATGAAACTGGCCATGGTTGTGTGCTGTTTTCCAAACAGACGCCGCGAGGCGGAACAGAAGCGGCTTTCTAACCTGCTGTGTCGTACGGAGCCACTTTCTTACCTGCTGTGTCGTACGGAGAGACTTTCTAACCTGCTGTGTCGTACGGAGCCACTTTCTAACCTGCTGTGTCGTACGGAGAGACTTTCTTACCTGCTGTGTCGTACGGAGCGACTTCTGGCTTCCAGGCGTCAACAGGCTCCACTGTGTATCAGAGCAACAAGCTGAGCATTAGCACAGTACCCCCACTAAGCAACGGGCGGAGCACTCACCATCAACATACACAGTGATATTTGAGCATTCGGACGATTCAGCCAATGCTGCGTTGAGCTCAAGCAAACCTTCTTTTAAATTGGAAAGGCATGGCAAAGGTATTCTGAACAAAATGGCAACGTGTGGGCGAAACTGAAGTGGCAAATTTTTCACGTCAGTAGGATCCTCTCGACCGAAGGCAAGATGAAGCCTGGCAGCATAACTTGTTAGACGACACGATGGTACAGGCTGTTTGAACGACAGACTGCCGGGGTACCCACCTCTGGTGACGGTCGTCTCTGGAGCCACTTTACCACGGCTGCTGTCTGGGTCTGTGGACCAGGGAGACACACACAGCAGTAGTCATGGCTTCGCACACATCAGACATTTACAACACCTGAGATACACTTTAACACAAGTTCCCTTTAAGTCAGATCAAAGGTTTATATTTATTTATGCTTGTTTATGCGTTTTTTGTGTTTTTTTCTGTGGCTTGGACAATTGGTCTTCCAAAACCATTTCTCTTCAATTTTACATTTTGCCGGCTCAACCATGCCACCAAAAGCCGGTAGGAAACAAAGTCTATAATTCCCAGAAGTTGGCTTAGTGGAAGTCATTTTATGTCTTGTCATTTGTCCATGCAGTGGGTTTATCTTAAGTTGGTGATTTTAGGCTTGCATTTTGGTGTGTTCTTTCTTGGTGCTGAACATAAATAAACTTGAAAAGAGCAAATGAAAGCCACTTACTGTATTGTCCAAAATTATAAAACCATCTGTCATACTCTGAGATATCAGGCCTGGGGTCACGAGCTGGAGAAGGACGTGGTAAGACCTGTTAGTATTCTCACAGTGGGCATCCCGTGAAGATGCACACATTTCCATGGTTGGGATGTGTTAGGGGAATGGCTGACTCCATTTCCAACCATCCCTAAAACCATTTTAGAGAACGTCCTTTCACGGACCATTTCCTTCATCGTAGCTCTGTCTGTCTGGTTCTCTCTTGCCCCACAGTAAACCTGCCCATACGTACAGCACCAGACCAGGGTCATATATCAGAGAAAGCTCTGAGTCATATGGCAGGCACATGGCATGTATCAACACATCTTGAGAGATATTGGCACGGTTTATCCTGACTATGGGGCAAAATTGAACCCATACTTGAACAGGAGATACCTGTATATATCAGTCATACAAGCCATAGTATGATTTGTACATGCATAGCTGGTATAAACAGATGTAGGTATGAGGTCCAGCCGAGCCTGAAGCAGCACAGCAGGTGATGCAGGTGACCGGCGCCAGACCTACCTGGCTCAGACGCCTCTCCTTCGGCCCAGGTGTAGCCCGAGTCAGGTGACCCAGGACTAGAGTCTGAGTGTGAGCTGGAGAACACTGTGGCGTCCGCTACTACAGAGAGCACATTCGAATGGAGGACCGTTATGTTTGAGAAAGTATGATTTGATTATGATTGTTTTTTAAATCAAGGTTTAGACGTTGGTTTATGAGGTTGGGTTATTAAGAGATTTAGGGGTTTGTTGTGTCGTGTTTTTCTTTCGAGTCGTTTTCGATGGCTGCGTTTGATACCTGCCGGCCGCCTCGGCCCTGGGTACCAGTCGGGACGAGCGAAGGAGGTCGGAGGCCAGTCTCTCCTAGCGAACGCTGCGAGTGGGAAGATGACACAGGTGTGGTCATGGATCAGGCACTGGCACCACTGGAAGCAGCACACCTGAGGTCTGGATAGGTACTCGCTCTCCTGGGACTGAACCTGAGGTCTGGATAGGTACTGGCTCTCCTGGGACTGAACCTGAGGTCTGGATAGGTACTGGCTCTCCTGGGACTGAACCTGAGGTCTGGATAGGTACTCGCTCTCCTGGGACTGAACCTGAGGTCTGGATAGGTACTCGCTCTCCTGGGACTGAACCTGAGGTCTGGATAGGTACTCGCTCTCCAACATCAGTCAAACCCCATGTGAAGGGTGCTTTGTTGCTTCGGAGCACTAACCAAAACACCTTAAATATTTGTTATGTTAATTTGATGATTATTTCTCAGGTTCTATGGTAAATGTATTTAATACAGCACAACCCTGAAGCAATAAATACTATTTAAGATGTTCTTACAATTGGGAAGGTATGTTTCACTTTAGTCTAAGCATTATTTTTTTATTTTAGGGGTTTGATGGCTTAACAGTGTACCTATTTACAGGTTGTGACTGAAGTTGAAAGCACAGGGTCACAGAAAAATGTGTTTCTAGTTCCTCAGGGTGATACTTAATCCCGATGCTGTTGGCTTAGTTTCTCCTCACAGTTTCAAAAGCATACTTTCCCCTCACGTAGTGACAGATGTTCCTAACCAGAGCTTAAGCGGACGAATAACAAATGATTACTAACACAGAAACAACCAACAGAGAATCTGTGTTCCCACCATGCGAGAACTGTGATAAACTGACAAAAACAAACTGTCAAAAACAAACTGTCAAAAACAAACTGTCAAAAACAACCTAGAAAGCCACGACAGCCGTGAGAGTCTGTCCAGAGGACCACAACATCGTTCCACGTTCCCCTCGTCAGCTGAGGAACATCCAGACACACAGGGGGCTTACAACAACTCCCAGGCTGGTCTCTGGGTTCCCATCAGCAGCAGGAGGGAGAGGGAGCAGGGGCCTGTCGGCTGTCGGCTGTGACAGGCTGGGAGAGAACAGCTAGCATGGCTCTGGAGCGTGGGAGTATTGTTATAGTGACAGTGTCAAATTCGGGACAGTATATTTTGTAAATCAACAGAGATTAGGGCAGCTCATAACCAGACAAAGCCCTAACCCTATTCCCCAGACGATTGGATGAAGATGGTGCTTAAACGGGATTTAGATAAACTCTCAGATCTGATATTCAGCCTTGGTGTATCCAAGTCAAAGGTTCAAAGGGGATTTAAGGATATCTTCACGTGTGGTTAACGCAAGCCAGTTCATTGAGGGTTTACATTTAGGCCAAACTTCTTGTATTCACAATCAGAGATGGGAAGCCACCAGGTACAAATACTTTGTTGTTGTACTTTTTTTTCTGGTATCAGTACTTTACTTCACTATCTATTTTTCTGACAACTTTTTACCTTCACCTTGTAGTTTCTACTTCTTGCTTTTTCAAGCCAGGCTTGTTACTGTAGTTTTAATCTGTATTTGGTGGCATGATAAAAAATATTTTTGAAAAAAAGTTTTGAAAGGTTTTACAAATATTTTCTACAAAACGTTTCTACAGGTTTAAAAAATATTTTCTACAAAAGTTTTCAAAAATAGGTTTGCGTCATTGATGAGTACTTGATGAAGACTTTACTAAACTCTACTGTACTCTATTGTACTCTACTCTGCTTTAATCTACTCTGTTTTACGCTACTCTGTTCTCCTCTTTGCTCTCTCATCCCCTTTCACTGTGTGAATTATCTATTCTTTTTTTGGGGGGGTTTTGAAAGGTTGAAAAATTATAATTTTTTTAAAGTTTTTAAAAAAAAGTTTCTAAAGGTTTTACAAATATTTTCTACAAAAAGTTTGTAAAGGTTTTACAAATATTTTCTACAAAAAGTTTCTACAGGTTTAAAAAATATTTTCTACAAAAAGTTTCTAAAGGTTTTACAAATATTTTCTACAAAAAGTTTCTACAGGTTTAAAAAATATTTTCTACAAAAAGTTTCTAAAGGTTTTACAAATATTTTCTACAAAAAGTTTCTACAGTTTTAAAAAATATTTTCTACAAAAAGTTTCTAAAGGTTTTACAAATATTTTCTACAAAACGTTTCTACAGGTTTAAAAAATATTTTCGAAAAAAAGTTTCTAAAGGTTTTACAAATATTTTCGAAAAAAAGTTTCTACAGGTTTAAAAAATATTTTCGAAAAAAGTTTTCAAAAATAGGTTTGCGTCATTGATGAGTACTTGATGAAGACTTTACTAAACTCTACTGTACTCTATTGTACTCTACTCTGCTTTAATCTACTCTGTTTTACGCTACTCTGTTCTCCTCTTTGCTCTCTCATCCCCTTTCACTGTGTGAATTATCTATTCTTTTTTTGGGGGGTTTTGAAAGGTTGAAAAATTATAATTTTTTAAAAGTTTTAAAAAAAAGTTTCTAAAGGTTTTACAAATATTTTCTACAAAAAGTTTCTACAGGTTTAAAAAATATTTTCTACAAAAAGTTTCTAAAGGTTTTACAAATATTTTCTACAAAAAGTTTCTACAGGTTTAAAAAATATTTTCTACAAAAAGTTTCTAAAGGTTTTACAAATATTTTCTACAAAAAGTTTCTACAGGTTTAAAAAATATTTTCTACAAAAAGTTTCTAAAGGTTTTACAAATATTTTCTACAAAACGTTTCTACAGGTTTAAAAAATATTTTCGAAAAAAGTTTTCAAAAATAGGTTTGCGTCATTGATGAGTACTTGATGAAGACTTTACTAAACTCTACTGTACTCTATTGTACTCTACTCTGCTTTAATCTACTCTGTTTTACGCTACTCTGTTCTCCTCTTTGCTCTCTCATCCCCTTTCACTGTGTGAATTATCTATTCTTTTTTTGGGGGGGTTTTGAAAGGTTGAAAAATTATAATTTTTTTAAAGTTTAAAAAAAAAAGTTTCTAAAGGTTTTACAAATATTTTCTACAAAAAGTTTCTAAAGGTTTTACAAATATTTTCTACAAAAAGTTTCTACAGGTTTAAAAAATATTTTCTACAAAAAGTTTCTAAAGGTTTTACAAATATTTTCTACAAAACGTTTCTACAGGTTTAAAAAATATTTTCGAAAAAAAGTTTCTAAAGGTTTTACAAATATTTTCTACAAAAAGTTTCTACAGGTTTAAAAAATATTTTCGAAAAAAGTTTTCAAAAATAGGTTTGTGTCATTGATGAGTACTTGATGAAGACTTTACTAAACTCTACTGTACTCTATTGTACTCTACTCTGCTTTAATCTACTCTGTTTTACGCTACTCTGTTCTCCTCTTTGCTCTCTCATCCCCTTTCACTGTGTGAATTATCTATTCTTTTTTTGGGGGGGTTTTGAAAGGTTGAAAAATTATAATTTTTTTAAAGTTTTTAAAAAAAAGTTTGTAAAGGTTTTACAAATATTTTCTACAAAAAGTTTCTACAGGTTTAAAAAATATTTTCTACAAAAAGTTTCTAAAGGTTTTACAAATATTTTCTACAAAAAGTTTCTACAGGTTTAAAACATATTTTCTACAAAAAGTTTCTAAAGGTTTTACAAATATTTTCTACAAAACGTTTCTACAGGTTTAAAAAATATTTTCGAAAAAAAGTTTCTAAAGGTTTTACAAATATTTTCGAAAAAAAGTTTCTACAGGTTTAAAAAATATTTTCGAAAAAAAAAATTCTAAAGGTTTTACAAATATTTTCTCTAATATTTGATCTCTCTGCATATCTTTTCGGCTTGTCTTACCTGCTGTCATTATTCCACCATGTTCTCTTTTGGGTCCTTCAAGTGAAGGCTCCACCACAGCCTCTACCTCTACCACAGCCTGTACCTCAGCCTCTACCACAGCCTCTACCTCAGCCTCTACCTCAGCCTGTACCACAGCCTCTACCTCCACCATAGCCTCTACCTCCACCACAGCCTCTACCTCTATCTCAGCCTCTGCCTCTACCTCTACCTCAGCCTGTACCACAGCCTCTACCTCCACCACAGCCTCTACCTCTACCACAGCCTCTACCACAGCCTCTACTTCTGCCCTGTGGTTATATTGCTCAGCAACTCTCCAGTAGACTGCAGCCTCATGCAGAGGGTTAACATTAGTGTTGCTTTATAAAACATCTCAACCGGGGGGGTTTATTGCTTTGGTTGGTTCCCTGTTTGATCAGATGTCCCTACCTCTCTACCTCCGCTGGGCAGGCATGTTTAGAAGTGCAGCTGAACGGTACCACCTGGTCAGACCAGGGGCCAGGGGACACTTACTGGGGTTAGACTGTCCCTGGCCCTGGCTCTGGCCCTGGCTCTGGCCCTGGCCCTGGCCCTGGCCCTGGCCCTGGCCCCTCTCAGATGAGGCCTGCTGAACCCTGTTGAAAGCTGGTTAGCGTTAAGAAACAGAAGGAGAGAAGGAGAGAAGGAGAGAAGGAGAGAAGGAGAGAGGGATGGAGAGGAGTCAGGACTGCAGCTCTGTCCACAAACTCAGCCCAGCTGTTTTGACTGGGATGGAGGGGAACATGGCCTCAGAGGGATTTAAGAGCAGAAGGCCAGATGCTGTATTTACAGGCCTGAGCTTGGTTTCAGCGTGTTCATTTGATCTTTCGTCTTGGAAAATAACATTAGGAGGGAGGACTGCTGATAGCTACTGAGTACAGTTCAGTATCTAACAGCGGGGATCTTGAGGGGATGATGTGGAGGGTTAGTGAGGAGGGGAGGGGGGGGGAGTGGGGGGGGGCTGACCTGAACCAGAGGGAGAGGAGGGCAGTCTCCTGATGATAGACCCTGATTCTGGCCTGCGAACACCTGGGATTGAGAAGGCAAGAGTAACATCAGACACTGACACAAACACCCTCAAAGCAATGAAGAGTTAGTTACCACATATATTAACAGACTGAACTGTTAACATGAAGTATGTCGAACATCTCCAATCTGGGACTGTTTTTCCAGACAATTCCACAATTTTAAAATTATCAAAACCTGTCTGCACTTGCCAGTACTATCACATACCGTAACATTTCTTTCCTGCCAAAATCCATTCACCAGATTTAGACCAAGAAGTGGAGTTCTAACCATTCATAGCTTTGTCCACATGTTTGGCAGTGCTGAGGTGTGTTGGATAGGTGTCAATGTTTCATGAGTGTAAGAGTTCGCAGGTAGAGCAGAGGTGTTAGATGACTTAATCAGGCCTGGCTCAAAGACAACAGATCTGGGCTGGTCCAGAACGTTCCCGTAGACCCCTGAGCGAACAGTCTGGACAGCGTGTTGCTGACAGCTGTGCACACAGACACAGCACTGGAGCCATGCAGGTTCCAAGGATTTCACCCCAGTGAGGAGGAAAGGAATGAAACAGAGAACATAAAAGAAAAGTACAGATGTGAGTGTGAGAGAGAGAGAGAGAGAGAGAGAGAGAGAGAGAGAGAGAGACGGAGGGAGAGAGGGAGAGAGAGAGCATGCGCGAGGCGGAGAGCCGAAGGAATCAGCGGGAGGAAGGAACATCAGGACGATCAAAGCTCTGGTTACCTGTGTTGACGCGCGGAGAAACCCTACTGGGATAGGCACCGCCTCTGAATGCTTAGAAGAGATTGAGTGGTTTGGGATTAGATTCTGGATTATACGAGGTCTCAGGGAGAGCTCTCCTAAGACTGGTGATTCAGAACAGATCGTGAAGGTCGGTCAACATACCTTGGCTTGGGCCCTTTCCCTGGCCATTCTGCCCTACAGCCAATGTTGAGAATGACACAGTAGGGTTTAGGGAAACTGTACCACAACATTAAAAAGCTCTTTAGTTATATCCATTCTTTAATTTGTTTTTATACTTGAATTTAATCAGTAAGCCGGGTAGGTAGTATTACCTTATAGAGAGTAGCTGTTAAAGATTTTAGTTGTTTAAAACTTTACATTTAAAATAAATAGGATATACTTGGCTCCAGTTATACCGTACAGAAGGTGACATTTGACATATTAAACTATACTACTGAATCAGGCTTGCATTAAGAAGGAAAAATGATCAAGTTTCAGATCAGATTCACAGCATCTACAGAAGCCTAAAAGCCAATGCAGGTTGCATTCTGCAAGTTGCATTTAATTAGTTCATTAGCCATTTAATTTCAATAGATTTAAATTCAAGCATTCAGAATGCTTTTAATCCTGATGAGATATGGTAGAAAACACCAAAACGATGAGAAGTGCACGGACACACACAGACCCTGTCAGTTCCCTGGTGAGCATACCTGCACACCCTCACCCGCCTCATGCCCCCTGGTGAGCAAACCCTCACCCGCCTAATGCCCCCTGGTGACCACACCTGCACACCCTCACCCTCCTCATGCCCCCTGGTGAGCACACCCTCACCCGCCTCATGCCCCCTGGTGAGCACACCCTCACCCTGTCACCCTCCTGCCAGGCGGGAGGAACTTACTTGGGCTGGAGGCTGCGGCCACAGAGGCAAAGTATGGATGACTGCTCCCTGGATCAGAGAGACAAGGGCACACAATGTCACCCCAGAGAGAGACACACAGAGAGAGAGACAGAGAGATAGAGACAGAGAGAGAGACACAGAGAGAGAGAGAGAGAGACACAGAGAGAGAGAGAGAGAGAGAGAGAGAGAGAGAGAGAGAGAGAGAGAGAGAGAGAGAGAGAGAGAGAGAGAGAGAGAGAGAGAGAAGCTGTCACTACACTGTGAATTGTCAAAGAGTTAATTCAACAACCAGGAGTGTTTATAAGGGTCCATCTCATGAGAGTGACCCCATTCAAACCCTCCTGGTGTTTAACACTTTGAAATGTTGCTGTGCAGGTTCCCAGCATCCTCTCAGATACAGTACCTTGGTACCTTGGTCTAATGACAGCTGGGATCGTCTCACAACACTTTCATCTGATGTGACTGATGAGAGATGAGGTGTCAGACTAATGAAAGCGTGTCCAAGTCATGGTGATGTTGCCTTAAAGTGGATCTCCAGCTGGGATTGGTGTTTCAGATCAATTCTTCATTAATCAGAGCATGCAGTGTTGCCACACGTCAGTCAACACGCAATCCCAGACATGACATACATGGATCCGTACATTTCAGAAGAGAAAGCTTTATAAATGTACATGTATGTATGTATGTGTGTGTGTGTATGTATGTATGTACATATACATACATACATACAGTACCAGTCAAACGTGTGGACACATTTTCCCTTGACTGGTACTGTACCTGCACCTTCGCTCCATGTGTGTGTGTGTGTGTACGTGTGTGTGGATGTGTGTGTGGATGTGTGTGTTGATGTGTGTGTACGTGTGTGTTGATGTGTGTGGATGTGTGTGTGGGTGTGTACGTGTGTGTGGATGTGTGTGTGTACGTGTGTGTTGATGTGTGAATCACCTGCATCCCTGACTTTGTGTACGGCAGCACGTGTCTTGGTGGTGGTGCTGGTGGGCGGGGGGGTGGTGGTGGTGGGTGCAGGCATGGTGGTGGAGGGGGGCTCGGGGGGGGCGGTCGTGGTGGTGGTGGTGGTGGTGGGCTCCGGAGCCACCGTGGCAGGCAGGACGGTGGTGACCGGGGGGGGCTTGGCCTCCTTCTGACCTGCAGCCGTCGGCAGAGGAAGGAGGTGAAGGATGGAGGGATGGATGAGAGGAGCTGCCACAGTAACTCCAGTGTTGTGATGCATTCTTGACATTCCTCTGAAGATGGGAGCGCCCCTTCTCCTCTCTGTTCCCTCCAGGTCAGCCGCACAAGACACAGCTTCTGTGCCCAGTGATTTTCCTTCCACGTACCGAAATACTACTACTACTCGTGGACCAACTGCCGTTTATTCCCATCACAGAGACTATTGTTACGGTGGCTGCGGCGCTCACCTGTTTTCACTGTGGAGGGTCGTGAGGGGCTGTAGTCCAGGGTAGAGGGGTAGATCACTCCTTTCTTCGGCTTCCCCACTTTACAAACATCAAGAATAGACATGATGATCAGGTGGTTTTAAACGACTGTGGAGACGCGTGAATGACAGATGAACTGCACTAGGGACAGAGGCACTGTGGCCTAGGGACAGGCTTGAAGTGTTATTTAGACCTTTAAAGATATAAACATTTCAATAAAGCAGATTCATTTTCTTTAATCTTGTAAGTCTTTTTCTAGAAACAAGAGGATCCATCCTTAACAAAATACACATTACTTCAAAAAAAACGAATTCATCTTTTTTTTCACAACTCTTTCACCAAGACATTCAAGATGCCTTGTCTAAAAGGTCCCTGTATCTTACTGAAATGTTACTTGTCAGGTGATTGTGGCTTACGTTAAACGTTATGACATATTTTGACTAGAAACTAGACGAATATACTTTTATATTTAGATGTTTTTCATCTACCTGAGACCGTGAAAGATTCCCGCCACTTGGGCAGGGAGAGAGAGCGGACCCCGTTGGAGAGACTTCCCTTGTAGATATTCTGTCCCGCCATCTTCCTCACGATCACCTTCCCTCCAGAGTTGGTTATGACTCCACTGTGAATACAGAACGTGAGTCAGGCTTCATGAAACTGTCCAACTAACATGGTGAAGCTTCTAGTAGGAGTTGGTTATGACTCCACTGTGAATACAGAACGTGAGTCAGGCTTCATGAAACTGTCCAACTAACATGGTGAAGCTTCTAGTAGGAGTTGGTTATGACTCCACTGTGAATACAGAACGTGAGTCAGGCTTCATGAAACTGTCCAACTAACATCGTGAAGCTTCTAGTAGGAGTTGTGTTCAGTCCCACGCCACAACACAGAGTGTGGGTTTCCTTTAATCAATTTCCAGACACAGTTCAGTGTGGCTCTGTCCCAGGTCTTGAATTACTATAATCCAAGAGCTAAAACACAGCAAACATTGTGGACCTATAAAACCAGAACAAATAAATTGACTATGCTCCTGCACGTCGGTAGCAGACATGGTAACAGAGCCCAGAGACTCACCTGTGGCTGGCAGCAGACATGGTAACAGAGCCCAGAGACTCACCTGTGGATGGCAGCAGACATGGTAACAGAGCCCAGAGACTCACCTGTGGATGGCAGCAGACATGGTAACAGAGCCCAGAGACTCACCTGTGGATGGCAGCAGACATGGTAACAGAGCCCAGAGACTCACCTGTGGATGGCAGCAGACATGGTAACAGAGCCCAGAGACTCACCTGTGGATGGCAGCAGACATGGTAACAGAGCCCAGAGACTCACCTGTGGATGGCAGCAGACATGGTAACAGAGCCCAGAGACTCACCTGTGGATGGCAGCAGACATGGTAACAGAGCCCAGAGACTCACCTGTGGATGGCAGCAGACATGGTAACAGAGCCCAGAGACTCACCTGTGGATGGCAGCGTTACAGATGCTGGAGATGGAAGCGAACACTCCTGTCCCGTACACCTGCTGTTTGGCCTCCTTACAGCTGGCGGGACATTTAGCAATGAACTCCGGAAGGTTGATTTTCCCGGCGCGGACATCACATTCGATGGCAGGGATCACTGGGGTGGGAACGGGGTACCAGGTACAGGTTCAGGGCACAGGGGCACAGGGGTACAGGGTTCAAGGTTCAGGGTTCAGTGTTCAGGGGTCAGGGGCTTAATGGAAGCATGTGGACACTAACAGGAGTCGTGTGTCAAACATTGTGTCTTGTTTGTTTCTACCTTGTTTTGGCTTCTTGGTCTTGGATCCGTTGGGTTTGGCTCCACAGCTGCAGAAGAGCAGGACAGCTACAGGAGGAAACACCAGACCACACACAGACAGGATCATCAGGGAATGTTTACTGGGCTCACAGCATTTGCATTTAAAAGAGAGAGAGTGAAAGTGTGTAAAAAATGTAGATGTGTGTGTGCGCAGGCGTTTGTGGTTGTGTTCGTTGCAGATGTACAGTAACCACAGGTGATGATAGATTGAAGCCAGTGGTATTTTGGGAACATGCTCATCAGCTCAGTATGGTCTTGTCTACATGTTCTCTTTAGGCAGACTGTGTGTATTTGTCTGTGCTTGTTTGTTTGTGTGGGTGCGTTAGTGTGTGTGTGTGTGTGTGTGAATGAGTTTAACCCTACCAAGGCAGATGGCAGTGAGCGCTGCTCTGGTCATCTTGAGGAGGGCTGGTTTGGCAAGTCTGTCAGACGTCCTTGTACTACCTCCTGAGAGAGAGAGACAGAGAGAGACAGAGAGAGAGAGAGAGAGAGACAGAGAGACAGAGAGAGAGAGAGAGAGAGAGAGAGAGAGAGAGAGAGAGAGAGAGAGAGAGAGAGAGAGAGAGAGAGAGAGAGAGAGAGCGAGCGAGACAGAAACAGAGAGAGACAGAGAGAGAGAGAGAGAGATACAGAGAGAGATACAGATGTCATGGATTGAGTCAATAAGGAGAGCAATAGGCTTCATGATATCAGTATAAGTATTTTCCAGGACACCCAACAGTATGTCTACAGTAAAAATGCAAGTCTGGTGTATTTGCTCTGTATTCTAGAAGTTGGCTCCAAGTGAAAGGTTTCAAGTTCTATCATGACCCTTTTGTTTATGACTGTTTACTATACACGTAGCAAAAATGTCTCTCTGTGATTTTGATTCAAAGGGGACGCTGGTAGATGGAGAAAAAAAACAATGTCAAAGCCTGTGTCAACAAGAACATGAAATGGTCTCCAAGGCGTCATACCAGGCAGTGCTGTTCTTCTCCAGTAATAATAGTACAGGTGCTGCTGGAGATGACTTGGTTTTTCCGGGACTGTGCAGATTTATGTCTACAGAGGAGACTGTGTAATCACAGGGACAGACAAGGAGAGAGATGCCAGCAAGGAGTCTCTCCTGAACACCTGTGATGCACCCCAGGTCCTCTGAACACCTGTGATGCACCCCAGGTCCTCTGAACACCTGTGATGCACCCCAGGTCCTCTGAACACCTGTGATGCACCCCAGGTCCTCTGAACACCTGTGATGCACCCCAGGTCCTCTGAACACCTGTGATGCAGGTCCTCTGGAGGGGACAGGGTTGGAGGGCTCGGACCACAGGGTGGATGTGATCATGTTGGAATCAGGAGATCATTCACTCCTTGTGGGGTTAGACCAACAGACTTATAATAAGTAATAATAAAATCAACTAACTGTTGATCTGGGAAATCTGTCAGAACCAGCACTGTACACAGAGACAGTAACAGAGCATTAGACTAATTTAGTCAAAACATGTCTTTTTTTATATCTACAATGTTTTTATGGCAAATCCTGTAATCCCCAATGCTGTGGTCCTCTGGGAGACCTGAGGACAGGGTAAAACCCGTTTGGGCTCTCTGCTTCCCTGCTCCCTGACAGGCTGATACTGTACGCTCCAACATGCCTTTTTTCCCCTGTGTTGTGTTTTGACAGGCAGTCGCAGCCAGGCTGCACATCTCTCCAGTCTACCCTAGTCACACGCTGTCCTGCAAGGACAAGCTGGGACAGAAACCTGCACGAGAGAGAGAGAGAGAGAGAGAGAGAGAGAGAGAGAGAGAGGGAGGGGAGAGAGGGAGAGAGAGTGTGTGTGTGAGAGAGTGAGAGAGAGGGAGACAGAGTGTGTGTGTGAGAGAGTGAGAGAGAGAGAGAGAGAGAGAGAGAGGGAGGGGAGAGAGGGAGAGAGAGTGTGTGTGTGTGTGTGTGAGAGAGAGAGAGAGAGAGAGAGAGGGTGTGTGAGAGAGTGAGAGAGAGAGAGAGAGAGAGAGAGAGAGAGAGAGAGAGGGAGGGAGGGGAGAGAGGGAGAGAGAGTGTGTGTGTGAGAGAGAGAGAGAGAGAGAGAGAGAGAGAGAGAGAGAGAGAGAGAGAGAGAGAGAGAGAGAGAGAGAGAGAGAGAGAGAGAGAGAGATAGAGAGAAAGAGAGAGAGAGACCAGCTGTACAGGAGAGGACAGTCAGCATGTTCGACTGGAGAGTGGAAACTCCTGAAGCTTCCTGCCAAACACCTGTCAGGACACTAGAGAATACTACTGTAGAGTCACACTAGTGAATACTACTGTAGAGTCATACTAGTGAATACTACTGTAGAGTCATACTAGTGAACACTACTGTAGAGTCATACTAGTGAATACTACTGTAGAGTCATACTAGTGAATACTACTGTAGAGTCATACTAGTGAACACTACTGTAGAGTCATACTAGTGAATACTACTGTAGAGTCATACTAGTGAACACTACTGTAGAGTCATACTAGTGAATACTACTGTAGAGTCATACTAGTGAACACTACTGTAGAGTCATACTAGTGAATACTACTGTAGAGTCACACTAGTGAACACTACTGTAGAGTCATACTAGTGAACACTACTGTAGAGTCACACTAGTGAATACTACTGTAGAGTCATACTAGTGAACACTACTGTAGAGTCACACTAGTGAATACTACTGTAGAGTCATACTAGTGAATACTACTGTAGAGTCATACTAGTCAATACTACTGTAGAGTCACACTAGTGAATACTACTGTAGAGTCATACTAGTCGATACTACTGTAGAGTCCCACTAGTGAATACTACTGTAGAGTCATACTAGTGAATACTACTGTAGAGTCATACTAGTCAATACTACTGTAGAGTCATACTAGTCAATACTACTGTAGAGTCAGTTATGTTAACCATTATTGTTGTCATGTAGTTTTTATCACTGCAGGCATTAACAGATAAAAGACCATGTTTATAATTAGTCAGACTTTAGGGGGGGCCACGAGGGGGTCCAAGCTTGTTGTCACGGGGGCACTGGCCCCCCTGCCCCCCCTCCAGAACCACCCACCTGGCTTGTGGTACTAAAGCCCCTTCATGTGGGCATAGGGGACCCTGTCTATAGGAACAGTACACTTCAGACAGGTATCGGATGTTTAGCTTAGCGTGCACCTGTACTTGACGTTCAGTGCTATTTGTTTATGTTTTTAAGATTAGCACATTTTCCTAAACTTTCAGGGGGATTTACCAATCCCATCCGGGCACCACCTCTAACTTGAGCTGCCTCGGGTTCAGGTGAGGAGGCAGAATAGGACAGTCAGCAAAACGTCCCTGCATGCAAGATGCATAGCAGTGTAGGAAGGAAGGCAATAGTAAACGTAACCTCTTAACATGCTCTGGCTGTGTTTGATGAAGGCATGAGGGTTACTAACATGCTCTGGCTGTGTTTGATGAAGGCATGAGGGTTACTAACATGCTCTGGCTGTGTTTGATGAAGGCATGAGGGTTACTAACATGCTCTGGCTGTGTTTGATGAAGGCATGAGGGTTACTAACATGCTCTGGCTGTGTTTGATGAAGGCATGATGGTTACTAACATGCTCTGGCTGTGTTTGATGAAGGCATGAGGGTTACTAACGTGCTCTGGCTGTGTTTTATGAAGGCATGAGGGTTACTCGGCTGGTATCAGCTGCCCCAAGCTCAACATCGCTCACCAGTCACATGTTCAGCAGATTTAAACCACAATACACCCCCTTCGAATAATACCCACCACACACGATCACCTCCATGGATTAAAAGTCACAAAATAACAACTTGACGATTAGCCGAAGCCGACTGCTTCTGCAGAAACCCCCTCAGCAGGTCCTTTATGAACAGCATGATCATGGTCTCTGTTCCTCTCACAAACAGCAGAAACCTGAGATGTGATTACAGGTGACTCCTCCTGTTCTGTAAGCAGAACCGTGGTGTTTCCAGGTGATGCCTCTACGCTGAGGGGAGCAGGGAGAGGATGAGGGGGGGGGCGAGGGGAAAAGGGGAGTGTGTGTTCAATCTGAATCAGCACAATCCAGATTTGTCACCGAATATCGAAATGCATCACTGAGCAGGGAACAGTAGAGCCTGCTAACCTGTGTGTCGCGAATATCTCACCCGAAACAGAACATCACTACCGGTTCTACTGCCATCCAGACGGATCCTACTGTGAGCTGCATTCCCACAGACAGCAACCTCGTAGTTCAACCACTAAACTGCAAAGTTCACATTCTTTTGAAGAGGTAACCATGGACTATACGGTGAGGAACACAAGAGTCAAAGCTGACGTGCTCTTCCAGACCTACCCTGTGGGGCTGGGCTATAAACTACCACATATGTGAGACGTTTGATAATGAACTGGAAGACATCGTGTTGAATTACAACATCCACATCCACTATTGTCAGACTTGTAATCCTATATGGGCAAATAAGCAGTCCCTTGAATAATCTCAAGAGAAAACACATTCTTCCTGTGGATGGAGGCTGAGTATCTGAAACTCTTGGCAAACACATTCGGGCATCATGTGCCAAGTGCTCTCTAAGCCAAAGGAGACCGTGCAGACCAGGGAGGGCTCTGACAGTCATCTAACATGTCTCTACAAGGTCACTTCCATGCAGGCAGACTCCAGCTGACTTCATAGCATTTCATCTTTCTCGTTTGTTTGTTCAGCACACAATTTCTTTAAATCTTGGAAGTTTGTTTAGTGCAAGTCAGATCATGTAATGCGCTGCTAGTCATAAGAGCCACCTGTGTTTAATCAACATGCAACTAAAAGTCATAAAGCAACAAAAAAAGGAATAATTGTGTTCCAAACAAAGACGATAATGATAATGAAACCGGGTAGATGAAACAGCATGGAAACATCAAAGCTGAACAGACAACTGGCATAGATTACTTTCTGAGATTGTCAGCATCTCAAATGCGGCGCGGGGCCACATCTCCGTCTCGAGCAAGGATGGAACTGTACAAGGGGAGGGATCGTTTGGTAGAAAAAAGCTGGAAAAACCCGCAAATGACTTTCAGTGAACACTGTATAGCTTTGGGCCAACGGTTCAAGTCCGAACTAGTTATTCTCACAGCGACTGTAAGAGTCGGATCCATAAATAAAAAAGCGTTTTTCTTTCTGAGCTCAAGAATGCTAACTATTGAAAAACTGTATGAAGTTGAAGCAGTATTAAAATAGTAAAATGCTATCAAATCTCACCCCCCATGAGGATAGTAGAAAATCAAGTTACTAAAATGAGTAATGGACAAAAACCGCATAAATAGGAAATTACAAACAGGTTGGCAGAATACAAACCATGGTCAAACGTTGGCTAATTGATCATGACAGTCAAAAGGTTTTCAGAGCTAAATCAAATGCGCCACATCGTCAGAAATCTGATAACTTCACACAACAAGCTCACCTGAAACGTCTTAAAATATTCCTAAGAAGCAGCAGGTTTTCCTTGGTTTTCAAATGCTTGCGGCGCTCATTTAGGGACTATCCAGGTCTTCATGCATGCGTGTTGCTCGTAGGTATGCGCGATGAGCTGGTCCACCTTCACTCTGTCTGCATGGTCCGGTTTGTGCAGCAGCGCTCATTAAAAGTGGAGAACGGGACGGAGCCAAGGCAAGCTATTCCCCATCGCCCGTCCCACTTAAGAGCTCAGAAAGCTTTCAGACGACACTCCACAGCGGGAGTGTCGTCTCCCTGGGGCTATGAGAAGAGGATGCTAGCTCACGGCAATTTCTGGAATTCCAACAGAATTCTTGTCAGTATCATTCTAAATCACAGTTGTTTAGTCATAGCAGTGACATCTTCCTAGTATGCGATTGAAAATGTGAAATACACTAAACGTATTTTGGAGTATAATCCACACGCCATATTATCTGATCAGTTCCCTATGATAATCCTGAAGACTTTATGTACATTTGTAAATCATTCCAATAAAGAGATTTTGACACTTGAACATATGCAAATGAGTGTATTTTCTTGGGTGTTTGTAGAGGATAGTAATAGGATGGTTCTTCTGACACTTCAGCTTGACACTCCGACCCAGCGGCCTTCGCACCCTAGTGGTTCAAAGACCATCAAGTGTTTAACTAGAGTGACACCAGCACACACACTCCTCCTCTCCCTGTCTGGCACCAAATAAACCAATCATGGTGTGTTTGAGACCCTGAGCGGCTCTCTGGGTCAGTGGTGTGTTTGAGACCCTGAGTGGCTCTCTGGGTCAGTGGTGTGTTTGAGACCCTGAGTGGCTCTCTGGGTCAGTGGAGTGTTTGAGACCCTGAGTGGCTCTCTGGGTCAGTGGGAGCAGTCACACCGCCATGCCATGTCCCCAGTCGGTAAGGTATACACAAGGCACCTCCCAGTGGTCTGTGTTGGTCTGTACTGGCACACAAGGCTGAGGTATTATGGTCTGTGGAGGGAGCGTGTGTTTGTGTTGCTGCCATGGCGACTTAATGGACAGAAGACTGAAGGGCCTCATTGTGCTTCAGATTATGATCGTTGCAAATGCAGAATCCGTCCCAGAAACGTTTAGAGGTAGATTTTCTTGCCCTGAATAATTGCCCACTGTTTTAGCCAGAAAAGCAGGTGTCTTTTAAGAGTTGTTCATTTCTCTTTCAACAGGCTCTTTAGTTTTAACAGCTTGTCAAGAGCCTGTAGCCCAGTGCTGCAAGCCATTCAAATCCAGCGCCCTTCAGGAATGAATTATGACAGTTTAGTAATGAAACCCCTTTTTATCCCTCAATGAAAAACGATGCTTTGGACTGTTGAACTTTCTTTCACTGTAAGTCATGCTGTGTTTCGTTGGCACGGTGATGCTCAACAGACAGGAGAGAGGAGCCCTTTGACACTGAACGGGTCCATCTTAGTGTCTGGTGTGAGGGGTGTGAGGGGGTGTGAAGAGGGGCGTGGGGGTGAGTATGGGTGTGAGGGGGTGAGGGGGTGTGAGGGGTGTGAGGGGGTGTGAGGGGGTGTGAGGGGATGTGAGGGGATGTGAGGGGTGTGAGGGAGTGTGAGGGGGTGTGAGGGGGTGTGAAGGAGTGTGAGGGGGTGAACAGGGGGTGTGAGGGGGTGTGAGGGGGTGTGAGGGGGTGTGAGGGGTATAAGGGGGTGTAAGGGGGTGTGCAGGGGTGTGAGGGGTGTGAGGGGGTGTGAGGGGGTGTGAGGGGTGTGAGGGGGTGTGAGGTGGTGTGAGGGGTGTGAGGGGGTGTGAGGGGTGTGAGGGGGTGTGAGGGGGTGTAAGGGGGTGTGAGGGGTGTGAGGGGGTGTGAGGGGGTGTGAGGGGGTGTGAGGGGTGTGAGGGGGTGTGAGGGGTGTGAGGGGGTGTGAGGGGGTGTGAGGAGGTGTGAGGGGGTGTGAGGGGTGTGAGGGGGTGTGAGGGGGTGTGAGGGGTGTGAGGAGGTGTGAGGAGGTGTGAGGGGGTGTGAGGGGGTGTGAGGGGTGTGAGGAGGTGTGAGGGGGTGTGAGGGGTGTGAGGGGGTGTGAGGGGTACATTGCTGCTGTGTGCTGGAGCGGGCTGGCTGCCATATGCTGGGGAATGTCAGGCGTCATGGAGATACTATCAGACTGTAAAATATTCCTTTGGCAGACACTTTCAATGTTGGATTTGAACCCTCTGCAGTCACAAGCTTTAACCACGAGCTGCCCCTCCTGTCAGAGACACCTGGGATGAGAGACACCTGGGATGAGGTCCTGAGCACCCCCAGGAGACACCTGGGATGAGGTCCTGAGCACCCCAGGAGACACCTGGGATGAGGTCCTGAGCACCACAGGAGACACCTGGGATGAGGTCCTGAGCACCACAGGAGACACCTGGGATGAGGTCCTGAGCACCCCAGGAGACACCTGGGATGAGGTCCTGAGCACCACAGGAGACACCTGGGATGAGGTCCTGAGCACCCCAGGAGACACCTGGGATGAGGTCCTGAGCACCACAGGAGACACCTGGGATGAGGTCCTGAGCACCCCAGGAGACACCTGGGATGAGGTCCTGAGCACCCCAGGAGACACCTGGGATGAGGTCCTGAGCACCCCAGGAGACACCTGGGATGAGGTCCTGAGCACCCCAGGAGACACCTGGGATGAGGTCCTGAGCACCCCAGGAGACACCTGGGATGAGGTCCTGAGCACCCCAGGAGACACCTGGGATGAGGTCCTGAGCACCACAGGAGACACCTGGGATGAGGTCCTGAGCACCACAGGAGACACCTGGGATGAGGTCCTGAGCACCACAGGAGACACCTGGGATGAGGTCCTGAGCACCCCAGGAGACACCTGGGATGAGGTCCTGAGCACCCCAGGAGACACCTGGGATGAGGTCCTAAGCACCCCAGGAGACACCTGGGATGAGGTCCTGAGCACCCCAGGAGACACCTGGGATGAGGTCCTAAGCACCCCAGGAGACACCTGGGATGAGGTCCTGAGCACCCCAGGAGACACCTGGGATGAGGTCCTGAGCACCCCAGGAGACACCTGGGATGAGGTCCTGAGCACCCCAGGAGACACCTGGGAGGACAGGGCCACGGCTCCCCGCCAGAGCAGCAGCACACGACAGGAGACAGGAAGAGCGAGGGCCGGAGTGACGAGGCCACGGCAGGAGGGTGAGACAGACGGCAGGAGGGTGAGACAGACGGCAGGAGGGTGAGACAGGCAACAGACAAACAGCAATCTTGAGTGGGTTAACGTCACGTTATATACAGGTGCGTGAGCACCACTTTCAACCATTGTAACTGTTTTATTGACACAAGCACGTTGTACATACGGTAGGAACACGAAGGCCCAGCCTCCCTCACATGGGGTAAGCCAAGTCCTAAAGTAAGAGAATTCTATGAAGATCTCCACTGAAAATGTTTTTAGTCGAGGACTAAGGCTTCATCCATGTCTGGGAAACTGGGCCGATAAATGAAACTGGCAGATGGTAAAACAACATGGGTTTTTGTATTGTGATTCAAGTAGCAGGGTTTCATTCAAGTATAACCAGAGTCGGATGAAAGAGAGGCCGTCCTCAGAGCCTGTCGCTCTCCCAGTCTGGCCCAGCCACGCGGCTGTGGCCTGGGTCCCGGCCAGCCGGGGGCAGGGTGTGAGAGGGGCTGCTCACCCCAGAGTCATCATCAGGCACGGGCCGGAGCACCACCCCCACGGAGGTCTTGATCTGGCTGGGCCCCAGCGGAGA
The DNA here is from genome assembly GCA_023658055.1 of Thaleichthys pacificus. Taxonomy (NCBI): domain Eukaryota; kingdom Metazoa; phylum Chordata; class Actinopteri; order Osmeriformes; family Osmeridae; genus Thaleichthys; species Thaleichthys pacificus. The sequence continues at coordinate 1,153,686 of CM042857.1, forward strand.
GGCTGTGCCCGGGGGCTTGGCCTCAGCGTCAGCCTGGGCTTTGGGGTCCAGGTTTTTGAAGTTCTGGAGGTGCACCAGGTCCCTGCTGTCGCGGGCGCAGGGTAGAAGCAAGACCACGTCCCTGCGGAACTTGGCGCTCATGCCCAGGTAGATGAGGGGGTTGTAGAAGCTGGCAGACTTGGCGAGCAGGCGGGTGAAGATGCTGGAGGTGTTGGGGACGTAGACACCCAGGGCTGAACACAGGGACAGCACAGCGTACGGAGACCAGGCCAGGACGAACGCTGTGCAGATGGCGATGGACACCTGGACACAGACACAGGGAAGGGAGAACATGTCCAGATGTTAAGATGTATACAAGCTCTTTGCGTTTCTGAAAACTCATGCTTTATTAGACAGTTTTTAAGTGAAGTGTAACAGGAAAGGCAGGGAGAGAGAGAGAGAGAGAGAGAGAGAGAGGGGGGGGGGGGGAGACAAGCATCAAAGGAACCCAAGGCTGCTGCAGTACGGCCTCAGCCAACAGGGAACACACACTCATCATGTGAGCTACCTTGGCGCCCCCAAATACCAGGATTTTAACCACAAATCATCATTTTGTTATCCAACCCTGGATCCTCTCCTCTCTCACCCTGGTGACATCTCTCTCTAGCTTCCGCTGACGGGAGTTGAGGTAGCCGTCGGCGCACATGGCGTTGCTGCTCTTCACCGTGTTGATGATGGACACGTAGGAGAACAACATGACCAGCACTGGGACCAGGAAGCAGGAAATGAGGATGGACATGATGTAGGACTTGGAGATGGTGGAGTGGTGGGCTTTGGACCAGTCCACCTCACATGTGCCAGTAGCCTCGGTCTGAGGAACATCAGGACAACACTTTTCATTTATTATTACTTAAAACAACACTTTCATCTCCTTCTCTGCCCCCTTTTTGACACGAGTCCATCTAATACATCCTGCTTTACTATTCAGCGTTTGTAATGTTTTCTCTCAAGATGGTGATGCAGAAGGAGACAGAGGGGGTGTACCTGTGTAGCTGCCCCAGCCCAGCAGAGGAGCCACGGACCAGAATACCGCTCCGCTCCAGATGAACATCACAGAAATGAGGATGGTGCTCATACGAATACAGTGAGCTGCCCGAGAGAGAGAGAGAGAGAGAGAGAGAGAGAGAGGGAGAGAGAGAGAGAGAGAGAGAGAGAGAGAGAGAGGGAGGGAGAGAGAGAGAGAGAGAGAGAGAGAGAGAGAGAGAGAGAGAGAGAGGAGAGAGAGAGAGAGAGAGGAGAGAGAGAGAGAGAGAGAGAGAGAGAGAGAGAGAGTGAGAGAGAGAGAGAGAGAGAGAGAGAGAGATGAGAGAGAGAGAGAGAGAGAGAGAGAGAGAGAGAGAGAGTGTCAGACAGTTCTACAAGGTTCAGAACAGCAGGGTTTGGGTTTCTGCATGTTATTGCTTTGCAACACAGGACAGGAAAAGTGAGGGGTGCGTTAAGGTCCAGAATTCTTTCCTAGTTATGAATGTCAGATTGTGACATTTATTGAACAATGAGTTCTCTTTCAACGCTTGCAGCCACTGCAAACCACTAGCACTGAAAAGAACCTCTGTTGACACTGAAATCCACGTGGTTTTGTATTCAGCAAGGGAGTACAAATTAATTGTTTTCATTGATTCATCAGTTACACTTCACTATAGTACAAACTATTTAAGCTTAAGCTTACAGTGAGTCAACACTGTCTATGACTTCTTCAACCCTGAAGACTGTGTTGCCAAACAATCACACCTTTGTGACATTTCTGAATCCAGTAAATACAATCACAGTGTGAGGACAGGTTACACTAATGTATGTACCCAGGTCCATATTACAAGGCAGTTCAGTTTAATGAACAACCTCAACCGTATTGTACAGTTCCCACACAGTGGCAACAAGGTAGTCGCCATGTAATTAAAACATTCCTCAGGACCAATTACACCCAAAATACTTAAATTCACCTCAAATTAAGTTAATTTCAAGGTATGGATGTGGAAATTAAAGTGCAGTCGAACTTTAGTTACTCCATAACCCGTGCCAGTAATGAGCAACCATTAACATAGAATAACATCACTTTCAGCCTTTGTCAGATAAGTGCTACTGGAATGTTAGTTTGGAAGGAACCAAACAACTATTTTCCTCTCTTCCCCTCTCTCTCTCTCTCTCTCTCTCTCTCTCTCTCTCTCTCTCTCTCTCTCTCTCTCTCTCTCTCTCTCTCTCTCTCTCTCCCTCTTTCTCTCTGTTTCTCTCCCCCTCTTCCTCTGTCTCTCTCCCTCTGTCTCTCTCTCCCTCTCTCTGTCTCCTTTCTGTCTCTGTCTGTCTGGAAGGTAATCACACCTTTGTTTGGATGGCATCCCTTGATGTAGCGGGTGACACTGATGACCGTTAAGGTGTTGATGCTTGCAAGGCCAAACAGCAGAGTGAGGAAGCCGTCCACCTTAGAAACAAAACAAATCAAAAAGAGAGTCACATTTACGTACGTAATCACATCTCTGAATGTCTGTCATTCAACGATGGACACAGGTGTCATAGATGTTGAACATAGATCCTAGATCCCGACTGGATTACTCCTCACAAGATTTTTTCTAATTTTTTATTGTTATAGTTATCCTGGGAGATTTTTGCATGTCTTCCTGAGCTTCTGTGATGATGCTGGTAAAAATGGCTGTATAAATCGAATTTCATTTGATTGGAGGTGTGTTTACCTAGACCCACTGACTGTTCATCTTTGTTGGTACTCATCATCAAATCCTGCCTGATGCCTTCTAGTACTCCTGCTGACTGATCAAACGCCCAACCAGCTCCACCACGTGCGAGGGAGAGCTGTCCTGGCGCAGGAGTAGACACAACTCTGATCCTACTTCCTCTCTCGCTTCTGTCCCTTCCTGCTCACCAACCTGCCTCCCACTGTGACACTGTGGACACCCCGCTGTGACATTGCCCAGTGACACAGCTCAGCTGTGGGCTGTCACCGATTACCCTCCTGATCTCCTTTGAGGCCTAACCTGATTAGTGTCAATCACAGGGCCTTTCCCTCCCCAGCCGGCCGCCCAGCCGGCCGCGGACAGCTGCCTCTTCACAGCTCACCCTGGCCCACACAGCTGGTACGACACGGCGCGTGTCTGACAGGTAAAGCTACAGCTGGCATTCCCCACGAGATCATGTCCCTTTCTCTCTGGATGGAAAAACAGATAAAAACTGACGTTTGAGAAGGAATTAAGGAAAGCTATAAAAACTAGACTCTATTGAGGAATACGGGAAGATCCTCAGCCCCAGCCCCAACCCTAGCCTCAGCCACAGCCCCAGCCTCAGCCCCAGCCTAGCCTCAGCCCCAGCCCTAGCCTCAGCCCCAGCCCCAGCCCTAGCCTCAGCCCCAGCTCAGCCCTAGCCTCAGCCCCAGCCCTAGCCTCAGCCCCAGCCCCAGCCCTAGCCTCAGCCCCCAGCCTAGCCTCAGCCCCCAGCCTAGCCTCAGCCCCAGCCCAGCCTCAGCCTCAGCCCCAGCCCAGGTGTACCTGTTCATGTCTTGTCACGCTGATTCAGTAATCTGCTAATGCGTCTCACATGCCTGTCTGGCTCGCTTACCCTCTCTCTCTCTCTCTCTCTCTCTCTCTCTCTCTCTCTCTCTCTCTCTCTCTCTCTCTCTCTCTCTCTCTCTCTCTCTCTCTCTCTCTCTCACACACTCTCTCCCACACACACTCTCTCTCACACACACTCTCTCCCACACACACACTCTGTCTCACACACACTCTCTCTCACACACTCTCTCTCTCTCATACACTTTCTCTCTCTTCCCGCCTGTATCTTAATGTCTTTGTCAATTCAGTCTTTCTATTCCAAGTTTTAGCGCTCCCTCTTTCCCTCTCTCACCCTTCAGTACCTGGACCTCCTCTCCAGGCTGAGACCCTTCAGTACCTGGCCCTCCTCTCCAGGCTGAGACCCTTCAGTACCTGGACCTCCCTCTCCAGGCTGAGACCCTTCAGTACCTGGCCCTCCTCTCCAGGCTGAGACCCTTCAGTACCTGGACCTCCTCTCCAGGCTGAGACCCTTCAGTACCTGGACCTCCCTCTCCAGGCTGAGACCCTTCAGTACCTGGCCCTCCTCTCCAGGTTGAGACCCTTCAGTACCTGGACCTCCCTCTCCAGGCTGAGACCCTTCAGTACCTGGACCTCCCTCTCCAGGCTGAGACCCTTCAGTACCTGGCCCTCCTCTCCAGGCTGAGACCCTTCAGTACCTGGCCCTCCCTCTCCAGGCTGAGACCCTTCAGTACCTGGACCTCCCTCTCCAGACTGAGAGACAGATGCAGAGTTCTACTCTCACGTTTCCTCTCCGCCCCCCAAAAACCTGAGAAGGTGTGAATGTCTGGGAGATGAGATCATATGAGTAGTTTCTGAGCAAAAGGTGTGCTCACAAACCTAATGATACTCCCTGGCAGGCCTCCATCTATCTCTGACAGCATCAGAGACGGCGGGCGCCCAACTGAAGCTGTTATTGTTCCTCCACTGTTTTTCTATCGCTCCACAGAGACTCAACACATTGAGTGTTGATATCAAGACTTCCACCACAGACTTGCCTTGGGCAAGAAAACAAACTGGGAAAATTCCAAGCAAAGGCATGACAACTATTTCATCGCAGGCAAAAGCCCATGGAGAAGGCAGTGATTACATAAATGTATAAAAACAAATATGTATGCAAATATATATATTTTTTTTTTGACTGTCATGATATAGAAGTTGCCCTCCTGTTGGAGTGTTCTGTGACTGAATGATGCTGGTGAACGGGTGAAGCGGTGCCTGATGACAGATGCCATGCTGCTGGGGTGGCCTTCCCTCTTAAAGGGGCCCACACTCATAATCTGATTACAGATTAACCTCCAACCCACAAGGAGACCAACGAAATCCCTGCTCTGCAACTCAGTCTCTCAATACCATTCCAGCTAAAATTCCTTCACCCGATTAATCTGGATTGGGTCGAGAAATTAGCAAATGGATACACACAGTACGATACAAGTCCTTTATGCCAAGATAGATCCCCAACTGTCTTATCAAATTACTAAGGGCTTTCATTACACATTTCTAATTAGCATTCGTGTTTTGCTGTTCAACTCCAGTTCAATTGCCATTACCAGGTTCAAGAAAAAAATAAAATTAAAATATATGCTGCCTTCTTCATTGGATTGTCCCACACACGACAAATCTGTCCCCCTCACTTTTTCTTAAGAAAATTACATTTATCCTCGGTTATTAAAAGAAGCTGTCCCGCCCACATTTGAAGACGAAGCTCCGCCCCCGGTGTAATGTGAACACACCTGGCACGTCCAGAACCAGGTGATGACGAATCCATCGTCCCTGAACACGTTGAAGATCTCCAGGACGCCTCTGGAGTAGCCGAACACGAGATGCTGGCGTCGGAGACGGCCAGGTTCAGCGTGAGGAAGTCTGTGGGCAGGAGGGACGTCCTCTGTCTATACAGCACAAAGATCACCACGCTGTTCCCCAACCACGACAACCAGCCTGGACAGGGACACACAGCCTCCGTTTCACTCTTCCTCACAGGAAAACTCTGGGCAGTGACATACATGGTAAAAAAGTATCTGCAATTTGACAATGTGTCAGTGTCGAAATTACTATAACTACCCCAACAGGGGATTTTCTGTAAAATATGTTATTCAGAGTGACGGTCTATAAATGTTTTTTGGTGGCTGAAAGACACAGGCCTAGTCACTATGACAGTAGAGTACATCTAGAACATCACTCTAGTACAGACTGGATCTTTGGGCCCAAGCGTTTGTGCTCATAAGCGTCTTACACAGAGAAACTAATACTTTCATGTTCTACTCGGTAATGTCTTGAATTACAAGTTAGTTGTCTTAGATTGCATCTAGGATGTCGACATCCACAGGCAGCTGAAAAGCAATTTGTGACCACGAACACAAAAAAGGTTAAAAAAAAAAAGACATTTCTATTTGAGTAGATGTCCAGCACCTACCCAGAATCAGCAGGTAGATTCCGATCACCGTCTCTCCCTGTTCTGAAAGCGGAGGCTCTATGTGTACGAGACTGAGGTTGTTATTCCTCCATGGAATCTTTGGCGGGCGTTTCAGAATGATGTCCATGTTTGAAGTGTCGCTGTTGCGGCATGAATCCTTGTTGCTTCCTGTGAGCGTCTCCTGCCTGACAGAGACCTGCCTCTAGAGACCAAGGGAAGTCCTCCTGCTTCCCCCTAAACCCAGCTTAACACAGACGCTCCACAACTGACTGCCCCAGTGATACCAAGCGCTCCTCTATCCAATTGGTGCCTTAGCAGGAAAGCAGATGGGGATATTACTGAGAAATCCTGTTCAACGTTGGGAAAAGTCATGTAAGCCATTACGACATGAGATGGGATTGCTGTATTTCCTCTAATTCATTAAATTCTCAGTCAATCAAACGTGCGTGTGTGTGGTCGTGCATGTCTGTGTGTGTGTGTATGTGTGTCTGTGTGTGTGTGTGTCTGTGTCTGTGTGTGTGTGTGTGTGTGTGTGTGTGTTGGCATCACCATGAGGCCCACATCTGTCACTTGGACCTGTGGTGTCTCAGTTGGACCTGTGCTGTCCTCAGTTGGACCTGTGGTGTCTCAGTTGGACCTGTGCTGTCTCAGTTGGACCTGTGGTGTCTCAGTTGGACCTGTGGTGGCTCTTTAGTGTTTTGACACTGCGACTTCGGGGAAAGAAACATTATTTTTGTAATTTTTTTTAAACATTGGGGGGAAAATATTTGTTCAACCTTTTGAAAAATGTTTTATTTAAATATTTGTTCAACCTTTTTTTTACACACACAGTGAAAGGAGAGAAGAGAACAGAGAAGCCTAAAACAGAGTAAAGTAGAGCAGACTACGATAGATTACAGTAGAGTTTAGTATAGAAGTCTTCATCAACGATGACAACTGTTTTTCCAAAAAAAATTAAACCTTTCAAAACCTTAGAAAAAGTAAAGTACTGATACCAGAAAGGGTATGGGAAGTACAGTAAAGTATTTGTACTTCCCATCTCTGGTTTCAAGCACAGTAGTTTAGTCTGAAGGCTGGGTTTCTCTGTGTGTGTGTGTGGGGGGGGACGGGGACGGGGGGGAGACCATTGGAAACAAAAAGCAATTTTAAGCACAAAACTTTCACACCAAAAAGGTGAAGTGGTGCCTTTCAGGTTGACTTGATTATCTCTAATCACCATCTAGCCTGGGTCCTGCAGGTGAAGGGAACATTATCATCTTGATGGTGCTAACCCAAACCTCTAAACGTTCACATGTGGAACCGTGTACTGTGGGGGGCCACAAATGGTAACTGAGCGCTGAATCACTTCCCTGAGAGGGAAACACAGCCCATAGTGTGCCTGAGAGATGCCGTATGTTGGGTTTTTTCTACAAGAAAAAACAAGCAAAAATAATTGGTTCAACAAACAGAAAAGTTCAGAGCAAACAAAAGTGTGGAACTCCTCATGATCTTGGGTGACGCATCATCATCCTCACCAGACTCACTCATCTGTGTCTTCGCTCCCAGACTTCACACCCTCCTCCTCCATCCTCCACACCTCCAGCACCCCTCCCCCCATCCCCTCCCTGCTCCACCCCATCTCCTCCCCCCACACCCCGCCCCGCCCCTCCTCTCCCTTCCCCACCCTCCACACCACACCCCGGCCTCCCTGCCCCCTCCCCCGGGCCCACAGTGAGAGACTCTGTGGTAACACACCTCCTGACGGGGTAACCTGAGCCCCCCTGGTCTGCACGGTCACAGTCTCCTTCTTGTTCCCTGCTCCTGCCTCCACACAGCAGCTCTGCTGCCGCTCAGGATGTGGAGGGAAGGTCCTGCCAGCTGCCTCGCCGCTTCCGAGTCTCCACCTCAAACCCTCCCTTTGAGCTCCGGAGAGAGGAGGGCCTTCCCTCCAGGCAGGCCGGGGAGTAAACCTCTGACCCAAACTGTCACCCATCCAGCTGCAAACACAGCTCCCAGTCATCCCTCGCCCCCAGCTGCAGCCCCCACGCCCGGACAAACAAGGCCGTAACGTTGCCGTGATCCCCGCGTCCCTGCCGTCCACAAACGCAGGGGGCTGATCTTGGGACACAGCCCCTGTGAGGAACGGTAAACAGTAGTTAACGTGATAACGACAGAAGGGTTTGATGTACTGCCGCCAGTGTGTGACACCTGTTGTTACCAATAAAGGGTTTTACAAGGCAGGCTTCTTACGCTGTACCAGGGAGTGGTGGGAGATCCTCAGAATGAGCTTCAACCTCAAAGAGACACCTTCTGTGGTGGAGAGGTCACGACGCTGACAGCCAGGCGACTGGAGCTTCAACCCTTCACCTGGCCATGTAGAACAGCTGTCAGAAGATTACAGTGTTGCTAAGCTGACTGACCAGAGGTCAAACAGGGTCTGGAGTCCGGTATGCAGGGATAACCTGTGAATGTGAGTGCCAGACAGGGTCAAACACTGCTAACCAGTAGCTGTGCAAAAGCTGCAGATCTAATCCACAGAAATAGTTCTCTTGAGGTGGTGTTGAGGTGGTACATGCCCAGTGTGTGAGTGTGTACCGTGCTGTGCGTACACACTCACACTGGGTGTGATCCTCAGGTGTGAGCACGTTACACGCACACACTGGGTGTGATCCTCAGGTGTGAGCACCGTACTGGAAGGCCCATGATTATACTGGACCTCCCACCCCCCCCCCCCCCTCCTCCATTTACTTTGGCAGCGAATTCGAAAGCGTTTGAAATGGCTGTGCTGTGCAGTCACAGAAGACCCCTGTATCGTCTGGATTATGATGATTGCAAAGCTCGGGATGTAAGGTTAAAAGCTCACCAGTTTCCAAATGGAAAATCCCAGACACAGATGCTATTATGAAGCTGCATGTTGAAGGCAGAGTCATGGCTGTCTGGGCCTGACAGAGGCTCTCTTCAGCGGGGACATATACCAGGGCAGGGGACCAATATAGGTGCTGCTTTTTTAAAGGGGTACACTTTGGAGGTTGGAAACGGGAGAAATGTTCCCCCCCCCCCCCCCCACCTCTGTGCCCCTGCAGGAGGTGCTACACTCTGGGACACACACCCCCACCTCTGTGCCCCTGCAGGAGGTGCTACGCTCTGGGACACCCCCCCCCCCACCTCTGTGCCCCTGCAGGAGGTGCTACGCTCTGGGACACCCCCCCCCCCACCTCTGTGCCCCTGCAGGAGGTGCTACGCTCTGGGACACACCCCCCCCCCCTCTCTGTGCCCCTGCAGGAGGTGCTACACTCTGACACACACACCCCCACCTCTGTGCCCCTGCAGGAGGTGCTACACTCTGACACACACACCCCCACCTCTGTGCCCCTGCAGGAGGTGCTACACTCTGACACACACACCCCCACCTCTGTGCCCCTGCAGGAGGTGCTACACTCTGACACACACACCCCCACCTCTGTGCCCCTGCAGGAGGTGCTACACTCTGACACACACACCCCCACCTCTGTGCCCCTGCAGGAGGTGCTACGCTCTGGGACACCCCCCCCCCCCCCCTCTCTGTGCCCCTGCAGGAGGTGCTACGCTCTGGGACACACCCCCCCCCCCTCTCTGTGCCCCTGCAGGAGGTGCTACGCTCTGGGACACGGGACACAGGGGCTGCTTGTACCCACACCGACAGCACCGACGAAAGAGGCTGGGAAATGAATTTGGGGATACAAATTTGTAAATTGTGACTACTTGTCCAAGTTGCTTTTCTTTTACCTTGTTTTCTTTAAATATTAATAGTGAAGAAAAAACAATGACGGTTTGAGTCGTTAATGATCTAATGATTAGATATGTGACTCAAATATGATCTTCAGTTGTGGAAGCGATCATGTTAATGCAGGCTCCAGCTGTGCTTCATTTTGAGTTTTACACGGATCATTTCTCACCAGAGGGATTCCACAGCCACAGCAGATCTGTGAACTTTTATCACATGTTCACATGATGTGAACTGTTCCATGTCGGAACACGGAATCACGGCTCCATGTCTTCATCTCTCCAAGAAACGTGAATCCTTCTGTTGGAAGAACTTACACCTGGAGCACACCTGAAGATGAACTCACCTGCATCACCTCACCCCCTGCATCACCCCGCCCTCACCCCCTGCATCACCCCGCCCTCACCCCCCACATCACCCCGCCCTCACCCCCTACATCACCCCGCCCTCACCCCCCACATCGCCCCGCCCTCACCCCCTACATCACCCCGCCCTCACCCCCCTACATCGCCCCGCCCCTCACCCCCTGCATCATCAGGTGGAAACACCTCCAAATGCTCCAGACCTTGGGGTCAGTAACTAAACAGAGAAAGTAACACACTCCATTACATCAATGCACACCGTCTTCCTATCAACACAATCCAGTCCCTCTTCCCTCGTGTGATGTCTTAGACATGACACGAGACATGACATGACACATCCAGAGGACTCGGCCCTCTGGATGTGATACCTGCAATATCCACTTTCTCATCAAATATTGTCCTTAGTAAACAGGATGTGCATGTAACAGGTGGAGATCCTGTTTCCTCATGCCCAGGCTGCTGGTTTGGCAGATGGAGGCTGAAGTCAGCGTAGACCCCAGCTCTTAGAGACTGTGGTACAAAGACACTTCTGTTGCTCTCCCTTCACTTCTCCACAAACAGTCTCCGCTCACAGCAAGGCAGTGCTGCAGTCAGAACTTGGACTGCATCCTACAGTACAGCCCTGCTGAAGACTGAAGCACAAACACATTTTTGCTAAATACATTTTCTAGAATGTACACAACACAAATTGTGCGAATTTGTGGTCGTGAGAATGCGGCCTATCAAAAAATATGAAACTGCAGATCCTATCTATCTACAGGTGGACTCATCTGAGACTAGTTTCAGAGAAACTGATTGCATTATGAAACAGTTCCTTCATGTAAACCAAGACTGACTTGGTTTGGTATCAAGGCTTATGGGTTTAAAGTATAAATCGATGTGAACTGTGCACATGGCCTGTGCAGAGTCCGGGGAGAAGTGGGGATTGGTTTTGTGGCTCAAGGTTTTTGGCTCCGATGCTCGTACAAACATACAGGAAGCCACTCAGTAAATGGCAGCTTCTATCCAGACCCAGAGTTTATTTAAGCAGGGAACTTATGTAAGTAGGACTCATTTATGGTATAAATCATGCGTTCCCCATGGAGACTGCTCATCACTTCAGACATGGAAGGATATTTAGTCAGAATGTGAACTGATTTCCTTAAGGAAATGGGCAAAGTGTAAATGAAACTAAACATCCTGTGAGGGTATGGATGGAATCTTGTGATGTCGTGGGTGACAGCTCCCCCGTGCGTGGCACACACACACACAGGCAGTCACACGCACACACACACACACACACACAGGCAGTCACACGCACACACACACACACACACACAGGCAGTCACACGCACACACACACACACACACAGGCAGTCACACGCACACACACACACACACACAGGCAGTCACACGCACACACACACACACAGGCAGTCACACGCACACACACACACACACACACAGGCAGTCACACGCACACACACACACACAGAGCTCAAGGTAGCTCAGAATAAGAGGACGTGTTTGGTTTCTGGGGCATGGTGCCCACCATCCTGCTCTCCTGACAACTTACTGATGTGAGCCCTCACCTGTCTGTACGGTACTGTCCCCTCACCTGTCTGTACGGTACTGTCCCCTCACCTGTCTGTACGGTACTGTCCCCTCACCTGTCTGTACGGTACTGTCCCCTCACCTGTCTGTACGGAACTGTCCCCTCACCTGTCTGTACGGTACTGTCCCCTCACCTGTACTGTCCCCAGACCAGACCTGTCCAGCTGGAAGCCCTTCTTGATGCAGTTGCGGAGGGGATGGACAGCCAACTTCCTCAGCCTTTTCCTCGGTTGGGCTTCAGTCTGAATGAGGGGTCTGTCTCCCTGGGTCCTGGTTCCTCTCCCCTGCCCTCCCCTGCCCTGCCCTCCCCTGCCCTGCAGAGGGGATTAGGCCAGCAGTCTTCTCCTGGAGCAGATTAAACCAACCTGACACGCCTGGTCTACGAGAGCTGACCTGTCCTGAACCTGCTGTGGGGAAACGCAGAGGCCCCTGAGAGACTGAGGAAGGGTCAACCACTGCTCCCTGCTGTCACTCAGGATCAGAGTCACATCAAACAGCCGGCCCAGATCTAAGCAGAATGACCCCCCCCGCCCTGCTCAGGTCAGTGGTTTGGCCCGTGTGTGACAGGGCATGCAGAAGTAACCATCTCCATCCTCCCTCAATGAGAGGGGTGTCGTCCCTTCAGAGAAGACTCTGGGCCTTCACCTGGTGACCTCTGACCCACTAACCGCTGGGTGATTCTGTGTCTGTCAGGGATCACAGTAAGGCCGCTTGACAGTAACAAGACGAGGCCAACCCAACCGGCCTAGTTTTCCCCACATCTGTGCCACGGAAAATACGTTCTTATTGGACCAGACTGACGTGATTGAAGCACATAAAAATTATCCAGGTTTCAGAAAAATACAAAAGTATTCTAATCTATCTTTTAAGATCTTACATAGCACAGTAATGTTTTGTGCAACATGTTTGGTAGATTCGCCAAACCTTCAACTGGATCCAGGTGAGTTGATCCGGGTCTGTGAGTTACAGGACGGCTGTTTCCTTCCCACCTGGACAACACACCCACTTCCCCAGAAGAGGCTCATCTACACGTCCAGTGCCCAGCTGCAGGACAGCTGGCATGGGCTGGACCCTGGCATCAGCTCACACTGGGGCCTGCTGTTTACTGGAGATGTTTACACAACAGCTCAGGCCTTGTGGAGGGAAGGTGCCACTGCCTTCGCTAATCCATGGTAATCCCTGGATCCTCCCCTCGCTCAGATCTGTCACTCACTTGAAGGTGTGCTCTGTGGAGTCCTGTGTTATCTTCCACAAGGGTGTGACTGATCAGAGGACATGACAAATCGTAAATAGCAAAGCAGCTATAAATTCATGACGTTGATCATGGGAATGTGACAAGTGGAAATGTATCCATCCATTGAATCTCCATTCCATGATTCAGAGCATGGGGCATCTGTGATGCCCCATGCCTCCCCCCTGCTGCCTCCCCCCTGCTGCCTCCCCCCTGCTGCCTCCCCCCTGCTGCCTCCCCCCTGCTGCCTCCCCCCTGCTGCTTCCACCCTGCTGCCTCCACCTTCCCACCTCCACCTTCCTCCTCTCACCTGTTTCTAGTCTCCTTCCTCCTCCCTCCTCCCTCCTGCCTCCCCCCTGCTGCCTCCCCCCTGCTGCTTCCACCCTCCCACCTCCACCTTCCTCCTCTCACCTGTTTCTAGTCTCCTTCCTCCTCCCTCCTCCCTCCTGCCTCCCCCCTGCTGCCTCCCCCCTGCTGCTTCCACCCTCCCACCTCCACCTTCCTCCTCTCACCTGTTTCTAGTCTCCTCCCTCCTGCCTCCACCCTTCACAGCATCTGACCTCACGCTTGCTGATGAGGTCATGCCAAATATATCCCCCAGCTTACCTCTCTGTCAGTAGGTCACATGGAGACGCTGGACTCTAGATGCTGGTGCTGCTCCTCATTCACTGCTCACTGGAGGCGACTGGCATTCCTAAAGTAAAAACACATTTGAAATGGTTTAGCGGGTGCGAGGTGTTTAGATCGAAGGAAAACACAACAACCCCTCTGAGGTCTGTGCTTGTGGAAGCTTTGAAAGGGGAGACGGGTGATGGAGGGTAGGAAGGGAAACACAGGGTTGGTTGTGGCTGAGATCAGTCACCTCCAGGCAGATATACCAGCTCTCAGCCCTGCATCCCCCCTGGTTGGTCAGGACAGATCTGGAGCTGATGATTACACTCCTGTAATAGCGCTACCTGTGTAAACGTACACAGGCTGCTCCAGACGGGTGCATGCAACTACATTAAACATGATTAACTGCTGTTCCATTGGTCACAGAAGAACAATTTGTAATACCCAGTAAACGGTGTACTTACTCACTTATCTCACCTCTGTAAAGGTCTGTTAAACATTTAAGATGAACGGGGATCTAAAGTGGAATCAGGTTTAGATGGTCCACCATGTGCATTCCTGCACCTATCCTCCTCTGCAGCTCTTCCTGTTAGTCAGCTCACTTAAGCCCTCTATCAAATCTATGTTTAAGTTTCATTGCTACTTCATTCTTTACAGGCTGTATTTCCAAGCCACAAAATTCTGGGCTTTCTGTATTTTATTGAACGTTCTGTAACAGGAGACCAACAACATGTTGACCCTGGCCCTGCTCTCCTCGCCCTAGCCCCATGAAGGTGGAGCACGCAGGAATGGTGGATAAAAAAGAAAGAAGCTGTTCCAGAGGTCATGTGACGGGTCAGACACACTCTCAGGAAGGCTCCTTGACAGCATAGATCCAGAGGGCTTTACTTATTTAATACCCCCTCCACCTCTCTCTCTCTCTCTCTCTCTCCCTCTATGTGTCTTTGCAACTCTCTCTGCATCTCTCTCTCCCTCTCTGTCTCTGAATCTCTCTCCCTCTCACCCCATCTATGTATCTCTCTCTCTTGCTATATCTCTCTCTCTCAGTCTCTTATTCTCTCTCCCCTCTCCCTCCCCTCAGCCCTCTGTCTGTCCTAGCATCAGCACAAGCAGGCTCTACAGCTAGCATGGCAGGACAACCTGAAAGGGCCTCAGTTCATGAAGACATGGACACGGCATGACTCAGGCATGGACCACGACTGGAGAGAACAACTGCATCTTCTCTCTGTCTGACAGACAGAGAAGGACCCCCTCCCCCCCGCCCCCCCAGGAGGAGACAGTGTCATAACTGAATAAGGAGAAACCTGGAGAAAAGGGATGAGATGTGGATGAAGAGAAAGGGTAGATAGAGGGAGAGGTGTGTGTGATCATTAACATGCAGTGCAGGGAGAGACAGGGAGGGGATGAGAGACAGAGGAGGGATGAGAGACAGAGGAGGGATGAGAGACAGAGGAGGGATGAGAGACAGAGGAGGGATGAGAGACAGAGGAGGGATGAGAGACAGAGGAGGGATGAGAGACAGAGGAGGGATGAGAGACAGAGAGGGGATGAGAGACAGAGGAGGGATGAGAGACAGAGGAGGGATGAGAGACAGAGGAGGGATGAGAGACAGAGGAGGGATGAGAGACAGAGAGGGGATGAGAGACAGAGGAGGGATGAGAGACAGAGGAGGGATGAGAGACAGAGGAGGGATGAGAGACAGAGGAGGGATGAGAGACAGAGGAGGGATGAGAGACAGAGAGGGGATGAGAGACAGAGGAGGGATGAGAGACAGAGGAGGGATGAGAGACACAGAGAGATGAGAGACAGAGAGGGGATGAGAGACAGAGGAGGGATGAGAGACAGAGGAGGGATGAGAGACAGAGGAGGGGATGAGAGACAGAGGAGGGATGAGAGACAGAGGAGGGGATGAGAGACAGAGGAGGGATGAGAGACAGAGAGGGGATGAGAGACAGAGGAGGGATGAGAGACAGAGGAGGGATGAGAGACAGAGGAGGGATGAGAGACACAGAGAGATGAAAGGGCTCCAGGCCAGCTCCTGGGCTACGAGCCAAGACAGTCCGCTTTGAAACATCCCGATGGAACTTAGCCTCACCGCAGGCTTGTTCTCTAACCATGACGCAAATAGACCTTGATATCCCCCGCTCAAACACATGTTTAATCGGCCTCACCCAGGCTCCTCCATGCCTTATGACACATGTGTTGCGTGCCAAATGATCAATGGGCAGAAGGTGGGATCTGCAGAGGGTGAAATCGACACTGACAGAAAATTAAAAGATGACTTTCTGGTTGGATAGGTGACAAAATGTTCTAAAGTGTGATTATTTGATTATGTTGAGTGTGAGGTGATCCCTGAATAAGGATGAACCTCTTCAGGATGAGGAGAGTTTAAGCTGCTGAAAGGAGGATTTTTTTTTATAGAGGATCACTTCATTATGACTTCTCTCATGACTATGTGACTAGGTATACTGTCAGGTTGAAATCAAACTTGCTACGAGTATAATGCTAGGTAACTTAGCCGGGCGGCTAACTAAGCTATCCAGCTACAGTTTCAGAAAAATAACTGTGGGGACCGTTGGAAATATTTGGAACTCTTTAATGGGCTAGAGATCTCCAGGTGATCCTATGCCTCCCAGAGTGAGGTCTTCTCTACAAGCAGAACCATGACGGGTTGTGGAACACGGATTTGTGTTTTACACCGTGGCGAAAGAAGGATTTGTGTGTTGTAGACATTGGCTGTGTCCAGTCATTCTAGAATATTCCACCAACACGTACACGTTCTTCAAACAGGCTGAGGTACTGGTGAACAACCCCCCCCCCCCCCCCCAAAAGGTGTCAACAAAACGTACACAGGATATACCTGAGTAGCAGAAGTTCAAAGGGAATTTTCTTTGAAACCCACCTGTGGGGCCTCACATCACCACAGAAACATTTAATTGCACATTTCAAGAAGCTGTAAGTGGCTGCAGACAGACGCCTGCAGACAGGGTCCGATCACTAACCAGTCCAGGTGAAGTGTTCTGACAGCTAGCCCACCTCCAGGCATGGAGAACACAAGTGACTGTGGCCTTTATTGTTTTGGGATTGTTGCCAAGCGACAATAGAGGCGACAACTGATTGTTGCCAAGCGACAACTGATAGTGGCATCATGTGATTCTTTCTCCACACAGAAAGTGTGTGAGTTGTTGGCAGGTCGAAGGAGGTTTAATATGAATTCTACAAAAGGAGTTACTGGGGCTTTCCTCTCCTGATGGAACTAGCTCCATGTGGCCACCGGCCAATCAGTGAGTGAAGCCAGGTCAGTGAACAGGTCTGCTGACTTTAATCCTCTGCGACAGGTCAAAGGTCACGTTGACTGGCTGAGAAGGGTGATGAACCTACGCTAGAGGTGGAGGTCAGAACTGTGAGGGAGAGTGAGAGAGAGGGGGGAGAGAGAGGAAGAAAGGGACAGAGGGACAGGCAGAACAGCTCTTATGAAAACACACTTCACTGCACTTTCACTTTTCATCAGGAGCGTTGGCTTCTCACAGGCTGGAGGAATGCACCGCCCCAGGGCAGCCTGCAGCTCACCCCGACTCCACGCCCACCCGCCTCCCCCCGCCCCCCTCATGCCCCTCCCCCACCCCCCTCATGCCCCTCCCCTACCCACGGCCCTCCACCCCCTCCCGCCAGTCCTCCACCCCCCTCCCTCCCCACGCCTCCTCCACCCATCAACCCTCTTCCCGCTCCACAAACCTCCACTCCCCCCTCCACGCCCCGACATGTCCACTTTGGTCCGATATGCATCTTGAGCATCACTGGAGAGAAATCTGTCCTGTTACCTCAAACAACACTGTGAGGAGAGTCAAGTGGTTTGAAGTTGTCAACAACGAATATTCATATATTCAGTATTTCAGTATTGTATATAATGAGAGTGTACTTTATTGAGTGTATATCATAAACTTTTGCAACGGGAGTACACAAGTGTATATAACAACAGTATGTGAGTGTAGATATTGAGTGTGTGTATATAATGAGTGTGTATAATAAGACTGTGATTGTGTGTTTGTAGAGTGAGGGCATAGTTTCCTGTGGATGAAGACTCTGGTCTATGGCTACCAGCAGGTTCCATACGTAACCTAAATGGTTGCAGTGTGCACAAAAATGTGCACAAAGGAGATTATTTTTTCATGTTAAACTCCCTGGAATTTAAAAGAATTTCTCATTATTTCCTGCCTGGTTGATCCCATTGGGACGCCTGCATAAGACTAGCAGCATGTGAGGACTGAAGCTCTATAGATTATTATTATTTGGTTTCTTGTTTTTATTTTTCTTGCTTGTTTTATTTTTCACTTCCTTGCTACCAAGTTATATCACCTCACTGTTAAATATAAGCTTTTCATTACGCTTCACTCCTGCTCAAGTCATTCTGTGTCTCGCGTATTACACCAAATGGAAGAATTCTAAACTGTTTTGGGAAAAGACACATGCACATATGAACACACACACACACACACACGCACACACACACACACTATGGGACAGCACAGCACTGTATAAACAAACTGGGACCAAGAAAAATAAATGTCTTCATCCAGGACAGACGCAGCCATTGGACATGAGATTAGATTTGACTTCTGGTCTCCCAGGAGACGGCAAGATAACACTGCTGTTTAATCAAGTTATAATGTGGTTCTCCTGAGCGCTGGGACAAGGGACCCTGGAACTGGGGAGTGGACACACTTAGTCCTGAAGGAGCACCACTGTGTCAGGTCTTAAACCCTCCTTTAAGCCAGGGGTGATAAAAAAAAAGAAGAAAAAAAAAAAAGCCCAAACGTCATATTTTGAAGGAAATCCAATGCAATTGGCTGAACAATTAACAATCAGCCTTTTCTTGAAAGCTGGTCAAGCTCACTGCCAGTCTCACGTCTCAACACAGTCTGTGGACTCAGATTTATCAAGTGTGTCACACACTACACTATATATAGTCACACACTACACTATATATAGTCACACACTACACTATATATAGTCACACACTACACTATATATAGTCACACACTACACTAAATATACTCACATACTACACTACACTAAATATAAAATCACACCCTATACTAATTTGTATTCAACCCTGTATGGGATATCAAGACACACACAATGCATAATGCTTCAGCTGAACCTGTGGATATTTCTCTCCGTGGTGCTGGCTGGATAGGAGGTAGAAGCGATTGTGCGAGACAGATGCGTGACTCATAACAAACAGCCCACATCCTGTTTTGATAAGAGACCACCTGAAGGAACACTTGTGGTCTGTTTTCTCAGTTATAGTGGTCCTCTTACTGTTGGCTATTATTCTATCACTGCTGGGTGGCCTGGCTTAGCAGAGGTGTCAAATGATCACCTATCCTGTTTCCCAAAAAGCAGCGATCTTGGCCATACCATCATAGTAGGTGTTGAGACCCCCAGGGCTAAACAGGGCTGTCTGTCACTTGTTGGCCTGTCATATTTGTTCCCTATGGATAATGTAATGTAGCCTAACATGTCTTTCTAAGTTTCTAACAGAAATGTGGAAACGGGAGCGATCTCCTTGAGGGAGACGTGTTACCGGTCAATGAAAAAAAACGAGAAGCCGAACAATCTGAGTGTAAGGTTAAGAGAGCAATAACTAAGTGTTAACAACCTTTTCTAGTTATTAAAAGTCACGTTTATAACTTCACCAGTTCTAGACCTGGCCACATTACAGTGACGGAAATACGTCACTGTAATGTGCATAATAGTCAATAGTATGCCTGGCTGATAGCAAGCATACAAAGTATTTATATGTGGTAAATATACCGAGTGACAGTGTCAACTGAACGTGACATGCTTAAGACGATGCTCCGGTCAATATCGCAGCGATGAAAGAAACAGCTAAATAACATACAAATAAGCGAAATAAGACAGACGAGTAATGAGCCAAAGGGAAACTCTAATGAGTTTATGCGGGCCTGCCACATACTAGTCCTCAGACACAGTGATGAACAACACAGTAAAACTACAAACCGCTGATATAATCCTGCTCTCTGGCCTGCAGAGGAATGAAAGAGCCTCTTCAGTCGTGACATGTAATAAAAGCACTCAGTTCCCTTCTCCCCTGAGGGGAAGACGGCAGCAGAGTAGCACTGATTGGATACACACGTTTCCATCGTTGTGTGTCTATGCACAAGTGTGAGTGTTTTGTGTGTAGATTCTCATTAATTTAATAATCATGTTACCTGTATCCTGTTACCCACAGGCAGCATACAAATCATAAGTAGAATTGAGGTGAGTACATATATCTTGAGTGTATATCAATAATCTTGACTAAAACGTACATCTTGTAAACTGACAAGCCCTATCAGAACACAATCAATCAGAGTGTTGTTTTGTTAAGGACAGACTTTTCAGACAAAAGGCGCACAACATCATGACAGACTTGTTCTTCTACATGTCCATACAGTGCTGTGCAAGTCTTAGGCCCCCAAGATATTTTTTTACATGAATATTATATTAAACTTTTTAAAATCTCCTCCATTTGTGCGGCTGTATGAAAGTGCAATGTTGAGATGATTTTTTTTTCTTCACAATTTCTTAAAGCATTTTTGCCAGATTTTTTTTTTTTTTTAGTACTGAAGACTTTTGCACAGTCCTGTACATGTTCATACAAGTCTACCTCCCTCTGGGGTCAGGCTGAAGTCATGGCTCACGCGTGTCACACAAGGCAGTCACACCCCTCACATACAATGTAGACACCTGCACACTCAGAGCAGTACCACACCCTCCTTGACATCAAGGCTAATGCTGCAGCAAAGACCCTTTGTGAGGAGTTTACATGTGTAGAAAAGGTGCTTAGAAAAGGAATCTCGAAGCCAGTCTTGACATCTGACACCTACGCTGCTGTTATGGAGACGCTGTTGGAGATGGGAAATCGGGGAAGGAAACCTTGGGCGCCATCTACTGGCAGGCAGTGGGACTCCAGGTAACACTAACTTACAATTTCCCTAGGGGGAAAGGTTCTACATTCATGTCATTTGTAGGTGAAATTAAGACAGAAACTAATATTGAATACATTTAATGTATTTTCATAGAAGGCATTTCATACAACACCAGTTCCCTTCAGTCACGTAAACAGCAGCCACTTGTAAACAGAATAATTTGCAGAGTGTTGGGATAATTTAATTCAAAAGCTAATAACTAATGTTTATTCAAGACTTAACCATATAGTATTATGTTCAGCATTAAATACAGTCACCCAGCAATTTGAATTAAATAAATACGTTTTAAATGAATCAGATCACCATTGCAAATCAAGAGCAGGATAAAGCAGTGTTGTAATAAATGTGCTGCCATGTTAGGATAGATACACCAGGACTGGTTCCATTAGTCAGACAAACTCAGCTTTCTTTAAACTAGGGATCTGTTTAAGACAGTGGGAACTTCCTAACACTGAGCAGGTAATTAGCCAAAATTCATTAAATATAAGTGCACATATTTACTTAATATCTATCTCACTTCCGAAAGAAGTGTGTTCGCATTGGATCAGGAATTCAGATTTACACTTTATCTTTAATGTGTATATACAACGACACTTTGCTTTTCCTGCAGTCATCGTTGTCAGGACAACCAGAGCTGGTTTGATCAGAAGGCTGTGGTGTCTCCGTAGTCTGTGTTCCAGCGTACGTACAGACCCAGGGTCTGAGGACTCACACTGGGCTTAATGCGCTTCAGGGAGTCCTCAAAGTCTTTACACGTTATGTTACGCATCTGCAAGACGCCCACATGAAAGGGGTCAGTTTTGTGTTTGTTTGTCTCAATTTCATAGAAGTTCGAAACATTCAGTGGTATAGATGTGAAAGCTTTTAGTTTTTGAAGCTGTTGCATAATATCATGATCTTACCTCACTTGCAGCCATGTTCTTAACTTGTTCCAGACCCAATTCTGAGAAAAATACAAAAAATCCATACATTTTTCATAAAAATAAAAGTCTAATAAGTTGATTATGCAGTCTCTGAAGGGAAAATGATGGGTTAGTTAACTGAAGATCCATCCTGCCATCCTCACCTCTGATTGGTCCAAGAGCAGCATCCTTAGCCAATGAAGTGAGATCACTTCCTGAGTAGCCCTCAGTCATCCTGTCATAATTCAAGAGAGAGATGAATTAATGAGTGGCTATTGTTATTAATAAATATATGGATGACATATGGAATAAGTAGATGCATACTTTGATAGATGTTTCAATTCCTTTTGGCCGAGAGGGTTCCCATGCTTTCCCAATAGATTTTTTAGCAACGTGAATCGTGTCTTGGAAGATGAAAAGAAACATACTGTAAATTCTAGTGAAATAATCTTGCAATGCAGGAAGAACACAATGTGAAAAGAACATGCAGCAGAAGTCCTGTACCTCTTCATTTGGTAAAGCTACATACACCCGCTTGCAAAGCGCCTGCGAAGGTAAACATCAAATATGAAGTCAATTATCTTTTCCCATAACAAAAATCTGCTAGTTTCAGGGATGCAGAGTCGATACCTAAGAACCGCCTCGTCCAGTTCCTGAGGTCTGTTGGTGGCTCCCATCACCAGGACCCTGTCATCTCCTTCTGACTGCACCTGGGACCAGGACATAGGACCCATGAACACTACCCCCATCACCAGGACCCTGTCATCTCCTCCTGACTGCACCTGGGACCAGGACACACAGACCATCACCACTACCCCCATCACCAGGACCCTGTCATCTCCTCCTGACTGCACCTGGGACCAGGACATAGGGACCATGAGACACAACTACCCCCATCACCAGGACCCTGTCATCTCCTTCTGACTGCACCATGGGACCAGGACACACAGACCATCACACACTACCCCCCATCACCAGGACCCTGTCATCTCCTTCCTGACTGCACCTGGGACCAGGACACACAGACCATCACACACTACCCCCATCACCAGGACCCTGTCATCTCCTCCTGACTGCACCTGGGACCAGGACACACAGACCATCACACACTACCCCCATCACCAGGACCCTGTCATCTCCTTCTGACTGCACCTGGGACCAGGACAATAGGGACCATGACACACTACCCCCATCACCAGGACCCTGTCATCTCCTTCTGACTGCACCTGGGACCAGGACACACAGACCATCAACACACTACCCCATCACCAGGACCCTGTCATCTCCTTCTGACTGCACCTGGGACCAGGACACACAGACCATCACACACTACCCCCATCACCAGGACCCTGTCATCTCCTTCTGACTGCACCTGGGACCAGGACACACAGACCATCACACACTACCCCCATCACCAGGACCCTGTCATCTCCTTCTGACTGCACCTGGGACCAGGACACACAGACCATCACACACTACCCCCATCACCAGGACCCTGTCATCTCCTTCCTGACTGCACCTGGTGACCAGGACACACAGACCATCACACACTACCCCCCATCACCAGGACCCTGTCATCTCCTTCTGACTGCACCTGGACCAGGACACACAGACCATCACACACTACCCCCATCACCAGGACCCTGTCATCTCCTTCTGACTGCACCTGGGACCAGGACACACAGACCATCACACACTACCCCCATCACCAGGACCCTGTCATCTCCTTCTGACTGCACCTGGGACCAGGACATAGGGACCATGAGACACTACAAGCACATGGAGCTTCTGGCTCGGACGGACGTTTCCTAGCTGTCAATACTTCCACAGTTGTCAGTGTGGTAAGCTGTCAGTGTGGTAAGTTGTCAGTGTGGTAAGTGCAGCGGTGATGGTGGTGCTTGTCGGTGCAGCGGTGATGGTGGTGCTCGTCGGTGCAGCGGTGATGGTGGTGCTCGTCTTACCCCATCAAACTGGATCAGGAACTCCGTCTTCAGACGCCGGCTAGCGTCGTGTTCTCCCTCCTTGCGCTCGCAGAGGAGACTGTCGATCTCATCTGTGTTTTCGTGTTTAAACAATTCAAATGAATGTAGTTAATAGAAAGCGTGTGAAAAGGACACCCAGGACGTATTTTGCGTGTAAATAATGACGATACCAATGAAGATGATGGAAGGTTGTAGTTCTCTGGCAACAGCAAACAATGCCCTGACCAGCTTCTCTCCCTCTCCTACCTGTGACACACACACAGAACACTCTCAGTCAGCTGACGCCTCTGTCACATCTCTGCATCAGAGCTGCCTCACAGTCAAACCGCTCACATATTTAGAGGTCAAGGTGGCTGCTCACATATTTAGAGGTCAAAGTGGCTGCGCTGATGTTGAAGAAGACAGCGTTGGACTCCATGGCAACTGCTTTGGCCTGGTTAGGGACAGAGGGGTTACGTGAATGTTTTTTTCCTCACTGAAAGAAAAATTGATTCCTGAGGCCAACCTTCGAACGACAAACACTCACCAACATTGTTTTTCCGTTTCCTGGAGGCCCGAAGAGGAGGAGGCCACGTGCTGGTGCTCTGAGGCCGGTGAACAGCTGAGAGAGCGGGGATCAGAGGTAAGAGAATGAGCAGAGCGCATGAACACTGAGGCTACATAACATGAGAAGCATGTCAGGGGATTATTACCTCTGGTCTGAGTGCTGGCAGGATGACGATCTCCTGCAGGGCTTGCTTGGCCAGTTCCTGTCCAGCAATGTCTTCAAAACAAACCGTGGCTCCACTGAGAAGAAAACACACCGTCAGGTCTCTGTGACGGTGCAACTCCACAGTCCTCCTCCTTATTCCCCACACCAGCCAACAGGGCTGCTCTGCTGACAGTGCCAAGTGAACCTTTTCAATCTCACCTGTCTACGATTTCATTGAGAATCAAGTTGGCCAGCTTGCTGTCCACGTTCTTAAAGTTTTTCATGTCTCTCGTAGGAGGCTGTCGGGAGGCTGGTCTGCCGTTAGGAGCCTTTGCCACTTTAGGTGTAACCTTCAACAAATACACACATATTACAATCTACATTCGTAATATCACAATCCGATATGCATACAGTATGCACAAAATACTGGGTGGTACAGTTTAAGCAGCCATCAATGACAGAAATGACTAAGAACTGGATCGTTTCTATCAGGTGTGACATCTCCATATGATTATACCTTCATGCAGGTGGACTTGACCCCTGTTCTGACAGTGTTGGATGGCTTGGTCAGGCCAGACACCCCTCTCTGGCCAGGCTGGCTCCTTGGAACTGGTTTTGGCTGAGAGGGGGGATGGTCTGATGATTTGGGAGAATGTGCTTTCTTTGCAGCTCCACCCTCTGCAAGACAAGATCACTGATTTGACTACAGCCTGGACGTGGTGATATCACCGCGCAGAGCAGAATTATCGGAACCGCGGGCTGCTTCGTGGATCTGTGGTCAGGAATGTGTGAATTTTTGAAAAGCTGACCTAACAATGCAAGGCGATCCTTCGCCATTGTCAGATTGGTGACCATCTTCTCCTGAAGTCTCGTTGATCGTTCATATTGTTCTCCTAAAGGTGTAACAACAAAAAACAATGAAGTGTGTTAGGTGGTTGAAACAACCTGCTAGTTTATTGAGTTTAATTGACAGGCAGTAGCTACCTTGTCCTGTGACCTCAATAGATATACCCCGCTGAAGCTCAACAATCCCTTTCTTGTACCACTCAACTGCTTCTTCCTTTACACCTAAGAGAGGGGAAGGGAGAGAGGCAATTTTCAGCTACAGCTCGACTTGACAACTATTTAGTCCATAGACTAGAAGTGATCATCCTTACCTTTTTCATCCTCGTCAATCCTTAGAGCCACGGATATATATTCGAACGCCTGTTTATGACAGTTCTTAATAAGTTCGCCGTTGTCTTTGCAATTCTCCGCCCTCTTCATTTTGGCCGACATAGCTAGCTACAAATCAATAACAAACGCATTCGTGTACCTTGCTAGTTTAGACAGTTAGCCAATCGGTTGGAAGTTTAACTTTCTTTCTTCAGTAAAAGTTATATCTCTCTTATCGTTTCATGTGCAAAAGCTGGAAGGTTTTTTATTTTATTAGGTTGTGATCCATCATAACAAAAATGCTACGGCAATACGGGAAATGTACACTTCGCATGCGTGAAGTGGACCTTTTGTTTTAAGCAAAGTGTAAAAACACTTGTCACGTGCCATGCATACTGGTCATAACCGAGCGTAGCGCGTGCACCGTGGGGCGACCCGATACATTTATTCCGTTAAAGAAACTAACCACGCCTACATAATACTAACCAATCGATCCTCTTAAGTATTTTCTTTAGTAGCCTATCCACATAGACTTACGTAATTCTAGAACTACTTTAACCACACCTCTTACCTGCTTTGAGAAATAAACCAATGGATGTTATGCACTGACATGCTTTTCAACCAATAAGCCTCTCTCTTTACAAAAACACAGACGTTAAAACGTTTTAAATGTCGGCGACAGACGATTTTGATCTGCTGGGCGGTGTTATTTGTACACACCCGAAAACCGCAAAAGTGACGCCAAAACATCGACCTTTGAATATGAGTTATGTTCTGAAAATAACGAATAAAAACGGTATTAAGGGCTTTCTTAGCATGCATACATATTAAACAATAACATATGGGATGATGACATCGACTCACCTACTTTAATCTACTCAACCTCTTGATGAACCTCTTGTCCCGTATGCATTTAGGGGGCACCGGCTTATAAACTATGCGTACCCAATACCCGACTTCTGTCAAATCCAGTTTAGCTATCCCACAGTGCTATTTTTGCTGGCAACAGACAAACTAGATCTGGGCTTTGTTCATCTGACACTGACACGGGCCTAGCAAACAAATTAATTAGACATTTAAAATATTAAAATTTCGTCCTTATCCCACCAGCTATTTTAGCTATTGTAAAGATATACAACTGGACATAAAATACCGGCTAGCTGAATTTCTAAAAGTTAGCTGGCTTGCTATCTTAAGCTGCCACCTTTTTGTGTTCTTCGACTTCCGCTGTTTTCATTAGTGTTCTGAAGCCATTTGTTTTTCGACACTTTCACAGGTTTTTACTTTTTTACCCGACAAGATTTCAGCTAACCAAGATAGGCGGCTCGGGAACTAAGATGTCGAACCGTGTGGTGTGCAGAGAAGCAAGTCACGCCGGCAGCTGGTACACCGCTTCAGGTACCAGTGTGACGAGCCAGCCAGTAGTAGCTAAAACTGGGGGAGAAGGACTCGTTAATTTTCTTGTATCAAGCTCTGGATCGCTGAAGTGGGGTTTAGTTAAGCTAGCTGGCTAGTTATACACGTCTAGGCCAGTGATTCCGTTCCGTCAACGGAACATGCAGTTGATATGACTCGTTAGCTTGCTGGCAAGCTAGCTAGCTAGCATTCGATTTTACATTAAACTTGTTAGTACCAGCAAGCTGGATGCCTATTTTGTTTGAGGTCCCGAAGACGATGTTCGGTCCATGAATCAACTTGAGACAAATGTCAGGACAATCAGGAGACTGTTCTCTCGAACCGGCTTGCTGTTATAAGACTTGGTTAGCTAGCTACTGACTGTACAGTACCTACAAACCTCTCTTGACTGTTCTTTTGCTAGATTTAACATGCAAAGAAAAGAACAAAGATCGTGTCTCCAACATATTTTCTGTCTTGCATTTGCTTGTTATTTTTGCATGAATGTCATTAGTTAACATTCTTCACTTGACTATAAATACTCAGAATACATTATGTATAAATATGGACGTTCCTCGTCCATGGAAAATATTTCCATTCCAGGACAGTCAGCCGTTAGCAGACGGTACTAGGTTACTAAATGTTACATTAAAACGAACTTGCTAAAACAAACCTCTCGGGTTCACTGCATGTAGATTCAAGCCAGTTTAGCACTATTATCGGACGGTCGGTAGAGGGGATTTATCATAACGACAACAACAAAAAACCTCTGTAATGTTACCTATTAGTTGGTGCAACAACATAAAGATAGTGTCTAGTACTGTTGTATCTAGTCAACAACAGGAGTACCCAAGTGTGTCGTCAGATTTACAGTATGTTGGCATCCGTCTGACAGGGCTCGAGCAGATTGCTGACCCTCTGTTGACATGTTTGCCTTGATCCCCTCAGCCCTGGAACAAAGGACCGGGTAGAGTCGCAAATTGACGGTTCATGTTGCTTTGGCTCCCCCCCCCTCCCCCCTCTGACTAGCGGGCTTCCTCTGTGTAGACAAGCGAGTTTGCCAGTTTATCCCATTTAAGCCCGTCATTCTGTACGTCACATCCGTACAATGTTTCATATTTCTCTTAGATTTGGCTCGAACTCTGACCAGAATGACTATCCGTTCCTATTAGTCGGAGTGTGTGTTGGGGATTGTGGGGCACTGCAAAAAATAACATTGTAACTATTAATGATGGTATTTAACATGCTGATTAGGTGCAAAACCATACACAATTTGTGTAACAATAGTATTAATAAAGTGTATGTGGAGGATATTGTATAAATCCTAGAACCTTTTGTGCAGATTCAGGTCCATAGTGTGCAGACTGTCTGGGAGTGGTTGGATAGCCTGACCGCACTAAGTAAATGTTTAAATTCATCAATCCCAAAAGGCAAAGATAAAGTGTCAGCTGTTTTACAAGCAGCCAAACTAAGATGTATGAAAAAAATTATGGTTAACGTAGTCGTCTTAGTTTGCTAAGATAACAAATTCCTTTGTCATGTAGTCGGTGAGAAACCTTGTGTAGAGAGGTGGTGATCTGTCCTCAGTCCTTCGTTTCTGCTGCTCCTAGAGGCAGATCCACTCTGTCATGGACGTAGATCAACCTGCTTGTTAAGTGTAAGAAGAAGACGGGGGCTTCTCTTAGGGCCAGACAGGCAGAACCTCTGCTAGCGTTGCATCAGGTGACGTGGCTAGCTGAGATAGCATAGCGTTGGACCAGGTGACGTGGCTAGCTGAGATAGCATAGCGTTGGACCAGGTGACGTGGCTAGCTGAGATAGCATAGCGTTGGACCAGGTGACGTGGCTAGCTGAGATAGCATAGCGTTGGACCAGGTGACGTGGCTAGCTGAGATAGCACCTCAGAGGACCACAACAGCATCTCTGTAGGGGCAGTTCTGTGAGCATCTGTGAAACCCTCTGTGATGTTGCTTGTTAAAAGGACTAAAATTGTATTTGATTCCTCACTTGTGTACCCATAGGCTAATCAGAACTACATGAGCATCCCCCTCTGGGTAGGTAGGCTTTTCCTGTGGAAGTTTATCCAGTCCATTTTTATCTGAATGCTCTCCAGAGCATTGTGTTCTTATGGACCTGTGTACAAAAACAACATGTTTCTTTTTATTAATGAAAACGGCTACGATGAGTCATGTTTGCTCTCAGGAAATGGGTTTACTAACAGGAGTAGTGCAAATATAACATTTTATTTAATGCAAAAAAATATGTAAGTATTATGCAAAGCCTCAATCACTCCGTTAAAACGATTTGGCTGATGGCATACAGTATAATAACAAGAACATTGTTCTTCACCTCTACATTGCATTGTTTCTGGTTGGTATGTATTTATAGAGACAATTAACAGTTTCTCTGTGTCTCCAGGTTCCCAGCTGAATGCACAATTAGAGGGCTGGTTGTCTCAAGCGCAATCCACCATCAGACCTGCTCGGGCCATCATAGCACCGTAAGCTTCCAGGGGTAAACCTTCACATGTGTCCTGGTTGCTATTCATGACCTGTATTGTGTAAATTGAATTCCCTGCCACACCTGTGTCACACCTGCGTCCTCAGGCATGCTGGGTACACCTACTGTGGTGCCTGTGCGGCACACGCCTACAAGCAAGTTGACCCTTCAGTTACGTGAGTCATGTGACTCTCGTTATTATACCTTATTAAATGTGTCAATCATACAAACACCTTATTAGCAGAAACGGACTTCTTGAAATACCTACTAGTAGAAAGTGTTTTTTGTTGTTGTTGTTTAGTTTTTTCATTTATTATAGATGTATGATTTATCAACTTTTCACCAAATCTGAGATATTGTTGCCTGATTGTGAACGGTTGGACCAGACTCCGGTTCAGACGCTAGTTGCCTGTTTGTCAGTGTGCGGGCGTCCAGTGCGCGGGCGGTCAGTGTGCGGGCGGTCAGTGTGCGGGCGGTCAGTGTGCGGGCGGCCAGTGTGCGGGCGGCCAGTGTGCGGGCGGTCAGCGTGCGGGCGGTCAGCGCGCGGGCGGTCAGCGCGCGGGCGGTCAGCGCGCGCCGCGGGCGGTCAGCGTGCGGGCGGTCAGTGTGCTGAGGTGTTGTGTTCTTGCTCTCCCAGTCGCAGGGTGTTCATCCTGGGCCCATCCCACCATGTCCCCCTTTCCCGCTGTGCCCTCTCCCCTGCGGAGATCTACAGAACTCCCCTGTACGACCTCAGGATCGACCAGAAGGGTGCGCCACCTTCCTTTTGATCAAAAACGCATGTTTGTTTCAGAGGTTCCCACATTTCTGAAGTGTGAGGTTTAGAGAGGTGAACACTCATTTGTCTGCACGGACGTCAAAATGACGACTTTCTCAGTGGTGTTGTTCCCTGTGTGAGGAGCGGGCACACTGTTCTGTATTCTACCTCTGTTGTGCAGTACCCAGCTGCACAGGGCAGCAGTACAGCTGTAAATATTCTCCTGTAACCAAACGACTCCCTGACAACAGAATGAAAGCCATGGACAAAGACGGCCCTCGGTGCTGCCAAGCCCTTGTGGAGATCCCTCCTCCATTATGCTCCTGTCTGAAGTAATGACTCGCTAGAGGTTGTGTGCATTTTCAAGCCAGCCCTCTCCTCTGTTTCGGCAGTTTATGCTGATCTGTGGAAAACCGGGATGTTCGAACGCATGAGCCTGCAGACTGATGAAGACGAGCACAGTATTGAGATGCACCTGCCTTACACTGCTAAAGCCATGGAGAGGTGAGGCCAGGGGAACTTACACACCTAGGAGATAACACGTAATCACCACACGATCCTCCTCTGGGATCTGGCCACTGCTCTTTAGTTTTATTAAGAAATCTGTTTTATTTTCAGTTTATAGTTTTATGTGAATCTTTTCTGTGCGTGGTTTGTAAATCTGTGTGGAGGGGAACCTGGGAACCGCCATAGGAGATCCAGATCGTGTGAGAACCAGACAGCGTTAGTGTCTGTGTAAGAACCCGCAGCTCTCCTCTGTTTCTCTTCAACCCCCTCGACCGCAACCGTCACCACAACACATCCGTACACAGTGGAGGCTCTCCATTCCTTTTCCTCGTGATTTCAGACCCTTGTGATTAATGAAGCGGCCTCTAACGCTGACAAACTGTCCTTTTTCCACTCTGCCTAAACTGGATGTGTTTTGACAGCGGGGAAAGGGGGGCTCCCTTGGGTGGGGGGGGGATCCATCGCTCTGCTTGATTTGTGTCCCTTGCTGCAGCCATAAAGATGAGTTCAGCATCGTGCCGGTGCTGGTGGGAGCGCTGAGCGAGTCCAAGGAGCAGGAGTACGGGAAGCTGCTGAGCAAGTACCTGGCTGATCCCTCCAACCTCTTCATCATCTCCTCGGACTTCTGCCACTGGGGTGGGTACCTGCCTGGAGGAGGGAGAGGGGGGGAGAGAGATGGAAGACAGAAGAGAGGGAGAGAAGAAAGAAGATATAGGGAAGAGACAGGGAGAGAGAGGGGAGAAGAGAGAGAGAGATACAAAGATGGATGGAGAGAGATCCTCCATTTCTAGAGTTCAGTCTACAGAAACTATCTCTGTGCTTTATTTTAGAATTTTTAAGATTTTTACTATTTAGCTGGTGTTTTTTAATCCAAGGCATGTACAAATAGACTAAAACAAGGAGTAGAATGAATTCCTCTTCACTATCCAAGCTTATTTACTGAGATCTCTGTTCTCCCTGCAGGTCAGCGGTTCCGTTACACCTACTATGATGAAGCTCAAGGAGAGATCTATAGATCCATCGAACACCTGGATAAAATGGTGAGCCCCTGCTGTGAGTGGTGTGTGTGTGTGTGTGTGAGTGGTGTGTGGTTTTCTTCAGCTCTCTGGTACAAGAGTAAACATCTCTCAACCTCTATAATCTTTTAGATTTTTACTGTGAATCAGTTACGTTACCTGTCAGGGGACACCTTGAAAGTGAGAGCATCTCTAATGCCTCCACAAAATGACTTCTTCTCTGGTGTTGTGTGTCTCCTAGGGGATGGGCATCATAGAACAGCTGGACCCAACGTCCTTCACCAACTACTTGAAGAAATACCACAACACCATCTGTGGACGCCACCCCATCGGAGTGCTGCTAAACGTATGTACCATGTCACCATGTCAACATGGTCGCCATGGTTCTGAGCGTGTGCAAGGCAGCTGTTCACTGACCGTCTCTCGGGTTTGTTTCCTCTGCAGGCTGTGACTGAGCTGAGGAAGAGTGGCTTAGAAATGAACTTCTCTTTCCTGAACTATGCCCAGTCGAGCGAGTGCAGGAACTGGCAGGACAGCTCTGTGAGCTACGCTGCTGGAGCGCTCATCGTCCATTGAGGTCAACTTGCTGGGGAACAACGTAGCTTCGCCCCAACCCCACCCCACCCCCCCGCTCTGCCCACAACCTTCTATCGCCATAACCTGCCCTGGACACTTCCCCCTAACTACGCCCTCTCTGACACACACACACACAAACATACACACATGCCTCATCTTTACAGAAAGGACCCAGACACTCACAGCCACTATATACAGCTAACCTTAATTTCTGAGTCTGTTATCTTTGTTCACCCCCCCCCCTCCCCCCCACCCCCCCCCCCCCCACCCCCCTCACATCCCACCCCCCTCTCAGTTTGAAGTGAGCTCTTGATTGAAACTGTTTGCTTAAAGTGCAGTTGCAGTATGAGGTTGTTGCAGGTTTGGAAGGGACAGTATAGGGGTGTGGAGCCAGGCTAAGGAAGGGGGATTGCAATGACAGTAGTTGTCCTTTTTGGTTGTATTGATTCCCGAGCAGAATTTAGAAAAGAAAAGTATAAATGATGTAACAAGCATTAATCTTTACAGTTGTGCTCCCCTCAGCCTTGTGCTCGTGTAATCTGCCCCGGGGGAGGAAGAAGAATAAAACTGCAGATAAAAAAGGAAAATAAATCAAGAATATTTTAATTAATAATATGAGACAAGGATTGTAATGAGTGTTTTGACTGACTACTGCTAGCTGTTAATCCTAGTGAGATCATGAGACAAGCTTCGCAGGTCGGTAGCTACAACCATCGTTGTTAAAACAAGCTGCCTACTGTTTTAGTTGCTACAAAGGGCAACCAAGTTCACTAACCATCTGCTGTACAAAACCAAAAACCTTTTTATATATATATATTAATATATATATAAATATATATTACTCTCATATTAGTATATTCAAATATTAGCATTTCCAAATATCCTTTGTTCCCATTATCTTTGATTTGATGGTTTTGTAGTTTGAGGTGGCGTTTTGACAGGTGATATGGTGTTAAACAAACTCTGTTATCATACTAGCTTCAAAGACGGTTACATACAAGTGGTTCAGTGATTTTACAATTATTAAGCCTTAACCGTCACCCCTAGATGCATAGTTGGACATCCCCCTGGTCTCCTGTGGTCATGCTGGCTAGCGCCTGGTTTCTGGATTGTATGTTCAATACTATCACATGGCTACAGAACTCCCCCTGACCTCCTGGAGGTGGAAGGCAAACATGTCAACGATAAACATGTCACACTGTGTGCTATTGTGCCTTGAATCACTGTTGCACATATACATCTGAGGAGTCTGTTTGCATTTCTGTTCAGTCTTATTTAGAATGTGTACTACTTTTTTTGTAGTTTTTTTTTCTTCTAAATCATTCTGCTTAGCTAATCCCCAACATGGCCGACAGTCACCTCACCACTCAGTGATTGGTCCGTTTCTGAAGGAGAACTGTGCCACTCGGTGATTGGTCCGTTTCTGAAGGAGAACTGTGCCACTCGGTGATTGGTCCATTGCTGAAGGAGAACTCTGCCACTCAGTGATTGGTCCATTGCTGATGGAGAACTGTGATCTTCTTCCTTCAGCAGGGGAGGGGAGGCCTGTCTCTGCTACACCTCTGTCCCTCAGACAGACCCAGCCTGAACTACACTGTCCCTACTCACCAGGCTCTTTATGGTTTCTTTATGTCGTTTTTTTCTTCCTGTCAGTAATTGTTTTATGTATTATTCTTATTGTTGCATAGAGAGTGAAAGGTCACAAGTCACAAACCTCCATAATGAAATATACTTAAGTGCTCCCAAAAGGAGTTTTCTAATCTCAGGTTCCACAGATAAAACATCAATAAATGCTCTCAAAATAAGATGTAGGATTCATGTTACAAAAAAAAGAGTAAAATCTACTGAAAATTAAGTCTTCTTGTGTCTTTTGTTGGAATGCTTAACGTTATCAGATCTGTGATATTAGGATGTAATACACATGATCTACCACCAGAGGGAGTTAAGGGTTGGAGTTTCCCAGACCTCAGTTCATTAGAAACCTCTACAACTATCAAATTGTTATTTCTCATAAATCACGTACTCTGTATGTGGCACTGTTTCCGAACACGCTTTAAACTGTGTTATTGTGAGTTCTCTTTTAGCTGTGTGGTCGCGTGACGGTTGGTGTCGGATGAGCTTTAGGAAAGGAGAAAGCCAGACCCGCCAGGAGAAAGCCAGACCCGCCAGGAGAAAGCCAGACCCGGGTCAGGCGGTAGCGGATCCGCAGCTCTGCTGTAGAGTGCTTCGGCGAGTCCGTCCAACAATGTGCTAAATAAACCCTAGCCTTGCTATTTGCTCACGGCAGCTGCTCTGTGATTGCAGCCTGTCTGGCGATGGAAGCTGGTGGTTATGGGAACTGGTTAGTGCCTGGAATCTGACTCAAATCTGCCAAAAATGCGTCCCCGAAGAACTACGCAGTTTAGATTATACTCTAGTTCATTGATCAGGTAAAGCGACAGACGCATACATACATTTAAGAGTATTTTGATTTGGGTTTTGTGATGGTTACAGTCAGGTCTCACAGGGGCTGGGGCTGGTGATGTTTTCTGATTGGCATTTAACTCCGTATAACTCGATACAATAATCTCGGACGAAATCCTCTGTCAGTATGCCCGCGCCTTGCCCATTGATACAAGTTATCCTGCACTTCTCAGCGTGAGAAATGGTTGAAATGCGTGAGAAATAAAAGGTGTTGCGTGAGAAATGGCTGAAAAGCGTCTCACGGCGAATGCCTGGAAGTTGAGAGCCCTGGTTATAATTTTAAATATATTTTTCATGTCTTGCACACATATTTAAGTATTTAAATTTTTTGTGATGCTTATACGAAATATTTTCTTGCCGTTCTGTATGGAGAAATAATAAGGGTTAACTCTTTGGCAGAACATTTACTTCTTTGTCCATACTGGGTGTGCCTAATCCACAGAATTAGCATTCACACAGAATAAAGGATTATGTGAAATTGTACACATCATGTCAGGTTTACTTTTAAAATCTGTTGATGCAGGTGTTTCGCTGTGTTGGTTTCACAGAGAAATCTTCGCATCATTCGGAGTTGTATCACCTGCCTCGATTATATTTACCTTGAAACTGAATCTCAACATTCCGGAATAAAATCTGAATATCTATGGAAAGTGTGCGATTCATGTCTTGTTTTCGTGGTGATGCTGTAATACAGAACTACTTTAACGTGACCAATTTGGTTCGTGGTTATGGAATAAAAACGCCCTGGCTTCGTGCACGACAGGACGTCTTGTAGGCCTATCATGTGGTTAGACCACCCAAATGCCATTCTTCACCAGATGTTGGTCTCCGATGCCACAAGTTGCTGGACGAGCAGCAACAGCTGAAGCAGGGAGGCTGGAGCAAGGCGGGCGGAGCTGGAGTCAGACCGGGCAGAGCTGGAGCCAGGCGGTGCAGAGCTGGTCTCGGCCCAGGAGACAGCACGAAGCAGCCAGCCCTCTATGGTGGAGAGCGGCTGGATCGGATTAAATGTTAAATAACAATAAAAAAAATCAACAACTTTGAAATCCTCTCTCATTTTATACAAGGGGTGAGACCGTACAGGGTGACGTGAAAACGCGAGTTATTCAGATTGAGTCCAAAGTTGGGCCAATCTAAATTGTTCACGTCAAGATTTGGTCCTGATTTTTATGATTATGATAAGACAGACCTATGAACCGTCTACGATTCTTATAGTCAAACCAATTTAGAGGATTACAGGGATATTGCAGACAAAGGTCAGTCTCGTGTCGTCATGATCTCCACACTACATTTCTTCATTACAACACAAATCCAGATTAGATCAAGCTGGAATTAAAGGAACTGTCTGATTTCCTCTCCATGAAGGAAACCTGCATGTGTTCACTCACAGACCAAGGCAGAGTGAGAGTGTTGGAATCCACCAAACTACACTCCCATCAACCTCCCAGATTTTATAACGGTAAGTCCGGAGGAAGCAGGATGTTTGTTGTTTTGGGGAGAACACTTTGGCATGCCTCTGCTCTTGTGTGGTTGCTACTGCCTCAAGCCTGGCATGTGACAGATGCAGTGATGCCTTGAAGTTGAGAATGCCATTGGCTGCTTCAAATTAGCCGGGCTGCAGGCGGCTGCAGGCGACGCCGGCGCTGCATGAAATCGAACGCACCTATTTTTATGTTGAGGCAACAGCGGCGGGGGTGTTGTCGGCAGCTGCTGAATGTAACTAATAAAGTAACTTGTAATCTAATTTAGTTACTTTTAAAATCAAGTAACTTGTAAAGTAACTAAGTTACTTTTAAAATCAAGTAAGCTGTAACGTAAATAACTGGCAACACTGGACAGATGTGATGTCATTAAATATGACTTCCCCTCTGTTGTGGGTTGTGATGGTATTACTAACACCTGTAAAGATTGACACCAAAACCAAGATTAAACCTTCTCAACTTCTGTAAAGCAGTCTGACTGAGTAGGTTTAGCTTGGTGTGTTGCCTTGCAGTTGTGACAGCATGGTTGGACGTTTTGTTCACCTCAATATTCAATACATCATCTGGTGTGAGAGAAGAGGTGGAAGGGTAATGTCTGGTGTCTGAAGTTACTGCCGGATGTGTTATGAGGGCCCATGAACACATCCAGGAGATGACGCCAGGATTGTTTTGAAATCTGAAACCAAGTTTTTTGGGCAAATAACTTCACATTCAGTTGGAACTTAAATTTGGGTCTGAAACTATTTCCCTTTAATGGAGCTAATAAATTGCTACTGGCCAGTGTTCCCTGACTATAGCTCATGGATGAATTTATTGAAAACATTCAATGAGCTTGCATAAACTGCCTTGACTCTGCTCGGAAATCCCTCTAATAGGCATTGCAACATTAATGCTGGATTTATTTCTACTCAGCCACAAGAGCATAAGTGGGTTCAGGCATTGATGTTAGGCAAAGAGGCAGGGCTCACAGAGAGCGTTGAGATTTCTCACTGTACTGGATGGAGTTGAGATCAAGCCTTTGGGACTGCTGGTGTTTAATATCTGTCAAGTACCAGCACTCATACTACGCATGATATTGATTTTGATGCACTGGAACACATTCACACACAGCGTGGGTCCTTCGTTTCCGTTTTTGGTTTACTTTTAGTTCACTCACCTTTCCATGTTTCTCTCTGTCTCTCTCCCCCCTCTCTCTCACAGTTCCCGGCTCTCTCCGTTTCTCTTTTGCTCTCTGTCTCGCACCAACTCTGTCACACTCTCCTAGATTTGGGGAGGAGTCTGAGAAGCAGTTTCTCTCCAGCCGGGTTTGTACAAATACTAGAGATACTGTCAGCAGAGTTTGGTCGTGACCCTGCCGACCCCAGCTGAGTCCAGGACCTACATGATGCACTGCTGGGAAAACGGGATCCACGTTCTCTGTTGTGGGCTGATCCTGGGCGGCGCAGGCCACCTGGTCGGGGTCAGGACGTCCCAGGCTTCCTACGGACGCTACTTGGGCGTCTCCACCACTGCCAGGAAGATACCAGCCCGGGTCGCCTGGTTCTTCCAGGAGCTTCCTGCTCTTCTGGTGCCCCTGCTGATGCTGGTGCTCACCACCAGCAGACCCTCCGGCCTGGGGAGACACCTGCTCCTTGGAACATTCTGCCTTCACTACTTCCAAAGGTAAGAAGAGTCCAGCAGAGTTGTGGGAGCCAGTCTTGCGTTGATGGTGTGCTTACTGTACACGCAGCAACCCCAACAGCTGATACTGTGTGTTGAAAGGGAATATTCATGACACACATCTGTGATATTTTTTTACGTATATTCGAATTTAGCGTATGTATACCGCACCTATTCTTCTCTGCAAGTGGAAATGTGAGACCCGTCTCTAATTTCACCCAGATAATAAGATGGGGACTTTGAATAGAGGGCTTTCAATAAGGATAGAGGCCTCCCTGGTGGGGTAATCCCACAACCAGAAACACCCGCAGGAATGCACTGGTGACCTGCCACACCGGGGTGGACATTTCTGTGGTGCCATAAAAAGTCCAAACTTCAATGTGCCAACATAAAAAGAAATTGCTACACCACGTGAATGTCAGGTTTACTGTTTTTTTGTACATTTTCTTTATTAACCTGTGACAATCAGGTCTTTCTGTTTTTCAACCTCCTGCAGGGTTTTTGTGTATTCCCTGCTAACCAAGGGTCAGCCCTTTCCCTTGGATGTGATGCTGACAGCTGCCCTGTTCTGCACTGTGAATGGGTTTCTGCAAGCACATTATCTGCTACACTGTGCCCAGTATGAGGATCACTGGGCGTCCGACTGCCGTTTTCTGATGGGTGAGAGAGGCAGATCTCAAAATGGCCGTCTTTCACCAAAAAATGAGGTCTCTTTTGGTAAACAGTTGCCTCGCAACAGATAATTGCCAATTAGAAAACATTCTTACCTCATAAGTAGGATTTTCTTTTCTTCTAGGTTTGATGATATTTCTCATCGGAATGGCCATCAACATCCATAGCGACTATATTCTACGCAACCTAC
>CM042857.1:1192264-1332264 GCA_023658055.1 Thaleichthys pacificus
GCAGCAGGGGGAGGCAGCAGGGGGGAGGCAGGAGGGAGGAGGGAGGAGGAAGGAGACTAGAAACAGGTGAGAGGAGGAAGGTGGAGGTGGGAAGGTGGAGGCAGCAGGGTGGAAGCAGCAGGGGGAGGCAGCAGGGGGAGGCAGCAGGGGGGAGGCAGCAGGGTGGAGGCAGCAGGGGGAGGCAGCAGGGGGGAGGCATGGGGCATCACAGATGCCCCATGCTCTGAATCATGGAATGGAGATTCAATGGATGGATACATTTCCACTTGTCACATTCCATGATCAACGTCATGAATTTATAGCTGCTTTGCTATTTACGATTTGTCATGTCCTCTGATCAGTCACACCCTTGTGGAAGATAACACAGGACTCCACAGAGCACACCTTCAAGTGAGTGACAGATCTGAGCGAGGGGAGGATCCAGGGATTACCATGGATTAGCGAAGGCAGTGGCACCTTCCCTCCACAAGGCCTGAGCTGTTGTGTAAACATCTCCAGTAAACAGCAGGCCCAGTGTGAGCTGATGCCAGGGTCCAGCCATGCCAGCTGTCCTGCAGCTGGGCACTGGACGTGTAGATGAGCCTCTTCTGGGGAAGTGGGTGT
Source organism: Thaleichthys pacificus (assembly GCA_023658055.1). Taxonomy (NCBI): domain Eukaryota; kingdom Metazoa; phylum Chordata; class Actinopteri; order Osmeriformes; family Osmeridae; genus Thaleichthys; species Thaleichthys pacificus. The sequence continues at coordinate 1,192,868 of CM042857.1, forward strand.
GTTGTCCAGGTGGGAAGGAAACAGCCGTCCTGTAACTCACAGACCCGGATCAACTCACCTGGATCCAGTTGAAGGTTTGGCGAATCTACCAAACATGTTGCACAAAACATTACTGTGCTATGTAAGATCTTAAAAGATAGATTAGAATACTTTTGTATTTTTCTGAAACCTGGATAATTTTTACGTGCTTCAATCACGTCAGTCTGGTCCAATAAGAACGTATTTTCCGTGGCACAGATGTGGGGAAAACTAGGCCGGTTGGGTTGGCCTCGTCTTGTTACTGTCAAGCGGCCTTACTGTGATCCCTGACAGACACAGAATCACCCAGCGGTTAGTGGGTCAGAGGTCACCAGGTGAAGGCCCAGAGTCTTCTCTGAAGGGACGACACCCCTCTCATTGAGGGAGGATGGAGATGGTTACTTCTGCATGCCCTGTCACACACGGGCCAAACCACTGACCTGAGCAGGGCGGGGGGGGTCATTCTGCTTAGATCTGGGCCGGCTGTTTGATGTGACTCTGATCCTGAGTGACAGCAGGGAGCAGTGGTTGACCCTTCCTCAGTCTCTCAGGGGCCTCTGCGTTTCCCCACAGCAGGTTCAGGACAGGTCAGCTCTCGTAGACCAGGCGTGTCAGGTTGGTTTAATCTGCTCCAGGAGAAGACTGCTGGCCTAATCCCCTCTGCAGGGCAGGGGAGGGCAGGGCAGGGGAGGGCAGGGGAGAGGAACCAGGACCCAGGGAGACAGACCCCTCATTCAGACTGAAGCCCAACCGAGGAAAAGGCTGAGGAAGTTGGCTGTCCATCCCCTCCGCAACTGCATCAAGAAGGGCTTCCAGCTGGACAGGTCTGGTCTGGGACAGTACAGGTGAGGGGACAGTACCGTACAGACAGGTGAGGGGACAGTTCCGTACAGACAGTGAGGGGACAGTACCGTACAGACAGGTGAGGGACAGTACCGTACAGACAGGTGAGGGGACAGTACCGTACAGACAGGTGAGGGGACAGTACCGTACAGACAGGTGAGGGCTCACATCAGTAAGTTGTCAGGAGAGCAGGATGGTGGGCACCATGCCCCAGAAACCAAACACGTCCTCTTATTCTGAGCTACCTTGAGCTCTGTGTGTGTGTGTGTGCGTGTGACTGCCTGTGTGTGTGTGTGTGTGTGTGCGTGTGACTGCCTGTGTGTGTGTGTGTGCGTGTGACTGCCTGTGTGTGTGTGTGTGTGTGCGTGTGACTGCCTGTGTGTGTGTGTGTGTGTGCGTGTGACTGCCTGTGTGTGTGTGTGTGTGTGTGCGTGTGACTGCCTGTGTGTGTGTGTGTGTGTGTGCGTGTGACTGCCTGTGTGTGTGTGTGCCACGCACGGGGGAGCTGTCACCCACGACATCACAAGATTCCATCCATACCCTCACAGGATGTTTAGTTTCATTTACACTTTGCCCATTTCCTTAAGGAAATCAGTTCACATTCTGACTAAATATCCTTCCATGTCTGAAGTGATGAGCAGTCTCCATGGGGAACGCATGATTTATACCATAAATGAGTCCTACTTACATAAGTTCCCTGCTTAAATAAACTCTGGGTCTGGATAGAAGCTGCCATTTACTGAGTGGCTTCCTGTATGTTTGTACGAGCATCGGAGCCAAAAACCTTGAGCCACAAAACCAATCCCCACTTCTCCCCGGACTCTGCACAGGCCATGTGCACAGTTCACATCGATTTATACTTTAAACCCATAAGCCTTGATACCAAACCAAGTCAGTCTTGGTTTACATGAAGGAACTGTTTCATAATGCAATCAGTTTCTCTGAAACTAGTCTCAGATGAGTCCACCTGTAGATAGATAGGATCTGCAGTTCATATTTTTTGATAGGCCGCATTCTCACGACCACAAATTCGCACAATTTGTGTTGTGTACATTCTAGAAAATGTATTTAGCAAAAATGTGTTTGTGCTTCAGTCTTTCAGCAGGGCTGTACTGTAGGATGCAGTCCAGGTTCTGACTGCAGCACTGCCTTGCTGTGAGCGGAGACTGTTTGTGGAGAAGTGAAGGGAGAGCAACAGAAGTGTCTTTGTACCACAGTCTCTAAGAGCTGGGGTCTACGCTGACTTCAGCCTCCATCTGCCAAACCAGCAGCCTGGGCATGAGGAAACAGGATCTCCACCTGTTACATGCACATCCTGTTTACTAAGGACAATATTTGATGAGAAAGTGGATATTGCAGGTATCACATCCAGAGGGCCGAGTCCTCTGGATGTGTCATGTCATGTCTCGTGTCATGTCTAAGACATCACACGAGGGAAGAGGGACTGGATTGTGTTGATAGGAAGACGGTGTGCATTGATGTAATGGAGTGTGTTACTTTCTCTGTTTAGTTACTGACCCCAAGGTCTGGAGCATTTGGAGGTGTTTCCACCTGATGATGCAGGGGGTGAGGGCGGGGCGATGTAGGGGGTGAGGGCGGGGTGATGTAGGGGGTGAGGGCGGGGCGATGTGGGGGGTGAGGGCGGGGTGATGTAGGGGGTGAGGGCGGGGTGATGTGGGGGGGTGAGGGGGTGAGGCGGGGTGATGCAGGGGGTGAGGGCGGGGTGATGCAGGGGGTGAGGTGATGCAGGTGAGTTCATCTTCAGGTGTGCTCCAGGTGTAAGTTCTTCCAACAGAAGGATTCACGTTTCTTGGAGAGATGAAGACATGGAGCCGTGATTCCGTGTTCCGACATGGAACAGTTCACATCATGTGAACATGTGATAAAAGTTCACAGATCTGCTGTGGCTGTGGAATCCCTCTGGTGAGAAATGATCCGTGTAAAACTCAAAATGAAGCACAGCTGGAGCCTGCATTAACATGATCGCTTCCACAACTGAAGATCATATTTGAGTCACATATCTAATCATTAGATCATTAACGACTCAAACCGTCATTGTTTTTTCTTCACTATTAATATTTAAAGAAAACAAGGTAAAAGAAAAGCAACTTGGACAAGTAGTCACAATTTACAAATTTGTATCCCCAAATTCATTTCCCAGCCTCTTTCGTCGGTGCTGTCGGTGTGGGTACAAGCAGCCCCTGTGTCCCGTGTCCCAGAGCGTAGCACCTCCTGCAGGGGCACAGAGAGGGGGGGGGGGTGTGTCCCAGAGCGTAGCACCTCCTGCAGGGGCACAGAGAGGGGGGGGGGGGGGGTGTCCCAGAGCGTAGCACCTCCTGCAGGGGCACAGAGGTGGGGGTGTGTGTGTCAGAGTGTAGCACCTCCTGCAGGGGCACAGAGGTGGGGGTGTGTGTGTCAGAGTGTAGCACCTCCTGCAGGGGCACAGAGGTGGGGGTGTGTGTGTCAGAGTGTAGCACCTCCTGCAGGGGCACAGAGGTGGGGGTGTGGTGTCAGAGTGTAGCACCTCCTGCAGGGGCACAGAGGTGGGGGTGTGTGTGTCAGAGTGTAGCACCTCCTGCAGGGGCACAGAGAGGGGGGGGGGGTGTGTCCCAGAGCGTAGCACCTCTCCTGCAGGGCACAGAGGTGGGGGGGGGGTGTCCCAGAGTGTAGCACCTCCTGCAGGGGCACAGAGGTGGGGGGGGGTGTCCCAGAGTGTAGCACCTCCTGCAGGGGCACAGAGGTGGGGGTGGGGGTGTCCCAGAGTGTAGCACCTCCTGCAGGGGCACAGAGGTGGGGGGGGGGGGGGGAACATTTCTCCCGTTTCCAACCTCCAAAGTGTACCCCTTTAAAAAGCAGCACCTATATTGGTCCCCTGCCCTGGTATATGTCCCCGCTGAAGAGAGCCTCTGTCAGGCCCAGACAGCCATGACTCTGCCTTCAACATGCAGCTTCATAATAGCATCTGTGTCTGGGATTTTCCATTTGGAAACTGGTGAGCTTTTAACCTTACATCCCGAGCTTTGCAATCATCATAATCCAGACGATACAGGGGTCTTCTGTGACTGCACAGCACAGCCATTTCAAACGCTTTCGAATTCGCTGCCAAAGTAAATGGAGGAGGGGGGGGGGGGGTGGGAGGTCCAGTATAATCATGGGCCTTCCAGTACGGTGCTCACACCTGAGGATCACACCCAGTGTGTGCGTGTAACGTGCTCACACCTGAGGATCACACCCAGTGTGAGTGTGTACGCACAGCACGGTACACACTCACACACTGGGCATGTACCACCTCAACACCACCTCAAGAGAACTATTTCTGTGGATTAGATCTGCAGCTTTTGCACAGCTACTGGTTAGCAGTGTTTGACCCTGTCTGGCACTCACATTCACAGGTTATCCCTGCATACCGGACTCCAGACCCTGTTTGACCTCTGGTCAGTCAGCTTAGCAACACTGTAATCTTCTGACAGCTGTTCTACATGGCCAGGTGAAGGGTTGAAGCTCCAGTCGCCTGGCTGTCAGCGTCGTGACCTCTCCACCACAGAAGGTGTCTCTTTGAGGTTGAAGCTCATTCTGAGGATCTCCCACCACTCCCTGGTACAGCGTAAGAAGCCTGCCTTGTAAAACCCTTTATTGGTAACAACAGGTGTCACACACTGGCGGCAGTACATCAAACCCTTCTGTCGTTATCACGTTAACTACTGTTTACCGTTCCTCACAGGGGCTGTGTCCCAAGATCAGCCCCCTGCGTTTGTGGACGGCAGGGACGCGGGGATCACGGCAACGTTACGGCCTTGTTTGTCCGGGCGTGGGGGCTGCAGCTGGGGGCGAGGGATGACTGGGAGCTGTGTTTGCAGCTGGATGGGTGACAGTTTGGGTCAGAGGTTTACTCCCCGGCCTGCCTGGAGGGAAGGCCCTCCTCTCTCCGGAGCTCAAAGGGAGGGTTTGAGGTGGAGACTCGGAAGCGGCGAGGCAGCTGGCAGGACCTTCCCTCCACATCCTGAGCGGCAGCAGAGCTGCTGTGTGGAGGCAGGAGCAGGGGAACAAGAAGGACACTGTGACCGTGCAGACCAGGGGGGCTCAGGTTACCCCGTCAGGAGGTGTGTTACCACAGAGTCTCTCACTGTGGGCCCGGGGGAGGGGGCAGGGAGGCCGGGGTGTGGTGTGGAGGGTGGGGAAGGGAGAGGAGGGGCGGGGCGGGGTGTGGGGGGAGGAGATGGGGTGGAGCAGGGAGGGGATGGGGGGAGGGGTGCTGGAGGTGTGGAGGATGGAGGAGGAGGGTGTGAAGTCTGGGAGCGAAGACACAGATGAGTGAGTCTGGTGAGGATGATGATGCGTCACCCAAGATCATGAGGAGTTCCACACTTTTGTTTGCTCGGAACTTTTCTGTTTGTTGAACCAATTATTTTTGCTTGTTTTTTCTTGTAGAAAAAACCCAACATACGGCATCTCTCAGGCACACTATGGGCTGTGTTTCCCCTCTCAGGGAAGTGATTCAGCGCTCAGTTACCATTTGTGGCCCCCCACAGTACACGGTTCCATATGTGAACGTTTAGAGGTTTGGGTTAGCACCATCAAGATGATAATGTTCCCTTCACCTGCAGGACCCAGGCTAGATGGTGATTAGAGATAATCAAGTCAACCTGAAAGGCACCACTTCACCTTTTTGGTGTGAAAGTTTTGTGCTTAAAATTGCTTTTTGTTTCCAATGGTCTCCCCCCCGTCCCCGTCCCCCCCCACACACACACACAGAGAAACCCAGCCTTCAGACTAAACTACTGTGCTTGAAACCAGAGATGGGAAGTACAAATACTTTACTGTACTTCCCATACCCTTTCTGGTATCAGTACTTTACTTTTTCTAAGGTTTTGAAAGGTTGAATTTTTTTTGGGGAAAAACAGTTGTCATCGTTGATGAAGACTTCTATACTAAACTCTACTGTAATCTATCGTAGTCTGCTCTACTTTACTCTGTTTTAGGCTTCTCTGTTCTCTTCTCTCCTTTCACTGTGTGTGTAAAAAAAAGGTTGAACAAATATTTAAATAAAACATTTTTCAAAAGGTTGAACAAATATTTTCCCCCCAATGTTTAAAAAAAATTACAAAAATAATGTTCTTCCCGAGTCGCAGTGTCAAAACACTAAGAGCCCCAGGTCCACTGAGACAGTCCAAGCACAGGTCCACTGAGACCACAGGTCCATGAGACAGCACAGTCCAACTGAGACACAGGTCCAGAGACAGCACAGGTCCAACTGAGACACCACAGGTCAACTGAGACGCACAGGTCCAATGAGACACAGGTCCAAGAACACAGGTCCATGAGACAGCACAGGTCCAACTGAGACACCACAGGTCCAACTGAGACACACAGGTCCAACAGACAGGTCCAACTGAGACCACAGGTCCATGAGACACACAGGTCCAATGAGACAGCACAGGTCCAACTGAGACACCACAGGTCCAACTGAGACAGCAGGTCCAAGTGACAGATGTGGGCCTCATGGTGATGCCAACACACACACACACACACACACACACACACACACACACACACACACACAGACACACACACACACACAGACATGCACGACCACACACACGCACGTTTGATTGACTGAGAATTTAATGAATTAGAGGAAATACAGCAATCCCATCTCATGTCGTAATGGCTTACATGACTTTTCCCAACGTTGAACAGGATTTCTCAGTAATATCCCCATCTGCTTTCCTGCTAAGGCACCAATTGGATTAGAGGAGCGCTTGGTATCACTGGGGCAGTCAGTTGTGGAGCGTCTGTGTTAAGCTGGGTTTAGGGGGAAGCAGGAGGACTTCCCTTGGTCTCTAGAGGCAGGTCTCTGTCAGGCAGGAGACGCTCACAGGAAGCAACAAGGATTCATGCCGCTACAGCGACACTTCAAACATGGACATCATTCTGAAACGCCCGCCAAAGATTCCATGGAGGAATAACAACCTCAGTCTCGTACACATAGAGCCTCCGCTTTCGGAACAGGGAGAGACGGTGATCGGAATCTACCTGCTGATTCTGGGTAGGTGCTGGACATCTACTCAAATAGAAATGTCTTTTTTTTTTTAACCTTTTTTTGTGTTCGTGGTCACAAATTGCTTTTCAGCTGCCTGTGGATGTCGACATCCTAGATGCAATCTAAGACAACTAACTTGTAATTCAAGACATTACCGAGTAGAACATGAAAGTATTAGTTTCTCTGTGTAAGACGCTTATGAGCACAGACGCTTGGGCCCAAAGATCCAGTCTGTACTAGAGTGATGTTCTAGATGTACTCTACTGTCATAGTGACTAGGCCTGTGTCTTTCAGCCACCAAAAAACATTTATAGACCGTCACTCTGAATAACATATTTTACAGAAAATCCCCTGTTGGGGTAGTTATAGTAATTTCAACACTGACACATTGTCAAATTGCAGATACTTTTTTACCATGTATGTCACTGCCCAGAGTTTTCCTGTGAGGAAGAGTGAAACGGAGGCTGTGTGTCCCTGTCCAGGCTGGTTGTCGTGGTTGGGGAACAGCGTGGTGATCTTTGTGCTGTATAGACAGAGGACGTCCCTCCTGCCCACAGACTTCCTCACGCTGAACCTGGCCGTCTCCGACGCCAGCATCTCTGTGTTCGGCTACTCCAGAGGCGTCCTGGAGATCTTCAACGTGTTCAGGGACGATGGATTCGTCATCACCTGGTTCTGGACGTGCCAGGTGTGTTCACATTACACCGGGGGCGGAGCTTCGTCTTCAAATGTGGGCGGGACAGCTTCTTTTAATAACCGAGGATAAATGTAATTTTCTTAAGAAAAAGTGAGAGGGACAGATTTGTCGTGTTTGGGACAATCCAATGAAGAAGGCAGCATATATTTTAATTTTATTTTTTTCTTGAACCTGGTAATGGCAATTGAACTGGAGTTGAACAGCAAAACACGAATGCTAATTAGAAATGTGTAATGAAAGCCCTTAGTAATTTGATAAGACAGTTGGGGATCTATCTTGGCATAAAGGACTTGTATCGTACTGTGTGTATCCATTTGCTAATTTCTCGACCCAATCCAGATTAATCGGGTGAAGGAATTTTAGCTGGAATGGTATTGAGAGACTGAGTTGCAGAGCAGGGATTTCGTTGGTCTCCTTGTGGGTTGGAGGTTAATCTGTAATCAGATTATGAGTGTGGGCCCCTTTAAGAGGGAAGGCCACCCCAGCAGCATGGCATCTGTCATCAGGCACCGCTTCACCCGTTCACCAGCATCATTCAGTCACAGAACACTCCAACAGGAGGGCAACTTCTATATCATGACAGTCAAAAAAAAAATATATATTTGCATACATATTTGTTTTTATACATTTATGTAATCACTGCCTTCTCCATGGGCTTTTGCCTGCGATGAAATAGTTGTCATGCCTTTGCTTGGAATTTTCCCAGTTTGTTTTTCTTGCCCAAGGCAAGTCTGTGGTGGAAGTCTTGATATCAACACTCAATGTGTTGAGTCTCTGTGGAGCGATAGAAAAACAGTGGAGGAACAATAACAGCTTCAGTTGGGCGCCCGCCGTCTCTGATGCTGTCAGAGATAGATGGAGGCCTGCCAGGGAGTATCATTAGGTTTGTGAGCACACCTTTTGCTCAGAAACTACTCATATGATCTCATCTCCCAGACATTCACACCTTCTCAGGTTTTTGGGGGGCGGAGAGGAAACGTGAGAGTAGAACTCTGCATCTGTCTCTCAGTCTGGAGAGGGAGGTCCAGGTACTGAAGGGTCTCAGCCTGGAGAGGGAGGCCAGGTACTGAAGGGTCTCAGCCTGGAGAGGAGGTCCAGGTACTGAAGGGTCTCAGCCTGGAGAGGGAGGTCCAGGTACTGAAGGGTCTCAGCCTGGAGAGGGAGGTCCAGGTACTGAAGGGTCTCAGCCTGGAGAGGAGGGCCAGGTACTGAAGGGTCTCAGCCTGGAGAGGGAGGTCCAGGTACTGAAGGGTCTCAGCCTGGAGAGGGAGGTCCAGGTACTGAAGGGTCTCAGCCTGGAGAGGAGGGCCAGGTACTGAAGGGTCTCAGCCTGGAGAGGGAGGTCAGGTACGAAGGGTCTGAGCCTAGGCCCTCCTCTCCAGGCTGAGACCCTTCAGTACCTGGCCCTCCTCCTCCAGGCTGAGACCCTTCAGTACCTGGACCTCCCTCTCCAGGCTGAGACCCTTCAGTACCTGGCCCTCCTCTCCAGGCTGAGACCCTTCAGTACCTGGACCTCCTCTCCAGGCTGAGACCCTTCAGTACCTGGACCTCCCTCTCCAGGCTGAGACCCTTCAGTACCTGGCCCTCCTCTCCAGGTTGAGACCCTTCAGTACCTGGACCTCCCTCTCCAGGCTGAGACCCTTCAGTACCTGGACCTCCCTCTCCAGGCTGAGACCCTTCAGTACCTGGACCTCCCTCTCCAGACTGAGAGGACAGATGCAGAGTTCTACTCTCACGTTTCCTCTCCGCCCCCCAAAAACCTGAGAAGGTGTGAATGTCTGGGAGATGAGATCATATGAGTAGTTTCTGAGCAAAGGTGTGCTCACAAACCTAATGATACTCCCTGGCAGGCCTCCATCTATCTCTGACAGCATCAGAGACGGCGGGCGCCCAACTGAAGCTGTTTATTGTTCCTCCACTGTTTTTCTATCGCTCCACAGAGACTCAACACATTGAGTTGTTGATATCAAGACTTCCACCACAGACTTGCCTTGGGCAAGAAAAACAAACTGGGAAAATTCCAAGCAAAGGCATGACAACTATTTCATCGCAGGCAAAGCCCATGGAGAAGGCAGTGATTACATAAATGTATAAAAACAAATATGTATGCAAATATATATTTTTTTTTTTGACTGTCATGATATAGAAGTTGCCCTCCTGTTGGAGTGTTCTGTGACTGAATGATGCTGGTGAACGGGTGAAGCGGTGCCTGATGACAGATGCCATGCTGCTGGGGTGGCCTTCCCTCTTAAAGGGGCCCACACTCATAATCTGATTACAGATTAACCTCCAACCCACAAGGAGACCAACGAAATCCCTGCTCTGCAACTCAGTCTCTCAATACCATTCCAGCTAAAATTCCTTCACCCGATTAATCTGGATTGGGTCGAGAAATTAGCAAATGGATACACACAGTACGATACAAGTCCTTTATGCCAAGATAGATCCCCAACTGTCTTATCAAATTACTAAGGGCTTTCATTACACATTTCTAATTAGCATTCGTGTTTTGCTGTTCAACTCCAGTTCAATTGCCATTACCAGGTTCAAGAAAAAAATAAAATTAAAATATATGCTGCCTTCTTCATTGGATTGTCCCAAACACGACAAATCTGTCCCTCTCACTTTTCTTAAGAAAATTAAATTTATCCTCGGTTATTAAAAGAAGCTGTCCCGCCCACATTTGAAGACGAAGCTCCGCCCCCGGTGTAATGTGAACACACCTGGCACGTCCAGAACCAGGTGATGACGAATCCATCGTCCCTGAACACGTTGAAGATCTCCAGGACGCCTCTGGAGTAGCCGAACACAGAGGATGCTGGCGTCGGAGACGGCCAGGTTCAGCGTGAGGAAGTCTGTGGGCAGGAGGGACGTCCTCTGTCTATACAGCACAAAGATCACCACGCTGTTCCCCAACCACGACAACCAGCCTGGACAGGGACACACAGCCTCCGTTTCACTCTTCCTCACAGGAAAACTCTGGGCAGTGACATACATGGTAAAAAAGTATCTGCAATTTGACAATGTGTCAGTGTTGAAATTACTATAACTACCCCAACAGGGGATTTTCTGTAAAATATGTTATTCAGAGTGACGGTCTATAAATGTTTTTTGGAGGTTGAAAGACACAGGCCTAGTCACTAAGACAGTAGAGTACATCTAGAACATCACTCTAGTACAGACTGGATCTTTGGGCCCAAGCGTCTGTGCTCATAAGCGTCTTACACAGAGAAACTAATACTTTCATGTTCTACTCGGTAATGTCTTGAATTACAAGTTAGTTGTCTTAGATTGCATCTAGGATGTCGACATCCACAGGCAGCTGAAAAGCAATTTGTGACCACGAACACAAAAAAAGGTTAAAAAAAAAAAGACATTTCTATTTGAGTAGATGTCCAGCACCTACCCAGAATCAGCAGGTAGATTCCGATCACCGTCTCTCCCTGTTCCGAAAGCGGAGGCTCTATGTGTACGAGACTGAGGTTGTTATTCCTCCATGGAATCTTTGGCGGGCGTTTCAGAATGATGTCCATGTTTGAAGTGTCGCTGTAGCGGCATGAATCCTTGTTGCTTCCTGTGAGCGTCTCCTGCCTGACAGAGACCTGCCTCTAGAGACCAAGGGAAGTCCTCCTGCTTCCCCCTAAACCCAGCTTAACACAGACGCTCCACAACTGACTGCCCCAGTGATACCAAGCGCTCCTCTAATCCAATTGGTGCCTTAGCAGGAAAGCAGATGGGGATATTACTGAGAAATCCTGTTCAACGTTGGGAAAAGTCATGTAAGCCATTACGACATGAGATGGGATTGCTGTATTTCCTCTAATTCATTAAATTCTCAGTCAATCAAACGTGCGTGTGTGTGGTCGTGCATGTCTGTGTGTGTGTGTGTCTGTGTGTGTGTGTGTGTGTGTGTGTGTGTGTGTGTGTGTGTGTGTGTGTTGGCATCACCATGAGGCCCACATCTGTCACTTGGACCTGTGCTGTCTCAGTTGGACCTGTGGTGTCTCAGTTGGACCTGTGCTGTCTCACTTGGACCTGTGGTGTCTCACTTGGACCTGTGGTGTCTCAGTTGGACCTGTGCTGTCTCAGTTGGACCTGTGGTGTCTCAGTTGGACCTGTGCTGTCTCACTTGGACCTGTGGTGTCTCACTTGGACCTGTGGTGTCTCAGTTGGACCTGTGCTGTCTCAGTTGGACCTGTGGTGTCTCAGTTGGACCTGTGCTGTCTCACTTGGACCTGTGCTGTCTCAGTTGGACCTGTGGTGTCTCAGTTGGACCTGTGCTGTCTCAGTTGGACCTGTGGTGTCTCAGTTGGACCTGTGCTGTCTCACTTGGACCTGTGCTGTCTCAGTTGGACCTGTGGTGTCTCAGTTGGACCTGTGCTGTCTCAGTTGGACCTGTGGTGTCTCAGTTGGACCTGTGGTGGCTCTTTAGTGTTTTGACACTGCGACTTCGGGGAAAGAAACATTATTTTTGTAATTTTTTTTAAACATTGGGGGGAAAATATTTGTTCAACCTTTTGAAAAATGTTTTATTTAAATATTTGTTCAACCTTTTTTTACACACACAGTGAAAGGAGAGAAGAGAACAGAGAAGCCTAAAACAGAGTAAAGTAGAGCAGACTACGATAGATTACAGTAGAGTTTAGTATAGAAGTCTTCATCAACGATGACAACTGTTTTTCCCCAAAAAAAATTCAACCTTTCAAAACCTTAGAAAAAGTAAAGTACTGATACCAGAAAGGGTATGGGAAGTACAGTAAAGTATTTGTACTTCCCATCTCTGGTTTCAAGCACAGTAGTTTAGTCTGAAGGCTGGGTTTCTCTGTGTGTGTGTGTGGGGGGGGACGGGGACGGGGGGGAGACCATTGGAAACAAAAAGCAATTTTAAGCACAAAACTTTCACACCAAAAAGGTGAAGTGGTGCCTTTCAGGTTGACTTGATTATCTCTAATCACCATCTAGCCTGGGTCCTGCAGGTGAAGGGAACATTATCATCTTGATGGTGCTAACCCAAACCTCTAAACGTTCACATATGGAACCGTGTACTGTGGGGGGCCACAAATGGTAACTGAGCGCTGAATCACTTCCCTGAGAGGGGAAACACAGCCCATAGTGTGCCTGAGAGATGCCGTATGTTGGGTTTTTTCTACAAGAAAAAACAAGCAAAAATAATTGGTTCAACAAACAGAAAAGTTCCGAGCAAACAAAAGTGTGGAACTCCTCATGATCTTGGGTGACGCATCATCATCCTCACCAGACTCACTCATCTGTGTCTTCGCTCCCAGACTTCACACCCTCCTCCTCCATCCTCCACACCTCCAGCACCCCTCCCCCCATCCCCTCCCTGCTCCACCCCATCTCCTCCCCCCACACCCCGCCCCGCCCCTCCTCTCCCTTCCCCACCCTCCACACCACACCCCCGGCCTCCCTGCCCCCTCCCCCGGGCCCACAGTGAGAGACTCTGTGGTAACACACCTCCTGACGGGGTAACCTGAGCCCCCCTGGTCTGCACGGTCACAGTGTCCTTCTTGTTCCCCTGCTCCTGCCTCCACACAGCAGCTCTGCTGCCGCTCAGGATGTGGAGGGAAGGTCCTGCCAGCTGCCTCGCCGCTTCCGAGTCTCCACCTCAAACCCTCCCTTTGAGCTCCGGAGAGAGGAGGGCCTTCCCTCCAGGCAGGCCGGGGAGTAAACCTCTGACCCAAACTGTCACCCATCCAGCTGCAAACACAGCTCCCAGTCATCCCTCGCCCCCAGCTGCAGCCCCCACGCCCGGACAAACAAGGCCGTAACGTTGCCGTGATCCCCGCGTCCCTGCCGTCCACAAACGCAGGGGGCTGATCTTGGGACACAGCCCCTGTGAGGAACGGTAAACAGTAGTTAACGTGATAACGACAGAAGGGTTTGATGTACTGCCGCCAGTGTGTGACACCTGTTGTTACCAATAAAGGGTTTTACAAGGCAGGCTTCTTACGCTGTACCAGGGAGTGGTGGGAGATCCTCAGAATGAGCTTCAACCTCAAAGAGACACCTTCTGTGGTGGAGAGGTCACGACGCTGACAGCCAGGCGACTGGAGCTTCAACCCTTCACCTGGCCATGTAGAACAGCTGTCAGAAGATTACAGTGTTGCTAAGCTGACTGACCAGAGGTCAAACAGGGTCTGGAGTCCGGTATGCAGGGATAACCTGTGAATGTGAGTGCCAGACAGGGTCAAACACTGCTAACCAGTAGCTGTGCAAAAGCTGCAGATCTAATCCACAGAAATAGTTCTCTTGAGGTGGTGTTGAGGTGGTACATGCCCAGTGTGTGAGTGTGTACCGTGCTGTGCGTACACACTCACACTGGGTGTGATCCTCAGGTGTGAGCACGTTACACGCACACACTGGGTGTGATCCTCAGGTGTGAGCATGTTACACGCACACACTGGGTGTGATCCTCAGGTGTGAGCACGTTACACGCACACACTGGGTATGATCCTCAGGTGTGAGCACGTTACACGCACACACTGGGTATGATCCTCAGGTGTGAGCACGTTACACGCACACACTGGGTGTGATCCTCAGGTGTGAGCACGTTACACGCACACACTGGGTATGATCCTCAGGTGTGAGCACGTTACACGCACACACTGGGTGTGATCCTCAGGTGTGAGCACGTTACACGCACACACTGGGTGTGATCCTCAGGTGTGAGCACGTTACACGCACATACTGGGTGTGATCCTCAGGTGTGAGCACCGTACTGGAAGGCCCATGATTATACTGGACCTCCCCCCCCCCCCCCCCCCCCTCCTCCATTTACTTTGGCAGCGAATTCGAAAGCGTTTGAAATGGCTGTGCTGTGCAGTCACAGAAGACCCCTGTATCGTCTGGATTATGATGATTGCAAAGCTCGGGATGTAAGGTTAAAAGCTCACCAGTTTCCAAATGGAAAATCCCAGACACAGATGCTATTATGAAGCTGCATGTTGAAGGCAGAGTCATGGCTGTCTGGGCCTGACAGAGGCTCTCTTCAGCGGGGACATATACCAGGGCAGGGGACCAATATAGGTGCTGCTTTTTAAAGGGGTACACTTTGGAGGTTGGAAACGGGAGAAATGTTCCCCCCCCCCCCCACCTCTGTGCCCCTGCAGGAGGTGCTACACTCTGGGACACCCCCCCCCCCACCTCTGTGCCCCTGCAGGAGGTGCTACACTCTGGGACACCCCCCCACCTCTGTGCCCCTGCAGGAGGTGCTACACTCTGGGACACACCCCCACCTCTGTGCCCTGCAGGAGAAGGTGCTACGCTCTGGGACACCCCCCCCCCCACCTCTGTGCCCCTGCAGGAGGTGCTACACTCTGACACACACACCCCCACCTCTGTGCCCCTGCAGGAGGTGCTACGCTCTGGGACACCCCCCCCCCCACCTCTGTGCCCCTGCAGGAGGTGCTACACTCTGACACACACACCCCCACCTCTGTGCCCCTGCAGGAGGTGCTACACTCTGACACACACACCCCCACCTCTGTGCCCCTGCAGGAGGTGCTACGCTCTGGGACACACCCCCCCCCCCCTCTCTGTGCCCCTGCAGGAGGTGCTACGCTCTGGGACACGGGACACAGGGGCTGCTTGTACCCACACCGACAGCACCGACGAAAGAGGCTGGGAAATGAATTTGGGGATACAAATTTGTAAATTGTGACTACTTGTCCAAGTTGCTTTTCTTTTACCTTGTTTTCTTTAAATATTAATAGTGAAGAAAAAACAATGACGGTTTGAGTCGTTAATGATCTAATGATTAGATATGTGACTCAAATATGATCTTCAGTTGTGGAAGCGATCATGTTAATGCAGGCTCCAGCTGTGATTCATTTGAGTTTTACACGGGTCATTTCTCACCAGAGGGATTCCACAGCCACAGCAGATCTGTGAACTTTTATCACATGTTCACATGATGTGAACTGTTCCATGTCGGAACACGGAATCACGGCTCCATGTCTTCATCTCTCCAAGAAACGTGAATCCTTCTGTTGGAAGAACTTACACCTGGAGCACACCTGAAGATGAACTCACCTGCATCACCTCACCCCCTGCATCACCCCGCCCTCACCCCCTGCATCACCCCGCCCTCACCCCCCACATCACCCCGCCCTCACCCCCTGCATCACCCCGCCCTCACCCCCCACATCACCCCGCCCTCACCCCCTACATCACCCCGCCCTCACCCCCCACATCGCCCCGCCCTCACCCCCTACATCACCCCGCCCTCACCCCCCACATCGCCCCGCCCTCACCCCCTGCATCACCCCGCCCTCACCCCCTACATCACCCAGCCCTCACCCCCTGCATCATCAGGTGGAAACACCTCCAAATGCTCCAGACCTTGGGGTCAGTAACTAAACAGAGAAAGTAACACACTCCATTACATCAATGCACACCGTCTTCCTATCAACACAATCCAGTCCCTCTTCCCTCGTGTGATGTCTTAGACATGACACGAGACATGACATGACACATCCAGAGGACTCGGCCCTCTGGATGTGATACCTGCAATATCCACTTTCTCATCAAATATTGTCCTTAGTAAACAGGATGTGCATGTAACAGGTGGAGATCCTGTTTCCTCATGCCCAGGCTGCTGGTTTGGCAGATGGAGGCTGAAGTCAGCGTAGACCCCAGCTCTTAGAGACTGTGGTACAAAGACACTTCTGTTGCTCTCCCTTCACTTCTCCACAAACAGTCTCCGCTCACAGCAAGGCAGTGCTGCAGTCAGAACCTGGACTGCATCCTACAGTACAGCCCTGCTAAAGACTGAAGCACAAACACATTTTTGCTAAATACATTTTCTAGAATGTACACAACACAAATTGTGCGAATTTGTGGTCGTGAGAATGCGGCCTATCAAAAATATGAACTGCAGATCCTATCTATCTACAGGTGGACTCATTTGAGACTAGTTTCAGAGAAACTGATTACATTATGAAACAGTTCCTTCATGTAAACCAAGGACTGACTTGGTTTGGTATCAAGGCTTATGGGTTTAAAGTATAAATCGATGTGAACTGTGCACATGGCCTGTGCAGAGTCCGGGGAGAAGTGGGGATTGGTTTTGTGGCTCAAGGTTTTTGGCTCCGATGCTCGTACAAACATACAGGAAGCCACTCAGTAAATGGCAGCTTCTATCCAGACCCAGAGTTTATTTAAGCAGGGAACTTATGTAAGTAGGACTCATTTATGGTATAAATCATGCGTTCCCCATGGAGACTGCTCATCACTTCAGACATGGAAGGATATTTAGTCAGAATGTGAACTGATTTCCTTAAGGAAATGGGCAAAGTGTAAATGAAACTAAACATCCTGTGAGGGTATGGATGGAATCTTGTGATGTCGTGGATGACAGCTCCCCCGTGCGTGGCACTGACACACACACACACACACACACACACAGGCAGTCACATGCACACACACACACACACACACACACAGGCAGTCACACGCACACACACACACACACACACACACACACACACAGGCAGTCACACGCACACACACACACACACACACACAGGCAGTCACACGCACACACACACACACACACACACACACACAGGCAGTCACACGCACACACACACACAGGCAGTCACACGCACACACACACACACACAGGCAGTCACACGCACACACACACACACAGGCAGTCACACGCACACACACACACACACACAGGCAGTCACACGCACACACACACACACACACAGGCAGTCACACGCACACACACACACACACAGGCAGTCACACGCACACACACACACACACACACAGGCAGTCACATGCACACACACACACACACACAGGCAGTCACATGCACACACACACACACAGAGCTCAAGGTAGCTCAGAATAAGAGGACGTGTTTGGTTTCTGGGGCATGGTGCCCACCATCCTGCTCTCCTGACAACTTACTGATGTGAGCCCTCACCTGTCTGTACGGTACTGTCCCCTCACCTGTCTGTACGGTACTGTCCGCTCACCTGTCTGTACGGTACTGTCCCCTCACCTGTCTGTACGGTACTGTCCCCTCACCTGTACTGTTCCCAGACCAGACCTGTCCAGCTGGAAGCCCTTCTTGATGCAGTTGCGGAGGGGATGGACAGCCAACTTCCTCAGCCTTTTCCTCGGTTGGGCTTCAGTCTGAATGAGGGGTCTGTCTCCCTGGGTCCTGGTTCCTCTCCCCTGCCCTCCCCTCCCCTGCCCTCCCCTGCCCTGCAGAGGGGATTAGGCCAGCAGTCTTCTCCTGGAGCAGATTAAACCAACCTGACACGCCTGGTCTACGAGAGCTGACCTGTCCTGAACCTGCTGTGGGGAAACGCAGAGGCCCCTGAGAGACTGAGGAAGGGTCAACCACTGCTCCCTGCTGTCACTCAGGATCAGAGTCACATCAAACAGCCGGCCCAGATCTAAGCAGAATGACCCCCCCCGCCCTCCTCAGGTCAGTGGTTTGGCCCGTGTGTGACAGGGCATGCAGAAGTAACCATCTCCATCCTCCCTCAATGAGAGGGGTGTCGTCCCTTCAGAGAAGACTCTGGGCCTTCACCTGGTGACCTCTGACCCACTGACCGCTGGGTGATTCTGTGTCTGTCAGGGATCACAGTAAGGCCGCTTGACAGTAACAAGACGAGGCCAACCCAACCGGCCTAGTTTTCCCCACATCTGTGCCACGGAAAATACGTTCTTATTGGACCAGACTGACGTGATTGAAGCACGTAAAAATTATCCAGGTTTCAGAAAAATACAAAAGTATTCTAATCTAGCTTTTAAGATCTTACATATCACAGTAATGTTTTGTGCAACATGTTTGGTAGATTCGCCAAACCTTCAACTGGATCCAGGTGAGTTGATCCGGGTCTGTGAGTTACAGGACGGCTGTTTCCTTCCCACCTGGACAACACACCCACTTCCCCAGAAGAGGCTCATCTACACGTCCAGTGCCCAGCTGCAGGACAGCTGGCATGGGCTGGACCCTGGCATCAGCACACACTGGGGCCTGCTGTTTACTGGAGATGTTTACACAACAGCTCAGGCCTTGTGGAGGGAAGGTGCCACTGCCGTCGCTAATCCAGGGTAATCCCTGGATCCTCCCCTCGCTGAGATCTGTCACTCACTTGAAGGTGTGCTCTGTGGAGTCCTGCGTTATCTTCCACAAGGGTGTGACTGATCAGAGGACATGACAAATCGTAAATAGCAAAGCAGACGGTTATAAATTCATGACGTTGATGATGGAAATGTGACAAGTGGAAAGTTATCCATCCATTGAATCTCCATTCCATGATTCAGAGAGGCCCATCTGTGATGCCCCATGCCTCCCCCCTGCTGCCTCCCCCTGCTGCCTCCACCCTGCTGCCTCCCCCTGCTGCCTCCACCCTGCTGCCTCCCCCTGCTGCCTCCCCCCCGCTGCCTCCCCCCCGCTGCCTCCCCCCCCGCTGCCTCCCCCCCGCTGCCTCCCCCTGCTGCCTCCCCCCTGCTGCCTCCCCCCTGCTGCCTCCCCCTGCTGCCTCCCCCTGCTGCCTCCCCCTGCTGCCTCCCCCTGCTGCCTCCCCCCTGCTGCCTCCCCCCTGCTGCCTCCCCCTGCTGCCTCCCCCCTGCTGCCTCCCCCTGCTGCCTCCCCCTGCTGCCTCCCCCCTGCTGCCTCCCCCTGCTGCCTCCCCCCTGCTGCCTCCCCCTGCTGCCTCCCCCTGCTGCCTCCACCCTGCTGCCTCCCCCTGCTGCCTCCACCCTGCTGCCTCCCCCTGCTGCCTCCACCCTGCTGCCTCCCCCTGCTGCCTCCCCCCTGCTGCCTCCCCCTGCTGCCTCCCCCCTGCTGCCTCCCCCTGCTGCCTCCACCCTGCTGCCTCCCCCCTGCTGCCTCCCCCCTGCTGCCTCCCCCCTGCTGCCTCCACCCTGCTGCCTCCCCCCTGCTGCCTCCCCCCTGCTGCCTCCCCCCTGCTGCTTCCACCCTGCTGCCTCCCCCCTGCTGCCTCCCCCCTGCTGCCTCCACCTTCCCGCCTCCACCTCCCTCCTCTCACCTGTTTCTAGACTTACTGTAAGTCGCTCTGGACAAGAGCGTCTGCTAAATGACTAAATGTAGTCTCCTTCCTCCTCCCTCCTCCCTGCTGCCTCCCCCCTGCTGCTTCCACCTTCCCACCTCCACCTTCCTCCTCTCACCTGTTTTCTAGTCTCCTTCCTCCTCCCTCCTGCCTCCACCCTTCACACCATCTGACCTCACGCTTGCTGATGAGGTCATGCCAAATATATCCCCCAGCTTACCTCTCTGTCAGTAGGTCACATGGAGACGCTGGACTCTAGATGCTGGTGCTGCTCCTCATTCACTGCTCACTGGAGGCGACTGGCATTCCTAAAGTAAAAACACATTTGAAATGGTTTAGCGGGTGCGAGGTGTTTAGATCGAAGGAAAAACACAACAACCCCTCTGAGGTCTGTGCTTGTGGAAGCTTTGAAAGGGGAGACGGGTGATGGAGGGTAGGAAGGGAAACACAGGGTTGGTTGTGGCTGAGATCAGTCACCTCCAGGCAGATATACCAGCTCTCAGCCCTGCATCCCCCCTGGTTGGTCAGGACAGATCTGGAGCTGATGATTACACTCCTGTAATAGCGCTACCTGTGTAAACGTACACAGGCTGCTCCAGACGGGTGCATGCAACTACATTAAACATGATTAACTGCTGTTCCATTGGTCACAGAAGAACAATTTGTAATACCCAGTAAACGGTGTACTTACTCACTTATCTCACCTCTGTAAAGGTCTGTTAAACATTTAAGATGAACGGGGATCTAAAGTGGAATCAGGTTTAGATGGTCCACCATGTGCATTCCTGCACCTATCCTCCTCTGCAGCTCTTCCTGTTAGTCAGCTCACTTAAGCCCTCTATCAAATCTATGTTTAAGTTTCATTGCTACTTCATTCTTTACAGGCTGTATTTCCAAGCCACAAAATTCTGGGCTTTCTGTATTTTATTGAACGTTCTGTAACAGGAGACCAACAACATGTTGACCCTGGCCCTGCTCTCCTCGCCCTAGCCCCATGAAGGTGGAGCACGCAGGAATGGTGGATAAAAAAAAAGAAGCTGTTCCAGAGGTCATGTGACAGGTCACAGATCCAGAGGGCTTTACTTCTTTAATACCCCTCCACCTCTCTCTCTCTCTCTCTCTCTCCGTGTGTCTTTGCAACTCTCTCTGCATCTCTCTCTCCCTCTCTGTCTCTGAATCTCTCTCCCTCTCACCCCATCTATGTATCTCTCTCTCTCTCTCGCTATCTCTCTCTCTCAGTCTCTTATTCTCTCTCCCCTCTCCCTCCCTTCAGCCCTCTGTCTGTCCTAGCATCAGCACAAGCAGGCTCTACAGCTAGCATGGCAGGACAACCTGAAAGGGCCTCAGTTCATGAAGACATGGACACGGCATGACTCAGGCATGGACCACGACTGGAGAGAACAACTGCATCTTCTCTCTGTCTGACAGACAGAGAAGGACCCCCGTCCCCCCCGCCCCCCCAGGAGGAGACAGTGTCATAACTGAATAAGGAGAAACCTGGAGAAAAGGGATGAGATGTGGATGAAGAGAAAGGGTAGATAGAGGGAGAGGTGTGTGTGATCATTAACATGCAGTGCAGGGAGAGACAGGGAGGGATGAGAGACAGAGGAGGATGAGAGACAGAGGAGGGATGAGAGACAGAGGAGGGATGAGAGACAGAGGAGGGATGAGAGACAGAGAGGGATGAGAGACAGAGGAGGGATGAGAGACAGAGGAGGGATGAGAGACAGAGAGGGGATGAGAGACAGAGGAGGGATGAGAGACAGAGGAGGGATGAGAGACAGAGGAGGGATGAGAGACAGAGGAGGGATGAGAGACAGAGAGGGGATGAGAGACAGAGGAGGGATGAGAGACAGAGGAGGGATGAGAGACAGAGGAGGGATGAGAGACAGAGGAGGGATGAGAGACAGAGGAGGGATGAGAGACAGAGAGGGGATGAGAGACAGAGGAGGGATGAGAGACAGAGGAGGGATGAGAGACACAGAGAGATGAGAGACAGAGAGGGGATGAGAGACAGAGGAGGGATGAGAGACAGAGGAGGGATGAGAGACAGAGGAGGGGATGAGAGACAGAGGAGGGATGAGAGACAGAGGAGGGGATGAGAGACAGAGGAGGGATGAGAGACAGAGAGGGGATGAGAGACAGAGGAGGGATGAGAGACAGAGGAGGGATGAGAGACAGAGGAGGGATGAGAGACACAGAGAGATGAAAGGGCTCCAGGCCAGCTCCTGGGCTACGAGCCAAGACAGTCCGCTTTGAAACATCCCGATGGAACTTAGCCTCACCGCAGGCTTGTTCTCTAACCATGACGCAAATAGACTTTGATATCCCCCGCTCAAACACATGTTTAATCGGCCTCACCCAGGCTCCTCCATGCCTTATGACACATGTGTTGCGTGCCAAATGATCAATGGGCAGAAGGTGGGATCTGCAGAGGGTGAAATCGACACTGACAGAAAATTAAAAGATGACTTTCTGGTTGGATAGGTGACAAAATGTTCTAAAGTGTGATTATTTGATTATGTTGAGTGTGAGGTGATCCCTGAATAAGGATGAACCTCTTCAGGATGAGGAGAGTTTAAGCTGCTGAAAGGAGGATTTTTTTTATAGAGGATCACTTCATTATGACTTCTCTCATGACTATGTGACTAGGTATACTGTCAGGTTGAAATCAAACTTGCTACGAGTATAATGCTAGGTAACTTAGCCGGGCGGCTAACTAAGCTATCCAGCTACAGTTTCAGAAAAATAACTGTGGGGACCGTTGGAACTTTTTAATGGGCTAGAGATCTCCAGGTGATCCTATGCCTCCCAGAGTGAGGTCTTCTCTACAAGCAGAACCATGACGGGTTGTTCAATCTTTGTGTTTTACACCCAACCGTGGCGAAAGAAGGATTTGTGTGTTGTAGGACATTGGCTGTGTCCCAGTCATTCTAGAATATTCCACCAACACGTCGTACACGTTCTTCAAACAGGCTGAGGTACTGGTGAACAACCCCCCCCCCCCCCCCCCCACCACAAAAGGTGTCAACAAAACGTACACAGGATATACCTGAGTAGCAGAAGTTCAAAGGGAATTTTCTTTGAAACCCACCTGTGGGGCCTCACATCACCACAGAAACATTTAATTGCACATTTCAAGAAGCTGTAAGTGGCTGCAGACAGACGCCTGCAGACAGGGTCCGATCACTAACCAGTCCAGGTGAAGTGTTCTGACAGCTAGCCCACCTCCAGGCATGGAGAACACAAGTGACTGTGGCCTTTATTGTTTTGGGATTGTTGCCAAGCGACAATAGAGGCGACAACTGATTGTTGCCAAGCGACAACTGATAGTGGCATCATGTGATTCTTTCTCCACACAGAAAGTGTGTGAGTTGTTGGCAGGTCGAAGGAGGTTTAATATGAATTCTACAAAAGGAGTTACTGGGGCTTTCCTCTCCTGATGGAACTAGCTCCATGTGGCCACCGGCCAATCAGTGAGTGAAGCCAGGTCAGTGAACAGGTCTGCTGACTTTAATCCTCTGCGACAGGTCAAAGGTCACGTTGACTGGCTGAGAAGGGTGATGAACCTACGCTAGAGGTGGAGGTCAGAACTGTGAGGGAGAGTGAGAGAGAGGGGGGAGAGAGAGGAAGAAAGGGACAGAGGGACAGGCAGAACAGCTCTTATGAAAACACACTTCACTGCACTTTCACTTTTCATCAGGAGCGTTGGCTTCTCACAGGCTGGAGGAATGCACCGCCCCAGGGCAGCCTGCAGCTCACCCCGACTCCACGCCCACCCGCCTCCCCCCGCCC
Organism: Thaleichthys pacificus; assembly: GCA_023658055.1. NCBI lineage: Eukaryota > Metazoa > Chordata > Actinopteri > Osmeriformes > Osmeridae > Thaleichthys > Thaleichthys pacificus. The sequence goes on from CM042857.1 coordinate 1,216,323, forward strand.
CCCCTCATGCCCCTCCCCCACCCCCCTCATGCCCCTCCCCTACCCACGGCCCTCCACCCCCTCCCGCCAGTCCTCCACCCCCCTCCCTCCCCACGCCTCCTCCACCCATCAACCCTCTTCCCGCTCCACAAACCTCCACTCCCCCCTCCACGCCCCGACATGTCCACTTTGGTCCGATATGCATCTTGAGCATCACTGGAGAGAAATCTGTCCTGTTACCTCAAACAACACTGTGAGGAGAGTCAACTGGTTTGAAGTTGTCAACAACGAATATTCATATATTCAGTATTTCAGTATTGTATATAATGAGAGTGTACTTTATTGAGTGTATATCATAAACTTTTGCAACGGGAGTACACAAGTGTATATAACAACAGTATGTGAGTGTAGATATTGAGTGTGTGTATATAATGAGTGTGTATAATAAGACTGTGATTGTGTGTTTGTAGAGTGAGGGCATAGTTTCCTGTGGATGAAGACTCTGGTCTATGGCTACCAGCAGGTTCCATACGTAACCTAAATGGTTGCAGTGTGCACAAAAATGTGCACAAAGGAGATTATTTTTTCATGTTAAACTCCCTGGAATTTAAAAGAATTTCTCATTATTTCCTGCCTGGTTGATCCCATTGGGACGCCTGCATAAGACTAGCAGCATGTGAGGACTGAAGCTCTATAGATTATTATTATTTGGTTTCTTTGTTTTATTTTTCTTGCTTGTTTTGGAGTCAGGTGGCTGAGCGGTGAGGGAGTCGGGCTAGTAACCAGAAGGTCGCTGGTTCGATTCCTGGCCGTGTCAAATGACGTTGTGTCCTTGGGCAAGGCACTTCACCCTACTTGCCTCGGGGGGAATGTCCCTGTACTTACTGTAAGTCGCTCTGGATAAGAGCGTCTGCTTAAATGACTAAATGTAAATGTTTTTATTTTTCACTTCCTTGCTACCAAGTTATATCACCTCACTGTTAAATATAAGCTTTTCATTACGCTTCACTCCTGCTCAAGTCATTCTGTGTCTCGCGTATTACCACCAAATGGAAGAATTCTAAACTGTTTTGGGAAAAGACACATGCACATATGAACACACACGCACGCACGCACACACACACACACACACACACACACACACACACACACACTATGGGACAGCACAGCACTGTATAAACAAACTGGGACCAAGAAAAATAAATGTCTTCATCCAGGACAGACGCAGCCATTGGACATGAGATTAGATTTGACTTCTGGTCTCCCAGGAGACGGCAAGATAACACTGCTGTTTAATCAAGTTATAATGTGGTTCTCCTGAGCGCTGGACAAGGGACCCTGGAACTGGGGAGTGGACACACTTAGTCCTGAAGGAGCACCACTGTGTCAGGTCTTAAACCCTCCTTTAAGCCAGGGGTGATAAAAAAAAGAAGAAAAAAAAAAAGCCCAAACCGTCATATTTTGAAGGAAATCCAATGCAATTGGCTGAACAATTAACAATCAGCCTTTTCTTGAAAGCTGGTCAAGCTCACTGCCAGTCTCACGTCTCAACACAGTCTGTGGACTCAGATTTATCAAGTGTGTCACACACTACACTATATATAGTCACACACTACACTATATATAGTCACACACTACACTATATATAGTCACACACTACACTATATATAGTCACACACTACACTAAATATACTCACATACTACACTACACTAAATATAAAATCACACCCTATACTAATTTGTATTCAACCCTGTATGGGATATCAAGACACACACAATGCATAATGCTTCAGCTGAACCTGTGGATATTTCTCTCCGTGGTGCTGGCTGGATAGGAGGTAGAAGCGATTGTGCGAGACAGATGCGTGACTCATAACAAACAGCCCACATCCTGTTTTGATAAGAGACCACCTGAAGGAACACTTGTGGTCTGTTTTCTCAGTTATAGTGGTCCTCTTACTGTTGGCTATTATTCTATCACTGCTGGGTGGCCTGGCTTAGCAGAGGTGTCAAATGATCACCTATCCTGTTTCCCAAAAAGCAGCGATCTTGGCCATACCATCATAGTAGGTGTTGAGACCCCCAGGGCTAAACAGGGCTGTCTGTCACTTGTTGGCCTGTCATATTTGTTCCCGGTGGATAATGTAATGTAGCCTAACATGTCTTTCTAAGTTTCTAACAGAAATGTGGAAACGGGAGCGATCTCCTTGAGGGACCGGTCAATGAAAAAAAGCGAGAAGCCGAACAATCTGAGTGTAAGGTTAAGAGAGCAATAACTAAGTGTTAACAACTTTTTCTAGTTATTAAAAGTCACCTTTATAACTTCACCAGTTCTAGACCTGGCCACATTTTTTCCGTAAATACGTCACTGTAATGTGCATAATAGTCAATAGTATGCCTGGCTGATAGCAAGCATACAAAGTATTTATATGTGGTAAATATACCGAGTGACAGTGTCAACTGAACGTGACATGCTTAAGACGATGCTCCGGTCAATATCGCAGCGATGAAAGAAACAGCTAAATAACATACAAATAAGCGAACAGCGACAGACGAGTAATGAGCCAAAGGGAAACTCTAATGAGTTTATGCGGGCCTGCCACATACTAGTCCTCAGACACAGTGATGAACAACACAGTAAAACTACAAACCGCTGATATAATCCTGCTCTCTGGCCTGCAGAGGAATGAAAGAGCCTCTTCAGTCGTGACATGTAATAAAACACTCAGTTCCCTTCTCCCCTGAGGGGAAGACGGCAGCAGAGTAGCACTGATTGGATACACACGTTTCCATCGTTGTGTGTCTATGCACAAGTGTGAGTGTTTTGTGTGTAGATTCTCATTAATTTAATAATCATGTTACCTGTATCCTGTTACCCACAGGCAGCATACAAATCATAAGTAGAATTGAGGTGAGTACATATATCTTGAGTGTATATCAATAATCTTGACTAAAACGTACATCTTGTAAACTGACAAGCCCTATCAGAACACAATCAATCAGAGTGCTGTTTTGTTAAGGACATACTTTTTCAGACAAAAGGCGCACAACATCATGACAGACTTGTTCTTCTACATGTCCATACAGTGCTGTGCAAGTCTTAGGCCCCCAAGATATTTTTTTACATGAATATTATATTAAACTTTCTAAAATCTCCTCCATTTGTGCGGCCGTATGAAAGTGCAATGTTGAGATGATCTTTTTTTCTTCACAATTTCTTAAAGCATTTTTGCCAGATTTTTTTTTTTTGTACTGAAGACTTTTGCACAGTCCTGTACATGTTCATACAAGTCTACCTCCCTCTGGGGTCAGGCTGAAGTCATGGCTCACGCGTGTCACACAAGGCAGTCACACCCCTCACATACAATGTAGACACCTGCACACTCAGAGCAGTACCACACCCTCCTTGACATCAAGGCTAATGCTGTAGCAAAGACCCTTTGTGAGGAGTTTACATGTGTAGAAAAGGTGCTTAGAAAAGGAATCTCAAAGCCAGTCTTGACATCTGACACCTACGCTGCTGTTATGGAGACGCTGTTGGAGATGGGAAATCGGGGAAGGAAACCTTGGGCGCCATCTACTGGCAGGCAGTGGGACTCCAGGTAACACTAACTTACAATTTCCCTAGGGGGAAAGGTTTCTACATTCATGTCATTTGTAGGTGAAATTAAGACAGAAACTAATATTGAATACATTTAATGTATTTTCATAGAAGGCATTTCATACAACACCAGTCCCTTCAGTCACGTAAACAGCAGCCACTTGTAAACAGAATAATTTGCAGAGTGTTGGGATAATTTAATTCAAAAGCTAATAACTAATGTTTATTCAAGACTTAACCATATAGTATTATGTTCAGCATTAAATACAGTCACCCAGCAATTTGAATTAAATAAATACGTTTTAAATGAATCAGATCACCATTGCAAATCAAGAGCAGGATAAAGCAGTGTTGTAATAAATGTGCTGCCATGTTAGGATAGATACACCAGGGACTGGTTCCATTAGTCAGACAAACTCAGCTTTCTTTTAAACTAGGGATCTGTTTAAGACAGTGGGAACTTCCTAACACTGAGCAGGTAATTAGCCAAAATTAATTAAATATAAGTGCACATATTTACTTAATATCTATCTCACTTCCGAAAGAAGTGTGTTCGCATTGGATCAGGAATTCAGATTTACACTTTATCTTTAATGTGTATATACAACGACACTTTGCTTTTCCTGCAGTCATCGTTGTCAGGACAACCAGAGCTGGTTTGATCAGAAGGCTGTGGTGTCTCCGTAGTCTGTGTTCCAGCGTACGTACAGACCCAGGGTCTGAGGACTCACACTGGGCTTAATGCGCTTCAGGGAGTCCTCAAAGTCTTTACACGTTATGTTACGCATCTGCAAGACGCCCACATGAAAGGGGTCAGTTTGTGTTTGTTTGTCTCAATTTCATAGAAGTTCGAAACATTGAGTGGTATAGATGTGAAAGCTTTTAGTTTTTTGATGCTGTTGCAAATATCATGATCTTACCTCACTTGCAGCCATGTTCTTAACTTGTTCCAGACCCAATTCTGAGAAAAATACAAAAATCCATAAATTTTTCATAAAAATAAAAGTCTAATAAGTTGATTATGGAGTCTCTGAAGGGAAAATGATGGGTTAGTTAACTGAAGATCCATCCTGCCATCCTCACCTCTGATTGGTCCAAGAGCAGCATCCTTAGCCAATGAAGTGAGATCACTTCCTGAGTAGCCCTCAGTCATCCTGTCATAATTCAAGAGAGAGATGAATTAATGAGTGGCTATTGTTATTAATAAATATATGGATGACATATGGAATAAGTAGATGCATACTTTGATAGATGTTTCAATTCCTTTTGGCCGAGAGGGTTCCCATGCTTTCCCAATAGATTTTTTAGCAACGTGAATCGTGTCTTGGAAGATGAAAAGGAAACATACTGTAAATTCTGGTGAAATAATCTTGCAATGCAGGAAGAACACAATGTGAAAAGAACATGCAGCAGAAGTCCTGTACCTCTTCATTTGGTAAAGCTACATACACCCGCTTTGCAAAGCGCCTGCGAAGGTAAACATCAAATATGAAGTCAATTATCTTTTCCCCATAACAAAAATCTGCTAGTTTCAGGGATGCAGAGTCGATACCTAAGAACCCGCCTCGTCCAGTTCCTGAGGTCTGTTTGGTGCTCCCATCACCAGGACCCTGTCATCTCCTCCTGACTGCACCTGGGACCAGGACACACAGACCATCACACACTACCCCCATCACCAGGACCCTGTCATCTCCTTCTGACTGCACCTGGGACCAGGACATAGGGACCATGAGACACTACCCCCATCACCAGGACCCTGTCATCTCCTTCTGACTGCACCTGGGACCAGGACACACAGACCATCACACACTACCCCCATCACCAGGACCCTGTCATCTCCTTCTGACTGCACCTGGGACCAGGACACACAGACCATCACACACTACCCCCATCACCAGGACCCTGTCATCTCCTTCTGACTGCACCTGGGACCAGGACACACAGACCATCACACACTACCCCCATCACCAGGACCCTGTCATCTCCTTCTGACTGCACCTGGGACCAGGACACACAGACCATCACACACTACCCCCATCACCAGGACCCTGTCATCTCCTTCTGACTGCACCTGGGACCAGGACACACAGACCATCACACACTACCCCCATCACCAGGACCCTGTCATCTCCTTCTGACTGCACCTGGGACCAGGACACACAGACCATCACACACTACCCCCATCACCAGGACCCTGTCATCTCCTTCTGACTGCACCTGGGACCAGGACACACAGACCATCACACACTACCCCCATCACCAGGACCCTGTCATCTCCTTCTGACTGCACCTGGGACCAGGACACACAGACCATCACACACTACCCCCATCACCAGGACCCTGTCATCTCCTCCTGACTGCACCTGGGACCAGGACACACAGACCATCACACACTACCCCCATCACCAGGACCCTGTCATCTCCTTCTGACTGCACCTGGGACCAGGACACACAGACCATCACACACTACCCCCATCACCAGGACCCTGTCATCTCCTTCTGACTGCACCTGGGACCAGGACACACAGACCATCACACACTACCCCCATCACCAGGACCCTGTCATCTCCTTCTGACTGCACCTGGGACCAGGACATAGGGACCATGAGACACTACAAGCACATGGAGCTTCTGGCTCGGACGGACGTTTCCTAGCTGTCAATACTTCCACAGTTGTCAGTGTGGTAAGCTGTCAGTGTGGTAAGTTGTCAGTGTGGTAAGTGCAGCGGTGATGGTGGTGCTTGTCGGTGCAGCGGTGATGGTGGTGCTTGTCGGTGCAGCGGTGATGGTGGTGCTCGTCGGTGCAGCGGTGATGGTGGTGCTCGTCTTACCCCATCAAACTGGATCAGGAACTCCGTCTTCAGACGCCGGCTAGCGTCGTGTTCTCCCTCCTTGCGCTCGCAGAGGAGACTGTCGATCTCATCTGTGTTTTCGTGTTTAAACAATTCAAATGAATGTAGTTAATAGAAAGCGTGTGAAAAGGACACCCAGGACGTGTTTTGCGTGTAAATAATGACGATACCAATGAAGATGATGGAAGGTTGTAGTTCTCTGGCAACAGCAAACAATGCCCTGACCAGCTTCTCTCCCTCTCCTACCTGTGACACACACACAGAACACTCTCAGTCAGCTGACGCCTCTGTCACATCTCTGCATCAGAGCTGCCTCACAGTCAAACCGCTCACATATTTAGAGGTCAAGGTGGCTGCTCACATATTTAGAGGTCAAAGTGGCTGCGCTGATGTTGAAGAAGACAGCGTTGGATTCCATGGCAACTGCTTTGGCCTGGTTAGGGACAGAGGGGTTACGTGAATGTTTTTTTCCTCACTGAAAGAAAAATTGATTCCTGAGGCCAACCTTCGAACGACAAACACTCACCAACATTGTTTTTTCCGTTTCCTGGAGGCCCGAAGAGGAGGAGGCCGCGTGCTGGTGCTCTGAGGCCGGTGAACAGCTGAGAGAGCGGGGATCAGAGGTAAGAGAATGAGCAGAGCGCATGAACACTGTGGCTACATAACATGAGAAGCATGTCAGGGGATTATTACCTCTGGTCTGAGTGCTGGCAGGATGACGATCTCCTGCAGGGCTTGCTTGGCCAGTTCCTGTCCAGCAATGTCTTCAAAACAAACCGTGGCTCCACTGAGAAGAAAACACACCCTCACCTCTCTGTGACGGTGCAACTCCACAGTCCTCCTCCTTATTCCCCACACCAGCCAACAGGGCTGCTCTGCTGACAGTGCCAAGTGAACCTTTTCAATCTCACCTGTCTACGATTTCATTGAGAATCAAGTTGGCCAGCTTGCTGTCCACGTTCTTAAAGTTTTTCATGTCTCTCGTAGGAGGCTGTCGGGAGGCTGGTCTGCCGTTAGGAGCCTTTGCCACTTTAGGTGTAACCTTCAACAAATACACACATATTACAATCTACATTCGTAATATCACAATCCGATATGCATACAGTATGCACAAAATACTGGGTGGTACAGTTTAAGCAGCCATCAATGACAGAAATGACTAAGAACTGGATCGTTTCTATCAGGTGTGACATCTCCATATGATTATACCTTCATGCAGGTGGACTTGACCCCTGTTCTGACAGTGTTGGATGGCTTGGTTAGGCCAGGCACCCCTCTCTGGCCAGGCTGGCTCCTTGGAACTGGTTTTGGCTGAGAGGGGGGATGGTCTGATGATTTGGGAGAATGTGCTTTCTTTGCAGCTCCACCCTCTGCAAGACAAGATCACTGATTTGACTACAGCCTGGACGTGGTGATATCACCGCGCAGAGCAGAATTATCGGAACCGCGGGCTGCTTCGTGGATCTGTGGTCAGGAATGTGTGAATTTTTGAAAAGCTGACCTAACAATGCAAGGCGATCCTTCGCCATTGTCAGATTGGTGACCATCTTCTCCTGAAGTCTCGTTGATCGTTCATATTGTTCTCCTAAAGGTGTAACAACAAAAAACAATGAAGTGTGTTAGGTGGTTGAAACAACCTGCTAGTTTATTGAGTTTAATTGACAGGCAGTAGCTACCTTGTCCTGTGACCTCAATAGATATACCCCGCTGAAGCTCAACAATCCCTTTCTTGTACCACTCAACTGCTTCTTCCTTTACACCTAAGAGAGGGGAAGGGAGAGAGGCAATTTTCAGCTACAGCTCGACTTGACAACTATTTAGTCCATAGACTAGAAGTGATCATCCTTACCTTTTTCATCCTCGTCAATCCTTAGAGCCACGGATATATATTCGAACGCCTGTTTATGACAGTTCTTAATAAGTTCGCCGTTGTCTTTGCAATTCTCCGCCCTCTTCATTTTGGCCGACATAGCTAGCTACAAATCAATAACAAACGCATTCGTGTACCTTGCTAGTTTAGACAGTTAGCCAATCGGTTGGAAGTTTAACTTTCTTTCTTCAGTAAAAGTTATATCTCTCTTATCGTTTCATGTGCAAAAGCTGGAAGGTTTTTTATTTTATTAGGTTGTGATCCATCATAACAAAAATGCTACGGCAATACGGGAAATGTACACTTCGCATGCGTGAAGTGGACCTTTTGTTTTAAGCAAAGTGTAAAAACACTTGTCACGTGCCATGCATACTGGTCATAACCGAGCGTAGCGCGTGCACCGTGGGGCGACCCGATACATTTATTCCGTTAAAGAAACTAACCACGCCTACATAATACTAACCAATCGATCCTCTTAAGTATTTTCTTTAGTAGCCTATCCACATAGACTTACGTAATTCTAGAACTACTTTAACCACACCTCTTACCTGCTTTGAGAAATAAACCAATGGATGTTAAGCACTGACATGCTTTTCAACCAATAAGCCTCTCTCTTTACAAAAACACAGACGTTAAAACGTTTTAAATGTCGGCGACAGACGATTTTGATCTGCTGGGCGGTGTTATTTGTACACACCCGAAAACCGCAAAAGTGACGCCAAAACATCGACCTTTGAATATGAGTTATGTTCTGAAAATAACGAATAAAAACGGTATTAAGGGCTTTCTTAGCATGCATACATATTAAACAATAACATATGGGATGATGACATCGACTCACCTACTTTAATCTACTCAACCTCTTGATGAACCTCTTGTCCCGTATGCATTTAGGGGGCACCGGCTTATAAACTATGCGTACCCAATACCCGACTTCTGTCAAATCCAGTTTAGCTATCCCACAGTGCTATTTTTGCTGGCAACAGACAAACTAGATCTGGGCTTTGTTCATCTGACACTGACACGGGCCTAGCAAACAAATTAATTAGACATTTAAAATATTAAAATTTCGTCCTTATCCCACCAGCTATTTTAGCTATTGTAAAGATATACAACTGGACATAAAATACCGGCTAGCTGAATTTCTAAAAGTTAGCTGGCTTGCTATCTTAAGCTGCCACCTTTTTGTGTTCTTCGACTTCCGCTGTTTTCATTAGTGTTCTGAAGCCATTTGTTTTTCGACACTTTCACAGGTTTTTACTTTTTTACCCGACAAGATTTCAGCTAACCAAGATAGGCGGCTCGGGAACTAAGATGTCGAACCGTGTGGTGTGCAGAGAAGCAAGTCACGCCGGCAGCTGGTACACCGCTTCAGGTACCAGTGTGACGAGCCAGCCAGTAGTAGCTAAAACTGGGGGAGAAGGACTCGTTAATTTTCTTGTATCAAGCTCTGGATCGCTGAAGTGGGGTTTAGTTAAGCTAGCTGGCTAGTTATACACGTCTAGGCCAGTGATTCCGTTCCGTCAACGGAACATGCAGTTGATATGACTCGTTAGCTTGCTGGCAAGCTAGCTAGCTAGCATTCGATTTTACATTAAACTTGTTAGTACCAGCAAGCTGGATGCCTATTTTGTTTGAGGTCCCGAAGACGATGTTCGGTCCATGAATCAACTTGAGACAAATGTCAGGACAATCAGGAGACTGTTCTCTCGAACCGGCTTGCTGTTATAAGACTTGGTTAGCTAGCTACTGACTGTACAGTACCTACAAACCTCTCTTGACTGTTCTTTTGCTAGATTTAACATGCAAAGAAAAAGAACAAAAATCGTGTCTCCAACATATTTTCTGTCTTGCATTTGCTTGTTATTTTTGCATGAATGTCATTAGTTAACATTCTTCACTTGACTATAAATACTCAGAATACATTATGTATAAATATGGACGTTCCTCGTCCATGGAAAATATTTCCATTCCAGGACAGTCAGCCGTTAGCAGACGGTACTAGGTTACTAAATGTTACATTAAAACGAACTTGCTAAAACAAACCTCTCGGGTTCACTGCATGTAGATTCAAGCCAGTTTAGCACTATTATCGGACGGTCGGTAGAGGGGATTTATCATAACGACAACAACAAAAAACCTCTGTATTGTTTTCCTCCCTATTAGTTGGTGCAACAACATAAAGATAGTGTCTAGTACTGTTGTATCTAGTCAACAACAGGAGTACCCAAGTGTGTCGTCAGATTTACAGTATGTTGGCATCCGTCTGACAGGGCTCGAGCAGATTGCTGACCCTCTGTTGACATGTTTGCCTTGATCCCCTCAGCCCTGGAACAAAGGACCGGGTAGAGTCGCAAATTGACGGTTCATGTTGCTTTGACTCCCCCCCCCCTCCCCCCTCTGACTAGCGGGCTTCCTCTGTGTAGACAAGCGAGTTTGCCAGTTTATCCCATTTAAGCCCGTCATTCTGTACGTCACATCCGTACAATGTTTCATATTTCTCTTAGATTTGGCTCGAACTCTGACCAGAATGACTATCCGTTCCTATTAGTCGGAGTGTGTGTTGGGGATTGTGGGGCACTGCAAAAAATAACATTGTAACTATTAATGATGGTATTTAACATGCTGATTAGGTGCAAAACCATACACAATTTGTGTAACAATAGTATTAATAAAGTGTATGTGGAGGATATTGTATAAATCCTAGAACCTTTTGTGCAGATTCAGGTCCATAGTGTGCAGACTGTCTGGGAGTGGTTGGATAGCCTGACCGCATTAAGTAAATGTTTAAATTCATCAATCCCAAAAGGCAAAGATAAAGTGTCAGCTGTTTTACAAGCAGCCAAACTAAGATGTATGAAAAAAATTATGGTTAACGTAGTCGTCTTAGTTTGCTAAGATAACAAATTCCTTTGTCATGTAGTCGGTGAGAAACCTTGTGTAGAGAGGTGGTGATCTGTCCTCAGTCCTTCGTTTCTGCTGCTCCTAGAGGCAGATCCACTCTGTCATGGACGTAGATCAACCTGCTTGTTAAGTGTAAGAAGAAGACGGGGGCTTCTCTTAGGGCCAGACAGGCAGAACCTCTGCTAGCGTTGCATCAGGTGACGTGGCTAGCTGAGATAGCATAGCGTTGGACCAGGTGACGTGGCTAGCTGAGATAGCATAGCGTTCGACCAGGTGACGTGGCTAGCTGAGATAGCATAGCGTTGGACCAGGTGACGTGGCTAGCTGAGATAGCACCTCAGAGGACCACAACAGCATCTCTGTAGGGGCAGTTCTGTGAGCATCTGTGAAACCCTCTGTGATGTTGCTTGTTAAAAGGACTAAAATTGTATTTGATTCCTCACTTGTGTACCCATAGGCTAATCAGAACTCCATGAGCATCCCCCTCTGGGTAGGTAGGCTTTTCCTGTGGAAGTTTATCCAGTCCATTTTTATCTGAATGCTCTCCAGAGCATTGTGTCCTTATGGACCTGTGTACAAAAACAACAAAAACAACATGTTTCTTTTTATTAATGAAAACGGCTACGATGAGTCATGTTTGCTCTCAGGAAATGGGTTTACTAACAGGAGTAGTGCAAATATAACATTTTATTTAATGCAAAAAAATATGTAAGTATTATGCAAAGCCGCAATCACTCCGTTAAAACGATTTGGCTGATGGCATACAGTATAATAACAAGAACATTGTTCTTCACCTCTACATTGCATTGTTTCTGGTTGTTATGTATTTATAGAGACAATTAACAGTTTCTCTGTGTCTCCAGGTTCCCAGCTGAATGCACAATTAGAGGGCTGGTTGTCTCAAGCGCAATCCACCATCAGACCTGCTCGGGCCATCATAGCACCGTAAGCTTCCAGGGGTAAACCTTCACATGTGTCCTGGTTGCTATTCATGACCTGTATTGTGTAAATTGAATTCCCTGCCACACCTGTGTCACACCTGCGTCCTCAGGCATGCTGGGTACACCTACTGTGGTGCCTGTGCGGCACACGCCTACAAGCAAGTTGACCCTTCAGTTACGTGAGTCATGTGACTCTCGTTATTATACCTTATTAAATGTGTCAATCATACAAACACCTTATTAGCAGAAACTGACTTCTTGAAATACCTACTAGTAGAAAGTGTTTTTTTTGTTGTTGTTTAGTTTTTTCATTTATTATAGATGTATGATTTATCAACTTTTCACCAAATCTGAGATATTGTTGCCTGATTGTGAACGGTTGGACCAGACTCCGGTTCAGACACTAGTTGCCTGTTTGTCAGTGTGCGGGCGGTCAGCGCGCGGGCGGTCAGTGTGCGGGCGGTCAGTGTGCGGGCGGTCAGTGTGCGGGCGGTCAGTGTGCGGGCGGTCAGCGCGCGGGCGGCCAGTGTGCGGGCGGTCAGCGCGCGGGCGGTCAGCGCGCGGGCGGTCAGCGTGCGGGCGGTCAGTGTGCGGGCGGTCAGCGTGCGGGCGGTCAGCGCGCGGGCGGTCAGCGCGCGGGCGGTCAGCGCGCGGGCGGTCAGCGCGCGGGCGGTCAGCGCACGGGCGGTCAGCGCGCGGGCGGTCAGCGCGCGGGCGGTCAGCGCGCGGGCGGTCAGTGTGCTGAGGTGTTGTGTTCTTGCTCTCCCAGTCGCAGGGTGTTCATCCTGGGCCCATCCCACCATGTCCCCCTTTCCCGCTGTGCCCTCTCCCCTGCGGAGATCTACAGAACTCCCCTGTACGACCTCAGGATCGACCAGAAGGGTGCGCCACCTTCCTTTTGATCAAAAACGCATGTTTGTTTCAGAGGTTCCCACATTTCTGAAGTGTTAGGTGTGAGGTTTAGAGAGGTGAACACTCATTTGTCTGCACGGACGTCAAAATGACGACTTGCTCAGTGGTGTTGTTCCCTGTGTCAGCAGCGGGCACACTGTTCTGTATTCTACCTCTGTTGTGCAGTACCCAGCTGCACAGGGCAGCAGTACAGCTGTAAATATTCTCCTGTAACCAAACGACTCCCTGACAACAGAATGAAAGCCATGGACAAAGACGGCCCTCGGTGCTGCCAAGCCCTTGTGGAGATCCCTCCTCCATTATGCTCCTGTCTGAAGTAATGACTCGCTAGAGGTTGTGTGCATTTTCAAGCCAGCCCTCTCCTCTGTTTCGGCAGTTTATGCTGATCTGTGGAAAACCGGGATGTTCGAACGCATGAGCCTGCAGACTGATGAAGACGAGCACAGTATTGAGATGCACCTGCCTTACACTGCTAAAGCCATGGAGAGGTGAGGCCTGTAGTTTATAGTTTTATGTGAATCTTTTCTGTGCGTGGTTTGTAAATCTGTGTGGAGGGGAACCTGGGAACCAGCCATAGGAGATCCAGATCGTGTGAGAACCAGACAGCGTTAGTGTCTGTGTAAGAACCCACAGCTCTCCTCTGTTTCTCTTCAACCCCCTCGACCGCAACCGTCACCACAACACGTCCGTACACAGTGGAGGCTCTCCATTCCTTTTCCTCGTGATTTCAGACCCTTGTGATTAATGAAGCGGCCTCTAACGCTGACAAACTGTCCTTTTTCCACTCTGCCTAAACTGGATGTGTTTTGACAGCGGGGAAAGGGGGCTCCCCTGGGTGGGGGGGGGATCCATCGCTCTGCTTGATTTGTGTCCCTTGCTGCAGCCATAAAGATGAGTTCAGCATCGTGCCGGTGCTGGTGGGAGCGCTGAGCGAGTCCAAGGAGCAGGAGTACGGGAAGCTGCTGAGCAAGTACCTGGCTGATCCCTCCAACCTCTTCATCATCTCCTCGGACTTCTGCCACTGGGGTGGGTACCTGCCTGGAGGAGGGAGAGGGGGGGAGAGAGATGGAAGACAGAAGAGAGGGAGAGAAGAAAGAAGATATAGGGAAGAGACAGGGAGAGAGAGGGGAGAAGAGAGAGAGAGATACAAAGATGGATGGAGAGAGATCCTCCATTTCTAGAGTTCAGTCTACAGAAACTATCTCTGTGCTTTATTTTACAATTGTTAAGATTTGTACTATTTAGCTGGTGTTTTTTAATCCAAGGCATGTACAAATAGACTAAAACAAGGAGTAGAATGAATTCCTCTTCACTATCCAAGCTTATTTACTGAGATCTCTGTTCTCCCTGCAGGTCAGCGGTTCCGTTACACCTACTATGATGAAGCTCAAGGAGAGATCTATAGATCCATCGAACACCTGGATAAAATGGTGAGCCCCTGCTGTGTGTGTGTGTGTGTGTGCGTGTGCGTGTGTGTGCGCGCGCAGCACCCGAGGTAAGATGTATTTCAGACACCCACACAGTTACCAGACTACTTAGTTTGAACATATTTAGAATACATTCATAAGACGAAAGATCTTTTTAGTTTGAGTGTTTTTTAGAACAGGGTTTATTCTTTGTGCGATTAAATGTCCTGGATTTTTTGTATTTCTTCAGCTCCCTGGTACAAGAGTAAACATCTCTCAACCTCTATAATCTTTTAGATTTTTACTGTGAATCAGTTACGTTACCTGTCAGGGGACACCTTGAAAGTGAGAGCATCTCTACTGCCTCCACAAAATGACTTCTTCTCTGGTGTTGTGTGTCTCCTAGGGGATGGGCATCATAGAACAGCTGGACCCAACGTCCTTCACCAACTACTTGAAGAAATACCACAACACCATCTGTGGACGCCACCCCATCGGAGTGCTGCTAAACGTATGTACCATGTCACCATGTCAACATGGTCGCCATGGTTCTGAGCGTGTGCAAGGCAGCTGTTCACTGACCGTCTCTGGGTTTGTTTCCTCTGCAGGCTGTGACTGAGCTGAGGAAGAGTGGCTTAGAAATGAACTTCTCTTTCCTGAACTATGCCCAGTCGAGCGAGTGCAGGAACTGGCAGGACAGCTCTGTGAGCTACGCTGCTGGAGCGCTCATCGTCCATTGAGGTCAACTTGCTGGGGAACAACGTAGCTTCGCCCCAACCCCACCCCACCACCCCCGCTCTGCCCACAACCTTCTATTGCCATAACCTGCCCTGGACACTTCCCCCTAACTACGCCCTCTCTGACACACACACACACAAACATACACACACGCCTCATCTTTACAGAAAGGACCCAGACACTCACAGCCACTATATACAGCTAACCTTAATTCCTGAGTCTGTTATCTTTGTTCACCCCCCCCCCCATCTTCCCCCCCCCCCCCCCCCCCCCACCTCCCCTCACATCCCACCCCCCTCTCAGTTTGAAGTGAGCTCTTGATTGAAACTGTTTGCTTAAAGTGCAGTTGCAGTATGAGGTTGTTGCAGGTTTGGAAGGGACAGTATAGGGGTGTGGAGCCAGGCTAAGGAAGGGGGATTGCAATGACAGTAGTTGTCCTTTTTGGTTGTATTGATTCCCGAGCAGAATTTAGAAAAGAAAAGTATAAATGATGTAACAAGCATTAATCTTTACAGTTGTGCTCCCCTCAGCCTTGTGCTCGTGTAATCTGCCCCGGGGGAGGAAGAAGAATAAAACTGCAGATAAAAAAGGAAAATAAATCAAGAATATTTTAATTAATAATATGAGACAAGGATTGTAATGAGTGTTTTGACTGACTACTGCTAGCTGTTAATCCTAGTGAGATCATGAGACAAGCTTCGCAGGTCGGTAGCTACAACCATCGTTGTTAAAACAAGCTGCCTACTGTTTTAGTTGCTACAAAGGGCAACCAAGTTCACTAACCATCTGCTGTACAAAACCAAAAACCTTTTTATATATATATATTAATATATATATAAATATATATTACTCTCATATTAGTATATTCAAATATTAGCATTTCCAAATATCCTTTGTTCCCATTATCTTTGATTTGATGGTTTTGTAGTTTGAGGTGGCGTTTTGACAGGTGATATGGTGTTAAACAAACTCTGTTATCATACTAGCTTCAAAGACGGTTACATACAAGTGGTTCAGTGATTTTACAATTATTAAGCCTTAACCGTCACCCCTAGATGCATAGTTGGACATCCCCCTGGTCTCCTGTGGTCATGCTGGCTAGCGCCTGGTTTCTGGATTGTATGTTCAATACTATCACATGGCTACAGAACTCCCCCTGACCTCCTGGAGGTGGAAGGCAAACATGTCAACGATAAACATGTCACACTGTGTGCTATTGTGCCTTGAATCACTGTTGCACATATACATCTGAGGAGTCTGTTTGCATTTCTGTTCAGTCTTATTTAGAATGTGTACTACTTTTTTTGTAGTTTTTTTTTCTTCTAAGTCATTCTGCTTAGCTAATCCCCAACATGGCCGACAGTCACCTCACCACTCAGTGATTGGTCCGTTTCTGAAGGAGAACTGTGCCACTCGGTGATTGGTCCGTTTCTGAAGGAGAACTGTGCCACTCGATGATTGGTCCATTGCTGATGGAGAACTGTGATCTTCTTCTTCCTTCAGCAGGGGAGGGGAGGCCTGTCTCTGCTACACCTCTGTCCCTCAGACAGACCCAGCCTGAACTACACTGTCCCTACTCACCAGGCTCTTTATGGTTTCTTTATGTCGTTTTTTTCTTCCTGTCAGTAATTGTTTTATGTATTATTCTTATTGTTGCATAGAGAGTGAAAGGTCACAAGTCACAAACCTCCATAATGAAATATACTTAAGTGCTCCCAAAAGGAGTTTTCTAATCTCAGGTTCCACAGATAAAACATCAATAAATGCTCTCAAAATAAGATGTAGGATTCATGTTACAAAAAAAAGAGTAAAATCTACTGAAAATTAAGTCTTCTTGTGTCTTTTGTTGGAATGCTTAACGTTATCAGATCTGTGATATTAGGATGTAATACACATGATCTACCACCAGAGGGAGTTAAGGGTTGGAGTTTCCCAGACCTCAGTTCATTAGAAACCTCTACAACTATCAAATTGTTATTTCTCATAAATCACGTACTCTGTATGTGGCACTGTTTCCGAACACGCTTTAAACTGTGTTATTGTGAGTTCTCTTTTAGCTGTGTGGTCGCGTGACGGTTGGTGTCGGATGAGCTTTAGGAAAGGAGAAAGCCAGACCCGCCAGGAGAAAGCCAGACCCGCCAGGAGAAAGCCAGACCCGGGTCAGGCGGTAGCGGATCCGCAGCTCTGCTGTAGAGTGCTTCGGCGAGTCCGTCCAACAATGTGCTAAATAAACCCTAGCCTTGCTATTTGCTCACGGCAGCTGCTCTGTGATTGCAGCCTGTCTGGCGATGGAAGCTGGTGGTTATGGGAACTGGTTAGTGCCTGGAATCTGACTCAAATCTGCCAAAAATGCGTCCCCGAAGAACTACGCAGTTTAGATTATACTCTAGTTCATTGATCAGGTAAAGCGACAGACGCATACATACATTTAAGAGTATTTTGATTTGGGTTTTGTGATGGTTACAGTCAGGTCTCACAGGGGCATGGGGCTGGTGATGTTTTCTGATTGGCATTTAACTCCGTATAACTCGATACAATAATCTCGGACGAAATCTTCTGTCGGTATGCCCGCGCCGTGCCCATTGATACAAGTTATCCTGCACTTCTCAGCGTGAGAAATGGTTGAAATGCGTGAGAAATAAAAGGTGTTGCGTGAGAAATGTCTGAAAAGCGTCTCACGGCGAATGCCTGGAAGTTGAGAGCCCTGGTTATAATTTTAAATATATTTTTCATGTCTTGCACACATATTTAAGTATTTAAATTTTTTGTGATGCTTATACGAAATATTTTCTTGCCGTTCTGTAATGGAGAAATAATAAGGGTTAACTCTTTGGCAGAACATTTACTTCTTTGTCCATACTGGGTGTGCCTAATCCACAGAATTAGCATTCACACAGAATAAAGGATTATGTGAAATTGTACACATCATGTCAGGTTTACTTTTAAAATCTGTTGATGCAGGTGTTTCGCTGTGTTGGTTTCACAGAGAAATCTTCGCATCATTCGGAGTTGTATCACCTGCCTCGATTATATTTACCTTGAAACTGAATCTCAACATTCCGGAATAAAATCTGAATATCTATGGAAAGTGTGCGATTCATGTCTTGTTTTCGTGGTGATGCTGTAATACAGAACTACTTTAACGTGACCAATTTGGTTCGTGGTTATGGAATAAAAACGCCCTGGCTTCGTGCACGACAGGACGTCTTGTAGGCCTATCATGTGGTTAGACCACCCAAATGCCATTCTTCACCAGATGTTGGTCTCCGATGCCACAAGTTGCTGGACGAGCAGCAACAGCTGAAGCAGGGAGGCTGGAGCAAGGCGGGCGGAGCTGGAGTCAGACCGGGCAGAGCTGGAGCCAGGCGGTGCAGAGCTGGTCTCGGCCCAGGAGACAGCACGAAGCAGCCAGCCCTCTATGGTGGAGAGCGGCTGGATCGGATTAAATGTTAAATAACAATAAAAAAAATCAACAACTTTGAAATCCTCTCTCATTTTATACAAGGGGTGAGACCGTACAGGGTGACGTGAAAACGCGAGTTATTCAGATTGAGTCCAAAGTTGGGCCAATCTAAATTGTTCACGTCAAGATTTGGTCCTGATTTTTATGATTATGATAAGACAGACCTATGAACCGTCTACGATTCTTATAGTCAAACCAATTTAGAGGATTACAGGGATATTGCAGACAAAGGTCAGTCTCGTGTCGTCATGATCTCCACACTACATTTCTTCATTACAACACAAATCCAGATTAGATCAAGCTGGAATTAAAGGAACTGTCTGATTTCCTCTCCATGAAGGAAACCTGCATGTGTTCACTCACAGACCAAGGCAGAGTGAGAGTGTTGGAATCCACCAAACTACACTCCCATCAACCTCCCAGATTTTATAACGGTAAGTCCGGAGGAAGCAGGATGTTTGTTGTTTTGGGGAGAACACTTTGGCATGCCTCTGCTCTTGTGTGGTTGCTACTGCCTCAAGCCTGGCATGTGACAGATGCAGTGATGCCTTGAAGTTGAGAATGCCATTGGCTGCTTCAAATTAGCCGGGCTGCAGGCGGCTGCAGGCGACGCCGGCGCTGCATGAAATCGAACGCACCTATTTTTATGTTGAGGCAACAGCGGCGGGGGTGTTGTCGGCAGCTGCTGAATGTAACTAATAAAGTAACTTGTAATCTAATTTAGTTACTTTTAAAATCAAGTAACTTGTAAAGTAACTAAGTTACTTTTAAATCAAGTAAGCTGTAACGTAAATAACTGGCAACACTGGACAGATGTGATGTCATTAAATATGACTTCCCCTCTGTTGTGGGTTGTGATGGTATTACTAACACCTGTAAAGATTGACACCAAAACCAAGATTAAACCTTCTCAACTTCTGTAAAGCAGTCTGACTGAGTAGGTTTAGCTTGGTGTGTTGCCTTGCAGTTGTGACAGCATGGTTGGACGTTTTGTTCACCTCAATATTCAATACATCATCTGGTGTGAGAGAAGAGGTGGAAGGGTAATGTCTGGTGTCTGAAGTTACTGCCGGATGTGTTATGAGGGCCCATGAACACATCCAGGAGATGACGCCAGGATTGTTTTGAAATCTGAAACCAAGTTTTTTGGGCAAATAACTTCACATTCAGTTGGAACTTAAATTTGGGTCTGAAACTATTTCCCTTTAATGGAGCTAATAAATTGCTACTGGCCAGTGTTCCCTGACTATAGCTCATGGATGAATTTATTGAAAACATTCAATGAGCTTGCATAAACTGCCTTGACTCTGCTCGGAAATCCCTCTAATAGGCATTGCAACATTAATGCTGGATTTATTTCTACTCAGCCACAAGAGCATAAGTGGGTTCAGGCATTGATGTTAGGCAAAGAGGCAGGGCTCACAGAGAGCGTTGAGATTTCTCACTGTACTGGATGGAGTTGAGATCAAGCCTTTGGGACTGCTGGTGTTTAATATCTGTCAAGTACCAGCACTCATACTACGCATGATATTGATTTTGATGCACTGGAACACATTCACACACAGCGTGGGTCCTTCGTTTCCGTTTTTGGTTTACTTTTAGTTCACTCACCTTTCCATGTTTCTCTCTGTCTCTCTCCCCCCTCTCTCTCACAGTTCCCGGCTCTCTCCGTTTCTCTTTTGCTCTCTGTCTCGCACCAACTCTGTCACACTCTCCTAGATTTGGGGAGGAGTCTGAGAAGCAGTTTCTCTCCAGCCGGGTTTGTACAAATACTAGAGATACTGTCAGCAGAGTTTGGTCGTGACCCTGCCGACCCCAGCTGAGTCCAGGACCTACATGATGCACTGCTGGGAAAACGGGATCCACGTTCTCTGTTGTGGGCTGATCCTGGGCGGCGCAGGCCACCTGGTCGGGGTCAGGACGTCCCAGGCTTCCTACGGACGCTACTTGGGCGTCTCCACCACTGCCAGGAAGATACCAGCCCGGGTCGCCTGGTTCTTCCAGGAGCTTCCTGCTCTTCTGGTGCCCCTGCTGATGCTGGTGCTCACCACCAGCAGACCCTCCGGCCTGGGGAGACACCTGCTCCTTGGAACCTTCTGCCTTCACTACTTCCAAAGGTAAGAAGAGTCCAGCAGAGTTGTGGGAGCCAGTCTTGCGTTGATGGTGTGCTTACTGTACACGCAGCAACCCCAACAGCTGATACTGTGTGTTGAAAGGGAATATTCATGACACACATCTGTGATATTTTTTTACGTATATTCGAATTTAGCGTATGTATACCGCACCTATTTCTTCTCTGCAAGTGGAAATGTGAGACCCGTCTCTAATTTCACCCAGATAATAAGATGGGGACTTTGAATAGAGGGCTTTCAATAAGGATAGAGGCCTCCCTGGTGGGGTAATCCCACAACCAGAAACACCCGCAGGAATGCACTGGTGACCTGCCACACCGGGGGGGACATTTCTGTGGTGCCATAAAAAGTCCAAACTTCAATGTGCCAACATAAAAAGAAATTGCTACACCACGTGAATGTCAGGTTTACTGTTTTTTTGTACATTTTCTTTATTAACCTGTGACAATCAGGTCTTTCTGTTTTTCAACCTCCTGCAGGGTTTTTGTGTATTCCCTGCTAACCAAGGGTCAGCCCTTTCCCTTGGATGTGATGCTGACAGCTGCCCTGTTCTGCACTGTGAATGGGTTTCTGCAAGCACATTATCTGCTACACTGTGCCCAGTATGAGGATCACTGGGCGTCCGACTGCCGTTTTCTGATGGGTGAGAGAGGCAGATCTCAAAATGGCCGTCTTTCACCAAAAAATGAGGTCTCTTTTGGTAAACAGTTGCCTCGCAACAGATAATTGCCAATTAGAAAACATTCTTACCTCATAAGTAGGATTTTCTTTTCTTCTAGGTTTGATGATATTTCTCATCGGAATGGCCATCAACATCCATAGCGACTATATTCTACGCAACCTACGGACATCAGGAGAGGTTGTGTACAAGATTCCTAAAGGTGATTATGTACAATATAATGTTATGTAACACCTACCACCAGACTTGTAGATATCGTGGTCTTTTACAACGCTATCGATAACGTGTTCATGTTTTATATCGCAGGAGGCCTGTTTGAGTATGTGTCAGGAGCTAACTACTTTGGGGAGATCTTGGAATGGTTTGGTTACGCCATAGCCACCTGGTCACTACCAACGCTCTCATTCGCCCTGTTCAGTTTGTGCTTCCTTGGCCCACGAGCATACCATCATCACAGGTACGTAACCAAGAAAGAACCTCTACAATAAAGTAGATCAAATTAAAAGTATTTAATTGACCCAGACTAACTCATCCATGTCCTTGCTCCTATTGTCACAGGTTTTACCATGGACACTTCAAAGACTATCCCAGGTTACGAAAAGCTCTGATTCCATTCATCTTTTGAAAGAGGAGGGCAAGGGACAAAAAATGATGTTCTACGATATGAATTGACTTGAATCTGTCAAACGCTCGTTATATCCAGTCTGCACTTCCCAATCAGTCCCATCTCATCTGCTCCTCTATTTCAAAAACTCCAGATTCAAACCATTTATGACATCAATATTTTCTAAATGTGTTTTTATTAAGTGAAAGAAATAGTCCTAGGCAGTTCCAAGACTTACTCTATAGTAAATTCACAGGTCCAATTATGGAAAAGCTTTTCCCATCAGGAAAAAACTGGTCAACTCATTAGTTTCACTCATAGTGGCATGTATCATTACTATTACCAGTACTCAGGAGTCCATACATACGTTACCAATATCTACCCCAAGGATACACGCACCCACTCAGATATACTCATGCAACTATCTGTTATTTTTTTGTATTTCAAATTGTGCCCCCATAATCCTGATAAATATGATCAGAAATTGCACTTATTTCACTGCACTAGAAGCTCAAACTGCTCCTACCCTTCCATTGTAATCTTCATCAGTGTATAATCATTCACGATGACTTCATAGTCCGATGGCATGCAGTCAGTTCAGAACATTGCATTACTCCATTTCTGAATACTTTTCTCAAATACAGCAGTAGTCTTCACAGGTAATTTGCATGGTGAAACCGAAAACAATGAAGGGAAGATGAACAGGTATAACAGGTATGACAAAATATGGTAATAAACTCTTTATTTTCTTTAACTCTTGGCTTTTCTAGTATTTTATCTTTTGTGTTGACATGATAAGTTTATTTAATAATATCGGAAGTTAAACTTCCAAATATATGAGATATATTGACATATTCGTGAAAGACATTCATATTGACTTATTTGATTTGATTGATGATTTCTATGGAAGTATTTGCAGAATCCCTTCCCAGAAGTATAATTAATAAACACTACTTACACCTAGTGTCAGAAGTACAGTATTACAAAACAGGCCTACACAGCACACTACAGAAAAGACACACAGTAAAAACGCTCTAATCAATCAAACATTGTACCACGGAAAAGCACAATCTCACTAATTTACATCTTGAATGATATACCTAATATCCAACACAAGATTAGCGGTCTCCACGGCAACTTGCAGAGCATTGAGCTTGGCTGTGAAAGAGTCCAACAACCGAGGCTTGGCAGTGGACGTTGTACTCACACCTGCCGGGGGGAACTCCAGGTAGCGGCAGTTAAGGGGGGTCCACTCCAGCCCAGGCCTGTTCTTCAGCAGGCCACACCCACAGGCGCTGGCCACGCCCCCCCACCGGCCCTGGGTGGCCTCGTCTCTGGGAACGGTCCACCGGTGAGCATGAGACAGATCTAAGAGGCACTCTCCACCATCGTGCTCCAGCGCGCGGGCGACAGACTCCAGGGAGCAGCAGAACGCCCGCGTTCCCAGCAGATACTCGGCCTCAGAACACCCAACTGCACATGCCGACTCTGCTCCTTCCTCCAGGCTCTGTGATGGAAACATGACTGACATGTGGTACCGTGATACTGGAAACACAGTGATAGCCATCTGCACCTCAGCTCATGTGTTGGGGTTGGATGTGTGAGGGAGGTGTGGACCTTGTGTCTAATGTGATGTGTGAGGGAGGTACGGACCTTGTGTCTAATGTGAGCTGCCAGGTGCGTTTCTGTGCACCCGCCTCCTAGGAGAGCAGAGGGTTCTCTGAGGGTTAGCCTCAGCACCCGCTCTGCCTTCCCACACGCCACCTGAAATACACCACAGAGAGTAACATCCATCATCAGAATTTCGAGTACAATAGAGTCAAGTACTCATCAATGATGCAAACTTTTATTGGAAACTTTTTCGAAAATATTTTTTTAAACCTTTCGAAATGAAAATCGAAAATATTTCTTCAACCTTAAAAATTATTTTTGAAACTTATTTTTCGAAAATGTCTTTGCAACCTTTAAAACGTTTACATTAAAAAAAAAAAGTTCTATACTACATGTTGGTTTAAGATCAACTTAAGGTCAACACGAAGAACAACTGAAACAGGAAGTGAGGTTGCGCTCACCCTCAGCTCGCTGAGCATGGTTTCATTCCTGTGGCAGAGGACCATGGTGCAGACGACCGACTCCCCAACAGGAATCAGATGAAGCATCTGTTTGGATCCAAACTGTTTTACGGTCACACCTTTCACCTGTCCGTAGGCCCCAGGTGGGATTGGAGAGTAGACCGTGGATACAGGCTGAGCACCTAAGACATGAATTCACAGGTTGGGAAACTACATAAGACATTCGTTTTTTTCTTTGTGGCTGAATAGTTTCTTGTCATACATACCTGTCATCTGAAGGATTGGCTCCACTTGTGTGACTCCTAGTCTCTCTATCACAACGAACATCGTGTCTCCTGAGGTAATGCTGCAGGACTGGATGGATTACCTTCTGACAGGCAAACACGACCACGTTGTCCTTCACCGCCTGCTCCCCCAGTTTCAGGAGCTGCTCCAGGACGTCTGACTCTGGATCAGCCCCTGGCTGCACCTCCACAGACCCCTCACCCAGGCCAGCCAGATCCCCGGAGAGAGACACATTGAACAACACCAGGCGGAGTCCGACTGACGGCTTATCCACATTTGTGAGGGAAAAGCATGTCTGGTGCCTCCACCAGCAAACCTGGAAACACGACAGAGTCGAGCACAGGCTGCCCCTCGATGGGGACGGTCACTGTCCTGCCTAGACAGACCTTTTCTGGGGAGTTGCATGGGACAGACAGTAAGAAGGCCTGGACGGTCAGTGTGCTGACATGCTGTAGTTCTCTCTCTGTCAGCATACAAGCTGGTTTGCTGGATATTACAGTGTGGGCTAAAGTTACCAGACTCTGGCTGCTGGTGTAGTCTATTTTGACTTTACAAAAGCAATCTTCCTGATTAAGATAACTGGTACACATTCCCAATATCTGTCTGTACACTTTTATTGCAACGCTTCCCCTTAGACCAGACTCCCTCGCTTGGTGAATGAGGGAAAAGCAAAGAATGCCAGTAAACAAACCACAGTCACTAAAACGCGACACATGATTAAGAATCGAAGCTGTGATAAGTTTGAGCAAAGGTTCTGAGGACGGAACGGCTTGAAGTAGCACAGACGACGTAGACGTTGTTAAGACGTGGCCTCCCACGTTGTTGTGTAGTTGCTTCAGTCTGCCTTTGGGTCCGAAAGAAGACGAGAGGATCTGCCTCATAAGGCTAATTTTACGATAGATTTCACTGTTACTCAACGGACAATCAGTGCAAACAGACGGTGATTTTTTGGAGAGTCGAGACATGGCTCACGTCGTTAGCTCAACTGTGCAGCTAGCTAGCAGATATGAGTTACTGTATACTCTGGATCAAATAGAAATATCTCAAAGTTGTTTTGAAACCACTAACGTTAGTACACTCTCCAACCGTGCGGTACGACATCATGGTGAACAAATGAACGGCAATATACATATAAAGTTAAAGATTTAAGTTGTTGCCGTAAGATAAGCAGTTGCATGGGGGCAAGAAGTGACGTCAGCTGTTCTTCTATCCTATACCTGCCTGACCAGAAATCAACAAAATGGAGGCGCTGAAATCTGAAAAGTATTGTTTTGTGCTTTATTCCAAATCAATTATACAATAAAATCGCCATTATAACACTTTTATCCACATATGGTTGTAGATTTTGTGAATGCTTATGTTTTTATTTAAATTAATAACAGGCTTTTTTCCGGTATTCAACCTGTTCCCATGGCAGTGGCGATAGCGTCAGGGTCCTCATGTCACTTCAAAACATTTGGCGCAAGAATTGGTAGGTTGAAAATAAAATACTGAATACTCGATCTAAGATCGATTAAAAACAGAGTGATTAAATTGATTCATAACCAAATGCTGATTGTTTATTACCCAGACAAGGAATGTATACATTTGTATTGCATACGATAACTATTTTACTTCAATCAGTGCAACTTGAAAACGTAGAGCTATCAAGGATCGATTCGCTAACTAAACTAGTACTAGGCGAGATCTAGGTAGCTAGTCAAGTATTAGTAAGATAGCTCTAAGATCTAGGTCGGCCAAGTACTAGTGCTACTGTAGTTAAATATTTTTATCACAATAAAATACATATATTGACTAGATCGTTAAATCACGTTGAGCCACTCGTGTGACACCTTTCATGCTTGGCTGTAGCACATACGGTGTTTTCATGCTTAATAGGCTACAATGATAACTCTTTCTATGACAAATAGTTTATTCGTAAAATATTGTACCCATAAACAAATTAAAAGCGTGTTAACTAGGCATGTTTTTGTTAAAACGGTTCCAAACGTGGCACAGATTCGATACATCGATGTCTTTCTTTTCTTTTCATATTACAGACGCTTCCGGTGCCTTTTCAGAATGCCTCCCCACAAGTTTGTCATTAAGGTGAGTGAAAAGATGGGTAGCATTATTAAGCCAATATCAACCGGAGATTGAGGACAGCAGCACTGGCTATGTTGGTGTCAAAGTAGTAAATAACTATTCTAGTACTTGGGTAAGTCATGACTTATCTTAGTATAGCACTTCTTAAAGTAACCACTAGAGGGTAATGTTGATGTACATTTCAAAAGGGTTGATCCTCCTTTGTAGCTTTTATTTCGCAACCAAGTTTAGCTTGTTGTGAAAGTCTTGGAGGACTTTCACTTTTTCACTTTCTTTTTGTAAATCAAACTAATGCATGTCATAGACATTTACACAAGTTTGCCATCTCCGAAGGCCTAGTCCTAGACTACCTTCTTCCCCTCTTATACCATAGCCTACCAAACATCCGATGCTCTTAAAGTTCCGTACATTATTCGGTGATACTGGTGTTAATTCTTCTTCCCAAGTATAAATAGCCCCAGAGATACAGGGCTGAGGAATCTCATCTACTAGACACAGCCACAAGCAGTCAGGCCCTATCAGTAGTAATGCTCTTCAGATGTGTTGCTTAAGTGCAGGAAAAGCCACTGGTCTCCCCTTGTGTTGATGTTTCATTTATTAAAAGTTGGGGGTAAGGATTGAGAGGACGTTTGCACTGATCTCTCTCATCCTCTGCATACCATGTGTGCCTGCTTGACCAAATATTGCCCGCACTCTGTGTATCCCTTTCATATGTCCAGGCTGTTGGACGCATGCGGCTGCCTCTTCTCTTCTTCTCTTCTTCCTCCATGGCTGTAGCCAGCTAGCTGTGGGAGAGTGGAACCCTGGAGGTTCACTGAAGGTTTCATTCCCAGCGGGCACATAATGATACTGTTGTGTTACTTTCCCTGAGAAAAATCGACCATGCCCAACCACGGAACCACAAACAAGCTTGTTAGGATTGAAAAAACAAACAATGGCTTTTAAGGCACTTCTTACTGCTCTTCTTGCGCAAGACAGACAGATGCCACGTTGTCTGGACACTGTGTAGAAGTGAGGGTCTTTCTTCTTTAAAAAGCTACACACTCAACTAGGATATTATTGACTTATCTACGGCACCAAGTGATTCTCTTGTTTATGTGGTCTGTGCTGCAACAGCATGTGTGTGTGCGTGTGTGTCTGCATGTTTGTGGCTGTGTGTGTGTGTTTGTGTGTGTGTGTTTTATGACGCTGGCTCCTCGGATGTGTGGGAGCTGCAGCTCTCCCTGGTCTGGTCTGAGGAGCAGCAGCAGGGTGTGTGTGCTCCTACTCAGAGGATCCTCACCCTCCTCTAGCCTCCCCACAGCCCTGCAGGCTGCACACTGCTCTGGGACATCACCCTCATCACCCTGCAGGCTGCACACTGCTCTGGGACATCACCCTCATCACCCTGCAGGCTGCACACTGCTCTGGGACATCACCCTCATCACCCTGCAGGCTGCACACTGCTCTGGGACATCACCCTCATCACCCTGCAGGCTGCACACTGCTCTGGGACATCACCCTCATCACCCTGCAGGCTGCACACTGCTCTGGGACATCAGGGAGGCAGGAGATGTTGTGCTGCAGTGAGAGACTTTGAGGTTCTGCGTCACAGTGCCATGTCAGAGGTTTGTGTGCTGTTTAGTGTTGTTGGCACTCTACAGATGAGCTTAACCCAGACCACACATGACTAGGTTAATCTTTGGCCAGCTCAGACCAGCGTGATCGGGTGACGGTTGAAGGTGTGGCTGTCTGAGTGGTGTTGAGGAGAGGATCCTGTCAGGGGCTGTGGTTCCCTGTGTTGCCTCGTGATGTTTACATTCCCGAGCAAGGCTGAGCTCCTCCAGCTTGGTCTTTGTCTCCGGAGGTTCACAGCGGAGCTCCTGTTTGCTGAGTTTTACCTGGAGACATTCCTGTCTGTTCTTGCTGCTGGAATTCCTCTCCTGGGTTGTGTCCTGTGTATCATCCAGCGCAGAGCTCTCAGGTGTGCCAGCATCCATGTGAATGGAGGAAACTTTGCAAACAAAAACACCACAGCGCGGTTTCTGTAAATAACAGAAAGCCTCACTAAATATGAACTTTAATCATGACTTGGTTCGTGTTTTCACCTCCTTTTTAAAGAGGGCTGTGACCTGGTTGGGATCTATGAGAATGGAAAGGTTGTTCTTAGCTAGGGCAGCTCAGGGGCAGGAATGCCAGGTGACTCACTGAGCTGTTCACCCAGAGACCTGGGCCCGAGAGCAGGCCGGTCCCACCCACAGATCTGAAGAGCTCCCCTGGGTCGCTCTTCTGTGACTGGGAGAAAGAGGAGAGATGTAAGTTTTATTGAGTGAGACCGCATCTGTTGCCCCCTCTCTCTCAGTGTAAACATGTGTGGCTGGTTAGTGTTAGCCTGCGAGCTAAGTGCAGGCGAAGGGGGTCTGGTTCTTATACGGCATGATAGCGATGGCAAAGGCCAGGGAGGTGGGGAGGCGTGCTCCAGGCCTCCAGGCCTCTGGGCCCAGCGCCCGGCTCTCAGCAGCGCTTGTGGGACTCTGGGAGAGAGATAAGGGGAAGGTAGCGGGTGTCCTGGGAACTGAGGGTGATGTAGACCAGATCCTTGGACACCAGGGAGAAAAGGGAAAGGCTGCCGCAGTATTGCTTCACCGTTTGTCTGCTTACTGATTAGACCCAGAAAGTAGAAAGGCTTTGTCGTGCTGGAGCCGCAGTGAAGCTGGAGACCGCAAGGGTTGAAAGGTAGTTATTTTTTTGGCAGGTCATGCTGATCAGATACTTGCCTAGGGAGGGAACTACAATAGAAAGGTTAGGTTATCGGGTGCTTTCGTGCACGCAGTAAGAGCACACAAAAGGCTGCTGAATGAAAGACTTGGTATTGAGTAGCAGATACCCTCTCGTGGTTGGGTTCCACACCCTGTACACCGCTTTCTAAACACTGAAGCAGCAACAAAGAAGAGCTGGCCCAGTTTAGTGTAAATAGATGAACTTCCTCTGCTCTTAATCGGGTTCTTTTTTTCCCCATCACAATCGTCAAAACACAATGTGTGGGTTTCCTAGAGCAAACAGACACTTTGAGCTGAGTGGTTAAGTGTATTTATAGAAATTCATGAGCCTGGTTTGCACAGTAAGGATACCCAAGCAGAAACAAGCGTCTGTAAACTAACCCCTCTGTCTTATCCCTAAACCTAAACCTAACCAGATGGCCATCACCAGAGAGGCAGTTTGAAACGTTATTGAGCATTTGGGATAACACACAGGACTGCTCAAACATACAAACAGGTATTCGTCACCCATTCAAATCCATATCCAAAGGCCATACATGGATTTCTAATTAGGATGGAATTCTCAGCCTCTTTTAAGATTAGCTCTGTGCTGGGAGAGGATAAAGCACTTGTGGTTTCTATTACGTCCGACACAAAAGACCAGGCCGGCCTTGATGGCTCCAGGAGACGGGCTGTGACTGGCCTCTTTGGAAGGGCTCATCACTGGGAGGTCAGAGGTCATCGGAGAGGCCCACTGGTCAGTCTTTGTGTGTGGAAGATGACAGGGTCTATTCTAATCACATGACACGGCTGTATTCTCAGCCTTTACGACCCCGGGGGGAATGATTCAATGAGGCCAAGTGCCTAATAGATTTTTTTCTTTTCTTCTTCTTTTAGGTGTTTTTCGGTAGAGGTTTGTAAAGGTGACAAACCACATGCTGATTGCCTACAGAGCCAAGCTCTAGCTACACTTCCCCAAAGGGCAGGTCTAGATAATGAGCTGTTCACAAGAAGTGTCCTGTAATCAAAACTTGTTGAGAGTGTGATTGTGTTCGTTTGTTTGCATTCCAGAGGCCTCCTGCTTTCTGAGAAGCCTGAAAAATCACAAGCTGTTTCTGCGTGAGGGACGGACTAATGTTTATCATTAATGTTCAGTTCCCAGTCTGGCCTGGTCGGTTTCTCTAATGTGATAAAAGGAAGCTATTCCACGGCTAGCTGTCTGGCTCGCTGCCCAAACACAACTCAGTCAGGGACTCGTGAAGCCTTTCAGAGGGTTTGGCCTCCTGATTCACTCCCAAACAACACTGCTGCTCCCTCCAACTTGACGTATCGATCTCTCTACTTATGTCTGTCCAGAATCCAGAGTTTTAACATGTGTTCTTAAGTAACAAAATAATAATGAAAACAGATGGATTGGCATGTTTTCATTACCTGTCTTTTGGAGATGAATCACGGTCGATTGCTGAGCTTCAGTCACTCTGACAGGGAGTGACTCCATGTCCTGTCAGAGCTCTGCTGAAGTTGAACATGGCACTTCGGGACTGGGAACATTCCTGACCCTGACTGTAATGCTGGAGGGTCTGATGGAGGCAGGGAGCAGGGCAGGGTCTGATGGAGGCAGGGAGCAGGGCAGGGTCTGATGGAGGGAGGGAGCAGGGCAGGGTCTGATGGAGGCAGGGAGCAGGGCAGGGTCTGATGGAGGCAGGGAGCAGGGCAGGGTCTGATGGAGGCAGGGAGCAGGGCAGGGTCTGATGGAGGCAGAGAGCAGGGCAGGGTCTGATGGAGGCAGGGAGCAGGGCAGGGTCTGATGGAGGCAGGGAGCAGGGCAGGGTCTGATGGAGGCAGGGAGCAGGGCAGGGTCTGATGGAGGCAGGGAGCAGGGCAGGGTCTGATGGAGGCAGAGAGCAGGGCAGGGTCTGATGGAGGCAGGGAGCAGGAAAGGATCCCAAGGCCAGAACAGCAGTCAGCATGTGCAGGAAGTGGACGTGGGACTTCACGGCCAGTCGCCCCTGCGCTCTGTGATTGACAGCCCCCGGCCTGCCTCCTCTCTGCTTTCCCACGCGCTGGTAATTGTGGAGACCAGTCAGCTGAAAGCAGCGGTCATCCGTGGATCACCACGAGACAAAAGAGGAGAGGGTCGGAGAATGTAGATCTGTCTGTAGAGACCAGCAGATCTCTATCTCTCTAACTCTCCATCTCTCTCTTATTCTCTCCCTCTCTATCTCTCTCTCTACACACACACACACACACACACACACACACACACACACACACACACACACACACACACACACACACACACACACACACACACACACACACACACACACACAGTTGGTATATAACAGGAGCTCTGTTCTTGTCCATGGCTTTTGTTGTGTTTAAACGGTCCAACCAAGTTAATGAAATATGTTGTGTTAATGTGTTAATGTGTTCATATTTATTATTAGCGATGGGCATTAGGATGAACGCCCAGTTTTAGAAAACTAACTAAATATTATCTTTCAAAGATACAGCTAAGTGCAGGTTACCTGCCGGTCATTTTATTAAACTGCTAACCGGGACATTGACATCAGAGTGTACTTCCTTCATCCACCATAAGGGGGCGCTCTCTCCCCGGGGCCAGGGCTGTCACAGCTGCTGCTGGCTCTGACAGTCTTCGCCCCAGCACTCTGAGAACTGGTGTGTGTGTGTGTGTGTGTTTCTGTGTGAGAACCATATCAGTTTTTGGGATGCCCAGTCACTAGGCCAGTCTGACTCATCATGGTGTGTCTCAATTCCCATGCCATATACGGCATCGTCTAGCCGGCTCTTGTGTGTGAGTGTGTGTGAGTGTGTGTTGTGTGTGTGTTTGTGTGTGCGTGAACACTCTGTGTCACTCCATTCAGGTGGACGTCTTGAGTGCTTTATCTCTCCTGAGGAGAGCTGTTCCTCTGTGCGGCGCTGCGGGGGGTCTTGAGTCCATCCATCACAGACCTGTCCGGAGAGGAGAGAGAGAGGGTTCACACGAGACACGTCTCATTTCCCTGCTCTCTGGTGGGCAGGTCCTGCGCTCGTGGAAACCCTAATCAGGCCGGCTCAGGAGGGATGGAACGGCAACTTAACCAGCCGTAGCTTTTCCTGCCCCTCGGCCCCATGGGAGTTAGAGTTGATGACATGGTGACGTAGCACATCAGGAATCAGCTCTGTAGCATCGCTGAGGCCCTCTCCTCCCCAGCCCTCTCCCCCCCAGCCCTCTCCCCCCCCAGCCCTTCCTCCCCCAGCCCTCTACCCCCCAGCCCTCTCCCCCCCAGCCCTCTCCCCCCCAGCCCTCTCCCCCCCAGCCCTCTACCCCCCAGCCCTCTCCCCCCCAGCCCTCTCCTCCCCCAGCCCTCTCCCCCCCAGCCCTCTACCCCCCAGCCCTCTCCCCCCCAGCCCTCTCCCCCCAGCCCTCTCCTCCCCAGCCCTCATGTCACACAGTCCAGTAAAGCCTGAAAAATGCCCAAAACGTGTATATATAAAGAGATGAGGAGAGAGTATAGAGATGGTTAGACGATGAAGGAGTGGAGGAGGGGAGGAGGGGGACGACCTGGGGAGGTGTCTGGGAGGGAGCGGGGTCATGGCTGTTTGTCTTCCTGTCAGTCACTCTCTCTGATGCCCTTTGTTGTCTGAGCCGACCGGCCCTGAGCAACCTGTGGGTGTGTGTCTTTGTGTGTCAGTGTGGGAACTATGCGGTGCTGGTGGATCTCTACTATCTGCCCCTGGGCTCCCTGCTAGACAGCTGGATCACCACGGAGCTCACAGAGGTAAGGAACCAGACAAACGTGTGTGTGTGTGTGTGTGCCATCCAGTGTTTCTGCACAAGCCCTGCCTAGTGGGGCAGCTACAAAGACACCAGCACCAGGGAGGAATCCACAAGGACCACTGGATCTTTATCCTTTTCATTCTTTTCATTGTCACATGTACTCCCCCCCCCTCCCTCCCCTCTTTCCTCCGCTGTCTTCTAGGTCCCACCCCAGGCCAGCACCCCCCTCCCTCCCCCTCATCTTCACTAGCCTGGGATGGGGCCATGGTCTCCTTTCTCCTGGTAGTTTGTGTCGTCTGCCACGCTGGTCCCTGTAAACACGCTGACCTCTTGTTCTCCACAGGAAGTGACAGACCTGATCAGAGGTGCTGTGGACCAGAGAGTGAAGCTGCTTAAAGAGACCTGCTACAGGAGAGGCCTGCCCAAGCACAAGAGAGAGCTGGCTCCTGCAGAAACACTCTGTGTACAAGGTATCCCCTCCACGTCATGCTGCAGCCCGTAGACAGGACCCCACCCAGGGCCCCCCCTGCACCCAGAGCCCCCCCTGCACCCAGGCCCCCCCCCTGCACCCAGGCCCCCCCCCTGCACACAGGACCCCTCCCTGCACCCAGGCCCCCCCCTGCACACAGGAGCCCTCCCTGCACCCAGGCCCCCTCCCTGCACCCAGGCCCCCCCCCCTGCACCCAGGGCCCCCCCTGCACCCAGGCCCCCCCCCCTGCACCCAGGCCCCCCCCCCTGCACCCAGAGCCCCCCCCCTGCACCCAGGCCCCCCCCCTGCACCCAGAGCCCCCCCCCTGCACCCAGGCCCCCCCCTGCACCCAGGCCCCCCCCCCTAGCACCCAGAGCCCCCCCCCCTGCACCCAGGCCCCCCCCCTGCACCCAGGCCCCCCCCCTGCACCCAGGCCCCCCCCCTGCACCCAGAGCCCCCCCCCTGCACCCAGGACCCCCCCTGCACCCAGGCCCCCCCCCTGCACCCAGAGCCCCCCCCCCTGCACCCAGGCCCCCCCCTGCACACAGGACCCCTCCCTGCACCCAGGGCCCCCCGCCTGCACCCAGGGCCCCCCCTGCCATGCCCGCGCTGCTAGGCGCTGTAAACCAGAGGCACGCATACCACAGGTCTCCATCCTGCCCCCTCTAAACCATCAACCTCAGGGAGTTTACTCATCGCCATACTCAATCACAATCACAGACTGCTGCAGTTTCCACTCTCCCTGTTCCAACCAGGTGTGTTTTTCTAAATACAATCTCTGTGTAAACAAAAGTCACATGATTTATCTGGGTTCCTTACTCCAATCCATTACTGAACACACAGGAGTGGCTCTTGCAGTGGGCTGAGAACAGCAGTGCTGGAACGTGGAGTGAGAGTGTAATGGTTACCTGTAGGAGGCGTTGGGTGGGGAAGGAGGAGGGAAACCAGAACTAGTCTGGACACGGTGACTCTCGACATGCAGGGTGTGACCTGGGGAGGTCTGGGACATGAACTGTGTTTGGATTGGCAGCTTTACCACACAGGTAACCCAGGTATGTTCCTGCCATGCTGGCTTCTGTTTGATTAGAAAAACACTTCTGTTGGCGCCAGGGACACACCTATTTCAAAATATGTGTCGGTTGCATACTGTCGTCAGCTAGCAACCGTGTCTTATGAATACATTAGCAAATGAACTGCAATTAATGGCTTTACGAAACGTAATGACATACGTTAATGCTTTATGTCACAGAGCCTGTTAAAACGTGAAAAGATTAGTTATCTCATCCTAGAGAAGAACCAAGGACAGAGCATTCTGTACATTCTCACACAGGTAGCAGATAGACAGGTCTCACACAGGTAGCAGGCAGACAGGTCTCACACAGGTAGCAGACAGACCGGTCTCACACAGGTAGCAGACAGACAGGTCTCACACAGGTAGCAGATAGACAGGTCTCACACAGGTAGCAGACAGACAGGTCTCACACAGGTAGCAGATAGACAGGTCTCACACAGGTAGCAGACAGCCAGGTCTCACACAGGTAGCAGACAGACAGGTCTCACACAGGTAGCAGATAGACAGGTCTCACACAGGTAGCAGATAGACAGGTCTCACACAGGTAGCAGGCAGACAGGTCTCACACAGGTAGCAGGCAGACAGGTCTCACACAGGTAGCAGGCAGACCGGTCTCACACAGGTAGCAGACAGACAGGTCTCACACAGGTAGCAGACAGACAGGTCTCACACAGGTAGCAGACAGCCAGGTCTCACACAGGTAGCAGATAGAGGCAGTGAAGCGTGCTCCCAGCAGGCCTGGTCGGACGGGAGAGAGGAATTACAGGGCTACCTGGCTCATAGAGGTTCTGCTGTGGCAGCAGGTCTCCATCTCACGCTGCTCCCCTCCACTCTGGGCCCTACCTCCACCCTGCCCTGCAGCCCTGAGAACCAGACCCGAGGGGGCGTGGGTGTGTGTGTGTGTGTGTGTGTGTGTGAGAGAGAGAGAGGGGAGGGGAGAGAGTGAGAGAGAGTGTGAAAGAGAGTGAGAGAGAGAGTGTGTGTGTGAGAGAGAGAGAGAGAGAGGGGGAGAGAGGGAGAGAGAGTGTGAAAGAGAGTGAGAGAGAGAGTGTGTGTGTGAGAGAGAGAGAGAGAGAGGGGGGGGATGTTAGTGGTGTCTGTCTCTGTATCTTTTATTGTGTGTGTGTGTGTGTGTGTGTGTGTGTGTGTCTGAGAGTAACTGTGAGTTAGAGAGATATCCTTCCCCTGGGCTAGGTGTGAACAGGCTGACAGTCTTGGGTTACTGAAAAACCTGACTCATATTCGCAGTGACAAACTGACGAGAGACAGACAGGCCTAATGATGAAGAACACACTGAGGTTAACTGTAGAGACCCAGACTGAGAGGGAGGGAGGGGGAGAGAGAGAGTGAGGGAGGGAGGGAGGGGGAGAGAGAGAGGGAGGGGGAGAGAGAGAGTGAGGGAGGGAGGGGGAGAGAGAGAGTGAGGGAGGGAGGGAGGGGGAGAGAGAGTGAGGGAGGGAGGGAGGGAGGGGGAGAGAGAGAGGGAGGGGGAGAGAGAGAGTGAGGGAGGGAGGGGGAGAGAGAGAGAGTGAGGGAGGGAGGGAGGGAGGGAGGGGGAGAGAGAGAGTGAGGGAGGGAGGGAGGGGGAGAGAGAGTGAGGGAGGGAGTAAAAGACAGAAGGCGGAAGAGAGAGATAGGAGGGGAAGAGCGAGAGAGGGAGTGATGTAGAGAAAGAGAGAGTGTAGGAAACATGCGTAGCTACATCAGCAGTAAGATGGGAGTTAGTGTAATCACACTACATGTAGCATCGCAATAGCAGCATAAACAACAACAGAACAAAAACTGACTAACAAAACGAAAACACATCGAATCCAACATGATTGGCGGCTATAACAACAAGGAAGTACAATTATTATTTTGCTGCTGCTCAACAAAAACGGAGATTGCCAAAGTAGCAGAAAGTTGCTCGATTTGTCGCTAGGGAAGGTGAAAAGTTGCTAAATCTAACAACATTGTTGCTAAATTGGCAACACTGTTTAACAGATAGTATTAACCGGTAAACCGGTATTCGTATTGTCGGTTATCGATTATATGGTGAGCATCCCTACTTGTGAGCGAGCATGACGACATTCTTCTTCTTTGGTTGGCTGGCGTGAGGGAAACTCCTGCTCTGGGACGGTGAAGGCAGAGTGAGGGAAGGTCCTGCTCTGGGACGGTGAAGGCAGGGTGAGGGAAGGTCCTGCTCTGGGACGGTGAAGGCAGAGTGAGGGAAGGTCCTGCTCTGGGACGGTGAAGGCAGAGTGTGAGAAGAAGGGGTCATAAAAAGCAGAGGCTTATAAAAGGGAAACCTTGCAGACCTCAGGCTGGGTATTAAGTACTGGGGTCGTCTATTCTGCTCACAGGTCAAACGCTAACCTGCTAATCCTCACAGAACCTTCCAACTGGGGATAGGGGGGGGTGGGGATAGGGGGGGTGGGGATAGGGGGGGTGGGGGGGGGGTAGAAGCGCGGGTTTGTGTGTGCGAGCGCAGATGCGCGTCCTTTCTTTGAGGACAGCGACATGACACACATACGGGTGTGAAACTTTTTCCAGACAACTGTGTGTGTGGGAGGTGGAGGAGCAGGCCTGTGTGGGACAGGAATAGGCCGGCCTGGAGGGCTGATATGTCTGTTGTAGGAGGGGTATTCTGGGTATTCAGGGTCTTGTGAGAGACGGTGTTTGTGCTGGTGCCAGTGTGGATTCACGGAGGCTTGTGCCAATACCGTGAAGAACAGCCCAAGCGGCAGCAGCTGTTGCCACCGTAAATGAGCTATCAACAGTCCTGACCCTACATGGGTGCGATCGTTTTGTGCGAATCGGGTATAGTTCTCTGTACCTGTGTGTCAGAGGGGGTGTTATTGACAGGCAATGAAAAATCCCACACCAGTCCTCAGGTTCTCATCAACATCGGCCAATTTCAAACTGTCAGTTTTCGCTGGCCTTTTTTATTGTATTTTTTTATATATTTTGTAATGAATTCATGATTAGCTCATAGTGATTTGATTTATTTATGTTTCTTCGAGGGCTGAACGAAGGGAACTTTTCCCACCAAACATCTTGGCTCAGTCCAGACAGACTGGACAGGCTGGAGCTTCTGTCAGGGGGAGAGGGAGGCTGGGAAAGGGAGGCTGGGAGAGAGAGGCTGGGAAAGGGAGGCTGGGAAAGGGAGGATGGGAGAGAGAGGCTGGGAGAGGGAGGCTGGGAGAGGGAGGCTGGGAGAGAGAGGCTGGGAGAGAGAGGCTGGGAGAGGGAGGCTAGGAGAGGGAGGCTGGGTCCCTGGGACGTTGCTGGCTGCTGACTGCTGACTGCTGGCTGCTGGCTGGACGCAGGGAGCAGAACCCGCCGGCCATGTTTTTGTTATTTGATATGACAGTGAGAGACGCTTGGGCTCCTCCGGAGTTAAAGAGCGTCTCGGTTTCCCTTGTCTGGAAGCCCGGCCCTTCTCCCTCTCCCTCCCTGCCCCTGCCCCTGCCCCTGCGTGCTGGGCTGGGAGACCCCGCCTCAAACGTGACCCGTCTGAATAGCATTCTTTTCTCTCATCATACTGTGTGAACTCTCCAGGAGATAACGCGAGTGTGTGCGGGGGGATTTATGTCGCTGCTCCTGTTGTACGTTGGTAGTTAGTTTAGTCACTGTGTGTGTGTCGTGCCTCTCTGTTTAACTAAACTGTAAGAGTACCTTGATGTAGATTTGCTTCTAAGTAGTAAGCGGTGCATCGTGTACATTTGGGAGTGTGTGTGTGTATTTTTACACACACACACACACACATACATTGTGTGTGTTTGGCTTTTTAGAATGTAAACTGAGAAGGTCTCTTTTACCACGGTCTTGGTTAACGTGCCGTTTCAGACGTCCAGAGCACATTAGCAGATGTGTGGGTTGTCAGGGTATCGATCCAGCCTGCTGATCCTGCCTCCCCCCGGGCCGCCTGAGGAACCCAGCCCGGGAGCTGCTCCCCTCCCACACACTGACCCTCGAGGCAGGGCAAGGCAGGTATGAGGCTTGGGTAGAGTCTCCAGTATCTCTAGAGTCAGGGCAGACCTGGGTCTCTCTCTCTCTGCACAGGTGCCAGGGCTTAGGAGGAGGGAGGGACACCTGCCAGCCTGTTTCCCCCAGCCACTGCAGGCAGGAGAGGCATTTTCCCAGGCTCCCCAGATGAATGGTCACTAATAGCCGTGAGAGAGCTCCGAGGGCTGCTGGGCGCTCGCTGACTCCTCCTGGCAGCCCTCTGAAGGGGGCTGCTGGGCGCTCGCTGACTCCTCCTGGCAGCCCTCTGAAGGGGGCTGCTGGGCGCTCGCTGACTCCTCCTGGCAGCCCTCTGAAGGGGGCTGCTGGGCGCTCGCTGACTCCTCCTGGCAGCCCTCTGAAGGGGGCTTACTCCTGGCCTCGGATGTGGCAGAAAAATCACAAGTGTTGCTGGATTGCTTTACTGGTGGAGAATGTGTTTACGTCTCCCTGCTAAGAACGAGGAGGAAGATGTGTAGAGGAGACGCTCACTCTCCTGCTCCTTCTCTCCTCCCTTCCTCTCCTCCTCCTCTCCTTCTCTTCCCCCTCTCTCCCTCCTCTTCCCTCCTCCTCTCCTCCTCCTCTCCTTCTCTTCCCCCCTCCTCTCCCCTCCTCTCCCCTCCTCCTCTCCTTCTCTTCCCCCCTCCTCTCCCCTCCTCCTCTCCTTCTCCTCCTCTCCCCTCCTCCTCTCCTTCTCCTCCTAGCGCTGGTGTTGTTCTGCCTTCTGAAGCCCAGCAGGTTTTCACTCTCCTGATTGGTGGACATGTCAGCGAGGCTGTGGGTATTCATAATGAAACCCCCTCCCTCTCTAAGCCCCTACTGTACTTCCAGGAGGCCTGGAACCTGCACCCTGCTGGAACCTGCCCCTGCTGTTTCCACCTACCTTCCTCCGGGTCTGCAATACTTAATATAGCCTTGCCTCTTCTCTAGATGTCTCACCAGCTATAGCAGCCAGATTATACGTTCACATTCAACTTTCCTTTCTGCCGACTCATCTGCAGTGCTGAGTGAAAACTTGGCTGTGTTAGTAGGATAGCTATGGCTATGGCTGGGTTACCTACCCTGGTACAAGGCTGTTAGGAGGCTAGCTGGCTGGGTTACCTACCCTGGTACAAGGCTGTTAGGAGGCTAGCTGGCTGGGTTACCTACCCTGGTACAAGGCTGTTAGGAGGCTAGCTGGCTGGGTTACCTACCCTGGTACGAGGCTGTTAGGAGGCTAGCTGGCTGGGTTACCTACCCTGGTACAAGGCTGTTAGGAGGCTAGCTGGCTGGGTTACCTACCCTGGTACAAGGCTGTTAGGAGGCTAGCTGGCTGGGTTACCTACCCTGGTACAAGGCTGTTAGGAGGCTAGCTGGCTGGGTTACCTACCCTGGTACAAGGCTGTTAGGAGGCTAGCTGGCTGGGTTACCTACCCTGGTACAAGGCTGTTAGGAGGCTAGCTGGCTGGGTTACCTACCCTGGTACGAGGCTGTTAGGAGGCTAGCTGGCTGGGTTACCTACCCTGGTACAAGGCTGTTAGGAGGCTAGCTGGCTGGGTTACCTACCCTGGTACGAGGCTGTTAGGAGGCTAGCTGGCTGGGTTACCTACCCTGGTACGAGGCTGTTAGGAGGCTAGCTGGCTGGGTTACCTACCCTGGTACGAGGCTGTTAGGAGGCTAGCTGGCTGGGTTACCTACCCTGGTACGAGGCTGTTAGGAGGCTAGCTGGCTGGGTTACCTACCCTGGTACAAGGCTGTTAGGAGGCTAGCTGGCTGGGTTACCTACCCTGGTACGAGGCTGTTAGGAGGCTAGCTGGCTGGGTTACCTACCCTGGTACAAGGCTGTTAGGAGGCTAGCTGGCTGGGTTACCTACCCTGGTACGAGGCTGTTAGGAGGCTAGCTGGCTGGGTTACCTACCCTGGTACGAGGCTGTTAGGAGGCTAGCTGGCTGGGTTACCTACCCTGGTACAAGGCTGTTAGGAGGCTAGCTGGCTGGGTTACCTACCCTGGTACGAGGCTGTTAGGAGGCTAGCTGGCTGGGTTACCTACCCTGGTACGAGGCTGTTAGGAGGCTAGCTGGCTGGGTTACCTACCCTGGTACGAGGCTGTTAGGAGGCTAGCTGGCTGGGTTACCTACCCTGGTACAAGGCTGTTAGGAGGCTAGCTGGCTGGGTTACCTACCCTGGTACGAGGCTGTTAGGAGGCTAGCTGGCTGGGTTACCTACCCTGGTACAAGGCTGTTAGGAGGCTAGCTGGCTGGGTTACCTACCCTGGTACAAGGCTGTTAGGAGGCTAGCTGGCTGGGTTACCTACCCTGGTACGAGGCTGTTAGGAGGCTAGCTGGCTGGGTTACCTACCCTGGTACGTGTGACGGGGAGGGAAGCGGGGTAGGATTAGGAGCCAGGGGAAAGGGAACCCTGCTACAGGAACAAAGGAATTCCAGGACCCTGGCTGGAAATGGATCCTGGTCAGAGTGGCTCCACCCCTCCTTCCCCCCCTCCACCCCCATCTCCCATCTCCGCCCCCTCCCCCCGGTGTGTTGGGGTGTTTCTGTGGTTCTGTAAATCCTGTAAGCCCCCAGCCCCACCCTGCAGCACTAAGCACAGACTGACTCCACTGTTAACCCCCTCCCCCTTCACACACACCCCTCCATCACCCACTCTTTCTATTACATCTTTTCTGCTTGCTCCTCTGGCTTTGTCTGTCTCTCTCTCTGTCTCTCTCTCGGTCTCTCTCTCTCTTTCTCTCTCTGTCTCTCTCTCGGTCTCTCTCTCTCTTTCTCTCTCTGTCTCTTTCTCTATCTCTCTATCTCTGTCTCTCTGTCTCTCTCCCCCCCCCCCCCCCCTCTGCTCCAGGGTCAGCTACAGTCTCCTAGGACATGACCGCAGCCCCAGCCAGAGCTCACACCACACTCTCTCTGCTGTGTAATTATGGGGAATGGGATCCCAAGCACGATCACACTCATGTGCCTGCTCTCCCCGCCGCAGTCTGGCCTGGGAGACAGAACAAGCCCTCCTGATCTCAGGAAAACCATCCAGCCTGAACGAGGAATGGCTGAATCGCTTCAGAAGAATCCCCTGTTTCTCTTTCCTCGTTTTGTTTTCTGAGTTTGGGAACGGGACGGGCGTCCCTTAGAGACGGGCGTCCCTTAGAGACGGGCGTCCCTTAGAGACGGTCGTCCTGGGAACAGGTGCCTTGTTGGCACAGAGAGCCACACCCGTCCTGTGTGCTTGGGGAAGGTTTGGAGGGTGATCGCTTGGGGAACGCACTCATAAAGTCCCCCGGCCCCCGCTTGCCCCACCCCCCAAGCCCCGGCCCTACCCCCTCTCCCCTTGCCCCCCCCCTCTCTTCTAGAGTAACAGTACACAGTAATGCCTGCCAGACCTCAAAGGTAGGAGGTTCAAAATGTTACTCTGAATGCCGCTTGTAAAACCGATGTTTTACTGTGGATGTCGGAATCAGGCTAAACACTTGTTTTACTGCCTGCTGCGGCCTTGCTTGTCTGGTGTCATTAGTCCTGCTAGCTGGACATAGATAGAATCTCCATGTGTTCCCGCTTCGCTTGTTTTTGATTTCTAAACGGCAGGCGGGCAGATTTACAGGGAGAGGTACAGTAAGCAGGGGTCTGGACACGATGAGACCTTGACGTGAGATTTAGAGGACCAACGCAGACTGGCGCTGCACATAACTCAGCTCCTCTTCTCTCATCCTCTCTCCCTCTCTCTCTCTCCCTCCTCTCTCTCTCATCCTCCCTCCTCTCTCCCTCCTCTCTCCCTCCTCTCTCTCTCTCATCCTCGCTCTCTCTCTCTCTCCCTCTTCTCTCCCTCCTCTCTCTCATCCTCTCTCCCTCCTCTCTCTCATCCTCTCTCCCTCCTCTCTCCCTCCTCTCTCTCTCCTCTCTCCCTCCTCTCTCTCTCCTCTCTCCCTCCTCTCTCTCTCCTCTCTCTCTCCTCTCTCCCTCCTCTCTCCCTCCTCTCTCTCTCCTCTCTCCCTCCTCTCTCTCTCCTCTCTCCCTCCTCTCTCTCTCATCCTCCCTCCTCTCTCCCTCCTCTCTCCCTC
The DNA here is from genome assembly GCA_023658055.1 of Thaleichthys pacificus. Classification (NCBI taxonomy): domain Eukaryota; kingdom Metazoa; phylum Chordata; class Actinopteri; order Osmeriformes; family Osmeridae; genus Thaleichthys; species Thaleichthys pacificus. The sequence goes on from CM042857.1 coordinate 1,258,932, forward strand.
CTCTCTCTCTCTCATCCTCGCTCTCTCTCTCTCTCCCTCCTCTCTCTCTCATCCTCCCTCCCTCTTCTCTCCCTGCTCTCTCATCCTCGCTCTCTCTCTCTCCCTCTTCTCTCCCTCCTCTCTCTCTCATCCTCCCTCCCTCCTCTCCCCCTCCTCTCTCTCTCCCTCCTCTCTCCCTCCTCTCTCTCTCTCTCCCTCCTCTCTCTCTCCCTCCCTCTCTCCCTCCTCTCTCTCTCCCTCTCTCTCTCCCTCCTCTCTCTCTCCTTCCATCCACACTCATACTCCATCCAGACCAGCAGAAAACAAAAGAAACATCGTGGACTGGAACACTGTTCAGACAGGAAGTCTTTGTTCAGTGTTCACATTAGTTTGTAGGTTCACATAACATCTCCATGCTAAACAAAACATTATACGCTTTTTATCTGAATCAGTAAACCCGTCAACCTTCCTACCCTGCCACCCCCCTCCTCCTCCAGTCACATGTTGGAGTGTGGGTTGGCCTGTGCTACCATGCTGTGGCTTATTTTGTAACCATGACGAAGGGGTCACCCAAATGTTAAATTGAACACTCATGTGCAAATATTGTTTCAGGTGGAAGTTGAGTAGGATGATAAGACACAGTGCTCTATCGTGTCTGAGAGAGAGAGAGAGAGGGGATGGGGTGAGGGGTGTGGAGAGAGGAGACGGAAGAAAAGAATGGAGGAGGGAGGGAGGGATGGAGGCAGGGAGGGAAAGCGATGACCTTCTAGGAAAGCCCCTGATCGCTCCTTACACATGGGTAACTTCCTTATCCCCCCATCCCATCCCACACCACACCACACACCACACACCACACACACACACACACACACACACACACACACACACACACACACACACACACACACACACACACACACACACAGGAGGGTGGACGGGAGTCCATCATCAAAGCTGATGTTTCAGGACAGGATTCTCAGGCGCTGAAGTCCGACTCTCCTGCTGATTCAACACACGTCCACGCTGTGCCTGCGTGGGAAATCCAGTGGTGCTCCAGTCAGACAGCTCCACACAGCCAGACAGCCCTCTCCACAGGCTGAAAACCCCCTGGGCCTGGTGCCTGGCAGAGGTCTGCCCCATCCTGGTTCAGCCTTGTCTCAGGGACAGTGTGTTCTGACACAGTGCCTGTGGAACGCCTCGTGAGTTACAACATGTGAGGAGTCTGGATAAGGAGAAGGGGGATGGTCTCCCCCCTCCCCCCCTCCCCCCCTCCCCCCCCCTCCCCCCCTCCCCTGTCTATGGCTGTTTTAATGATCTCCTCAGGACATGACTGGAGTTAATGAAGTTGGTTCCATGGGGGCTTACCTCTGACCCTGGTCTCAATGCCTCTCAACCCGTCTGTCCCAGTTTACAGCCTCTCTGGATGCTTCGCCTTGTTGACTTTTCTTTCCCTTCATTGTTTTCCCAGGAAGTGGTGAAAGCTGCAGGGGTGTGTGTGTGGTTAGTGAGTGTGTGTGTATGTGGGTGTGTGCATATATGTGGTTAGTGTGGTGTGTGTTAGACAGATATACTTGTACGGTGTCTTCTCAAACACCTTGTCTGTGAAGGCTGTATGCTAGTCTTGTTCTGTGGTAGATCAGGAGCCGGTCGGCTAAGCGTCGTCTCACCACACTGCTGTAACGTGTTATATAATACTGATATGACATTTCACTATCCTGTTGCTTCTCAGGCTTCAGGAGACATCATCTCTTTGTCAAGGCTGTGCTGTAGGTTCCAGAAGTCAACCAGCGGATAGTCACCATGGTTCTCTAGACTAGCTTCATGCCACAGAGAAGGGACGCCTGCTCTCAGGGGAGGCTAGAGGACTGTCTGTGAGACAGAAACATGAATGTAAGCTTAGCACGAGAGAGAGGCCGGGACAGGGGCCAAAACCAACTCGGCGCTGCGCAGGACTTTATAGAACTGGAGCAACAGCTGATGTCTAGAGCCTGTGTTGTTCCCAGTCCAGACAGCGCTGTCAGGCTGTCCTGGGAACCAGCGAGCTCAACCCACCAGGGAAGCCAGCGAGAAGAGGGCTTCACCAGGACAGAGGGCTGCTCTCGCAGTCTAAATGGGCTAAATCAAAGCTTTTCAAAACACACACAGTCATCTATGTGCAATGAAATATGCTTGTTTCCCTGACACGGCTGATCCCAGAATGGGCACAGAAAGCAGAGCCCAGATACCAATCTGCATTCCTCTTAGGACCCGTAAGTTGCCCAGAATGGTCTATGACCAAAGTCCACATTCAAAGAAAAAAAACAAAAAGCTATGGAATTTATTTTCCCCCCCCATGGGAGCCTTACTACTCCGGTTGCAGGCAGGATAAACGATCATTAATTGTTGTTGCCAATTATTACAGTATCTAGACCTTCTGCTGCATGGTGGGCTTGGCTTCCTTGTCTCTTCGCCAGCTTGCCAGTGGTTGAACTTTTGTTCTGTTTTTGCACTGAACAAGTCCTGAGGTGTTGAAGTGTGTGTTTTTCCAGAACAGTCCGAGGTCCTCAGATATCTGACAGTAAACTGTCTTGATTTCCTGTCAATGAGATGCCTGGCTCGAGCTCCTGGTATTTGGGGCGAACCTTGGCTAGGGAAATAAGTTCTGGATGAATCCTTTTAAATGTTCTATTTGAAGCTGATACTGTACATGAGATCTGGCGAGCTGGGCCTTCGTGATTACCTGTGATCTGAGATCACAGGTAATGTTGTTGTCAAACAGGACTCTGAGGGGTTGGGAACACTGGCAGAGTTATACATATTCATCCAGTCTGACAGGTCTCACGTCTATTATCTTGGGAAAATATTGACGGTAGTCTTCTCTTGGTTAACCATGGAGATTGGAGTTTCATGACTTCAGGCCATAATTTACTGTTCTTTACTCCCAGTTTTGGGATGATTGATTTCATCTTCTACCTTATTATTGGGAGTTTACTGCATGCTTGTTTGTACACGTTTGTGTGTTATGTCATAAACACGTCAACGGGTTTATTTGATGTCAAATTTAACATTTCGATTCAAAGGCAAACTCCCGAGTGTTGTTCTGTGTTCTTGGTCGGGTTGTCATCTTCATAATCGTAGAACATAAACTGAAATATTTTGAATGCTAGCCTAAGTGTTAGAAGCCAGCAGAGGAGGAGTCTGTCAGAGGAACAGGAGTGGAGTTTATTGTCTTGTTTGTAGAGAGCAGCTCTGTAGCGTGTTAGCCAGGCCCCTGGTTTCAGTCAACAAATTCCTCCCAGATTAGTCAACAGTCTTTACACAGCCCATCTTGCATTCAGCGCCTCCTTCTACCTCTGGTTCTGCTGAAGGAAGAAGGAAGGAACAGGTTCTCACATCCTCCAGATAGATGATCTCACACACACACACACACACACACACAGTTAGTGAGCTCATCCGGAGCGATGCTGTACAGGGCTGAGTGGACGTATGTGTGATCTAGCAGATTCTGTTAATGAGTCAAGGAGTCCCTGGACACTGACTTTCACAGTCCCTTGAGTTTTCACAGGGTGCTCTAAGAGAAGGTCATATCTCTGTAAACATGAGTTTAACACGCTCTTTGTTTCACATTTCACTTCACCACATTAAAGAGAGTTGTGCGATGAATCTTACACCAGAGACAAACTGGGAGTTTTTCCTTGTCTTCCTTGAGGGTTTAGGTTGGTTGAGGGGCAGTTCTAGGGGCGTATGTGAAGCCCTCTGTGACATGCTTGCGTGTAAAAAGGGCTATACAAATAAAATTGATTTGATTTGAAACCAAAATGTGGTTGTTCGAGATAAAGCCCTGGTGATTGGCTGTGACATTTGGATTTGCTCTTTGATGCTAGTTTCTTTTCCTCATCACCTCCTCTAACCGGCGCTGTCTGTTATTGTCTGAGCCTTTTGCTCCTCACCAGAGGAGAAACATTTGCATTTGACTTCCTTTCATTAACCTCTTATCTCCTGAGCTCGCGCTTTGAATACCAACGACGGAAAGGCTTTTGTCAGAAAGGAAAATTCAATCAGTGTTATCGAGACAGGGCTTCATGAATCCAGAGCTCGCCTGCTCCATCCGTGACTCCTAGTCTAGCGGGGGGGCTCTGTCACTGGTTCATTATCTAGTTTTTTGCTTCTTACCGACTTAGAAATACTCCTGAAGCTGAAAGTAAGAGTCGTTTCTCTGCCTGTGATTGTTGTCTTTGAACAGGTTCCTGCTTCTGTCTGGTTGGAGACTTTGTGAAGCGTCACTCCAGGCTCCGGTGTGTGGTCAAAGAGCGCTACGGAGGTGAGTACGGCTCTCTAAGAGCTACGAATGAATCTGGATTTCCTCTCGTGTCCTGAATTAAAGCTGTACAGTGCTGACGAAATGCACGTGTGAATCAGTGTCAATAACCAACAACTATCTGCAACTGGAAGACTAATCACATCTGGAATTCATCTCCACAGAAAAGACCCAGTTAGCTCCAGTCCTAAAAAACGTGAATTACTCTCCACTTGACTTGTTTCCTCGTTGGGTTGTGGGTGTTGTTGATAACAAGCTCAGGTTAAGTAGCCCGTCGAGAGCTTCCAGAGCCAGAGAGAGACGAGAGGCCCGCTCTGCTCGTATCTCCACGGCCCATCAGCAGCCCATGACCCCTGACCCCCGGCCAGCTTTCCCTGGGAGCGGCAGGGCTGCCTCCGTCTGTCAGGTTCATACGAGAAGCTGGATGTTCGGCTGGTCTGGCCTCCGGGGGGGAGGGAGGGTGCTGGTGACACATCCACTCATCAGCTCCAGCACAGGGCCAATTAGACCTGGTCACTCAGGGTCAGGGTGGGGTGGGGCTGGGGCAGAGGCTGGGGGGGGGGCTGTGGCAGAGGCTGGGGGGGGCAGAGGCTGGGCGGGTCACTAAGTTGAGCACTGCAGCTACGTCATGAAAAACACAGAATGGAACATGTCGTGAACGCATTTTACAGTCTGAGAGAAAAGAGAAACTGTAGATAAATTAGTTGGTTGGTTTTAAAGTGATTCAGGAAGCGGGTTTGAAAGTTGAAACAGAATCGAGATGGATGCAGCCTACAGCTTGAGACTGCGGTCCCTTCTCCTTGTCTTGAGTTACATTTGTTGTGCTTTATTGATGGCCACTACCCACAATTTATACCAAAGCTGATAAAACCATCAGATCACTCTGGCCCACTTCCTGAAAGACATGACACTGATGTTACACGCTAGCCGTTCTCATGCGTCATAAACCCAGGATCTCAGCAGGGATCTGTCATCTCGTCTTGGGGGTGAGGGGTGGGGGTGAGGGGTGGGGGTGAGGGTGAGGGGTGGTGGTGAGGGGTGGGGGTGAGGGGTGGGGGTGAGGGGGGGTGAGGGGGGGTGAGGGGTGTGCTGATGGCCCCGTCTTGGGGTGAGGAGCTGGGGTGTGCTGATGGCCCCGTCTTGGGGTGAGGAGCTGGGGTGTGCTGATGGCCCCGTCTTGGGGGTGAGGAGCTGGGGTGTGCTGATGGCCCCGTCTTAGGGGTGAGGAGCTGGGGTGTGCTGATGGCCCCGTCTTGGGGGTGAGGAGCTGGGGTGTGCTGATGGCCCCGTCTTGGGGGTGAGGAGCTGGGGTGTGCTGATGGCCCCGTCTTGGGGGTGAGGAGCTGGGGTGTGCTGATGGCCCCTCCACGCTCCACAGTTCCTCTGGTTCAGACGGGAGCTCCCCAGGGCACAGGCCTCCTTATTAACCAGTAAAGCCTCTCTGATTCCTCTCCCTCCTCCAGAGTTGCGTGTGTTTCCTGAGCGGTATGTCGTGTGTGCGAGCCGTCCAGAGGAAGCCAAGACCTTCCATGGTAACCCGAGCCAGGCCGCGGTGAGTGCTGTTTATACTCCCCATTTCCTCTTTCAGTCGCCTGGCGAAAAGAAAGAAAAAATCGCTGTGCACGGGCCTGTCTGTTATTGAAGGGATGCACTGCCAGATTGTGCTCTCACTGTATATGCTGCACCATGTGTACACAGTCTGCCAGATTGTGCTCTCACTGTATATGCTGCACCATGTTTACACAGTCTGCCAGATTGTGCTCTCACTGTATATGCTGCACCATGTTTACACAGTGTGCCAGATTGTGCTCTCACTGTATATGCTGCACCATGTTTACACAGTCTGGACCCTAACCTGCCTTCCTGTTTCCGGCCCAGCCACACTCTCAGGGGTGGGAAGGAGGGGGGGGGGGGGGGGTGTAGGGTGCAAGACTGCGCGGTCACCCCCCTCAGCCCCCCCCTCACCCACACCACCACACTACAAATCCCTTGCATGTGTACATACTTGGCCAATAAAGCAGATTTTTGATTCTGATTCTGATGACCTCACTCTCTACTTGGTGTCATCTATCAGATCTATCAAATTTTCTCTGATGAACCCACTCAGCTGTTCCCAGGGAACTCTGGGAGATCTGGAGGGGATTCTCACCTTGGCACAGACATCAAGGAGGTTGTGTCTCTCCTGCTTGTGTGATCAGGGCGCGGTCTCTCTCCCCGGCCCTCTGCTGTTGTTTCTCCTGGAGTCGCGTCTCTCCCCTTGGCTCTCTGTGAAAGCAGCGATTGTAATATTTTTAGTGGAGCGCTGGAGTCGTCAGGGAGAAGTTCAGATTGTGTAACAGATTTTCCAGTTGGAGGAGGCAGAGAGTCTCCGTCGCTCTCCTCTCTCCAGGATGTGGTTCTCTGGGCTCGTTCTGGCGCTCTGGGCTGGAGGGGAGGGGAGAGAGGGGAGGGGAGAGAGGGGAGGGGAGAGAGAGGGGAGGGGAGGGGAGAGAGGGGAGGGGAGGGGAGGGGAGAGAGGGGAGGGGAGAGAGAGGGGAGGGGAGAGAGGGGAGGGGAGAGGGAGGGGAGAGGTAAGGGGTTTGGAAGGGGCTAGGGGAAGGAGAGGGGAGAGAAGAGGAGAGGGGTGGGGTGGGGTAGGGGAGGGGAGAGGGGAGGAAGGGAGGGTGGGAGGGGAGGAGGGGGTGGGGGTGGGGTAGTTGTGGTAGAGCTGATGTGACTAGCCCAACCTCGAGTGGTTTGCCAGGGGAAACATTCAAGGCAGGAGAGGGCTGAAGTTTCTCACATGACAAAGCAATTAGTGCTTATTTGTTTACCTCGTTGACTCCGCTCTGATTTTTCAGAGGGAGTTTTTAGCTGTCTGTTTGCAGTCAGGCGAGTTATGAATCCAGATGAACAAATGTGGTGGAGCTGAATGACTCACAGCTGACGTGGTCCTGTTGTTGCACTATAAATGATAATGGGGTCATTTGAGTTGTTCTTCACATGTAGTCATAAGTTTACAAGGGGTATGTTAGACCACAGCCTTCTGACAGCATTAAGACAGGGTTTGCATACCCAACATGGTTCCCAGTGATGAGGGGAATTCTAATCCTCTCGGTTTAGACCCCGACGTGTGAGACACGTGAGAAGTCAAAACCTCCTGAAACCACGGTGGAAACAGTTCTTCAAACGGTTGTAAAGGTCAGGGGGTCATATTGTGAGGGGAAGTTAGGTGACATCATGGATGTCCAGTGACAGCCAGCGTCCCGCCCTCGCACCCCAGGGTGTTGCAAGTGCCTCACGTATAGGGCCTCCTTAGTCATGTCCTGGCTGGGCTGAGGGTCTGGAGAGGAGGGCTGAGGGCTGGAGAGGAGGGCTGAGGGTCTGGAGAGGAGGGCTGAGGGCTGGAGAGGAGGACTGGAGAGAAGGGAGGAGGAGGGGGGGGAGAACCCGGGTCTTTGAGCATTGTTGTTGTTGGTCAGGCGGAGTGTGTGGAGGGCCGTCGGAGGTGCACTGCATGCTGGGATGCAGAAGGTTGGATCAAAGGCAGAGCAGATGTGTTTTCAGGCCCCCTGTTCTCCCCTGGAAGAGCCTGTGTGTTTACTCATAACCTCAGCCCTGCTCCTCAGCCCTGCTCCTCAGCCCAGCTCCTCAGCCCTGCTCCTCAGCCCAGCTCCTCAGCCCAGCTCCTCAGCCCAGCTCCCCAGCCCTGCTCCTCAGCCCAGCTCCTCAGCCCAGCTCCTCAGCCCTGCTCCTCAGCCCAGCTCCCCAGCCCTGCTCCTCAGCCCAGCTCCTCAGCCCTGCTCCTCAGCCCAGCTCCTCAGCCCAGCTCCCCAGCCCAGCTCCTCAGCCCAGCTCCTCAGCCCTGCTCCTCAGCCCAGCTCCTCAGCCCAGCTCCCCAGCCCAGCTCCTCAGCCCAGCTCCTCAGCCCAGCTCCTCATCCCAGCTCCCCAGCCCAGCTCCTCAGCCCAGCTCCTCAGCCCAGCTCCTCAGCCCAGCTCCATAGCCCTGCTCCCCAGCCCAGCTCCTCAGCCCTGCTCCTCATGCCTAACCCCACCCAGGGACCCACCCAGGCCCAGTTAGTGAATGGTATCAAATCCAATCAGATGTATTTGTAGAGCCCTTTTTACAAGCAATGTCACAGAGGGCTTCACATACGCCTATAAGAACTGGGTAAAACTCCCAGGGAAACTAATTATAATATTTTTTGAACCTTTGAAGCTCTTTTTTTCAAACTTTTTTCAAAAGTTTCAAAAAAGACACAACACCAACACACCAAACAGCCGTTTGTTTTTGTTCATCTTCGCAGATGAATCGTCTTTCAGGGAGAAGGCTTTGAGTAGGGTGGGACAGATTATCTTCCTCTCTGTCAGAAGATCCCATCAGTCTTTTATATTCTGGTCTGTGTTCCTGCATGTTGGTTGACTTCAGGTTCACACAAACTGAGGAGTTTTAATACCGAGGTTGATGAACAGAACATAGATTCACCAAGAACAGCCTAGATTCACCCTTCTCCAAGAACAGCTACGCAACATTCTCACTGTTCTGTGATGTTGTGTTTGTGTACCTAGTTTACCTAGTTTCCTGTGTGCTGGTGGCAGGGCTGTGTGTGTGTGGAGCCCAACTCCAGTAAAACCTCTCCAAGGTGTTCCCATGGAACGAACCAAAGCACTGTGTTTCCACAATCATTTTAATGCCTTGAGGTACGCTGGCAAATCAAATCAGACATCAGAACTAAAAGTAAACGTTTGGGCGTTGATATAAATGGCGTCTCAACAGCCCGGGCTGGAAACCGTGACAACAAGGAAATGCCAAAACCAAACAATCTGACTGTTTTCAGATAACTGTCTCTGACTGACTGTAGTGTAGCCTTAACACAGAGATTCAGATGCTCAACATGGTGGAGGAAGAGACAGCTAGCGTGCTAACATCTCTCCTCAGGACGCTATGTGAATCCAGCTAGCGTGCTAACATCTCTCCTCAGGACGCTATGTGAATCCAGCTAGCGTGCTAACATCTCTCCTCAGGATGCTATGTGAATCCAGCTAGCGTGCTAACATCTCTCCTCAGGACGCTATGTGAATCCAGCTAGCGTGCTAACATCTCTCCTCAGGACGCCATGTGAATCCAGCTAGCGTGCTAACATCTCTCCTCAGGACGCCATGTGAATCCAGCTAGCGTGCTAACATCTCTCCTCAGGACGCCATGTGAATCCAGCTAGCGTGCTAACATCTCTCCTCAGGACGCCATGTGAATCCAGCTAGCGTGCTAACATCTCTCCTCAGGACGCCTATGTGAATCCAGCTAGCGTGCTAACATCTCTCCTCAGGACGCCATGTGAATCCAGCTAGCGTGCTAACATCTCTCCTCAGGACGCCTATGTGAATCCAGCTAGCGTGCTAACATCTCTCCTCAGGACGCCATGTGAATCCAGCTAGCGTGCTAACATCTCTCCTCAGGACGCCGCCACAGCCGCAGTCTGGGGAGCAGTCTATCAGAGGACATCAGGGCATTTCCTTTAAACTCTTCCAAGAAAAAAAGATAGATAACCGACATCTTCTTTCCATCTCAACCGTCTTATCTCGTGAAAGTGCTCTCTCCCTGCGTTTTATACCGTCTCATTCTGGTCTGTTCTTCTTGAAGTTGTGTCCAGTGAGGATCCATTTTAACAGGAGCCTGGCTATGAGGCGCAGGATTAATGTCCTTTTAAACCTAATGATTTATCATTTCTTTCTCATATGCCACCCTTATCAGTGCTGTGTCTGACAGCCAGATTAGCTTTTAGCAGTTTATGGTGGAGGACTGGAGGGCTGGGGGACTGGAGGGCTGGGGGGCTGGGGGACTGGAGGGCTGGGGGGCTCTAGGACTGGGGGGCTGGGGGGCTCTAGGACTGGGGGGCTGGACAGGCTGTATCTACATGTTGGTTCACAGGCGCAGTGTGGAGGGAAGCAGGCAGGCAGACTGGCTGGTTGTTGAGGTTATAAACTGGTTTACAGGCTGGTTGTTGAGGTTACAGGCTGGTTACAGGCTGGTTGTTGAGGTTATAAGCTGGTTTACAGGCTGGTTGTTGAGGTTACAGGCTGGTTGTTGAGGTTACAGGCTGGTTACAGGCTGGTTGTTGAGGTTACAGGCTGGTTGTTGAGGTTACAGGCTGGTTACAGGCTGGTTGTTGAGGTTACAGGCTGGTTACAGGCTGGTTGTTGAGGTTACAGGCTTGTTACAGGCTGGTTGTGGTTGTGGATTCTGTCCAGCCATGAGAAGTGTGCATCATTCCTCAGCAGATTACAGTCTCAGTTCCCACACTGAGCCACACAGCTCGTGACTATTATTCAATTTCTACAACATACGTTGCTGCTCTCTCTTTCTCTCTCTCTCTCTCTCTCTCTCTCTCTCTCTCTCTCTCTCTCTCTCTCTCTCTCTCTCTCTCTCTCTCTCTCTTCTTCTCTCTCTCTCTCCCCCCCTCCCCTCCTTCCTCTCCCCCTCTCTCTTCCATTTAGAGCTTTCTCCCCTCCCTCTCTCTATCTCTGCGCATGTCTCCAGTTCTGTGTAGTGATGTCGTGCAGGAACTCTGCAGGAACAGAGAGGCCTGCGAGTTTCCCAGAGAGCCTTCTCCAGCCTGCTTGTTGTTTTTTCTTTCAAGTTGATTTTCAAACTGTTTTTATACATATTAACCAGTTTAGAATACATATCAAGGCATTGCAATGCAAATCGAGGTTCCCACATCTTCCTCCGATTTGTTGTTCGTCTGTGTGTCTTTGTGTGTGTGTGCCTGTGTGTGTGTGTGTGTGTGTGTGCGTGTGTGCCTGTGTGTGTGTGTGTTCCATGAACCACCCAGTCATGGTAGGGTAGTGGGGAAGAGAGGCAGATCTTCAGCCCACTCTTTGACGTGGCTCCATTTCCACACAAAGGCCGTCCTGTGAGGAACTTCCTGTGTGAGGATTCCTGTGTCTGTGGGCACACTGCACACACTACTGAGGCCAGAGATGCTAGTGGGCACACTGCACACACTACTGAGGCCAGAGATGCTAGTCTGCCTGTGTCTGTGGGCACACTGCACACACTACTGAGGCCAGATATGCTAGTCTGCCTGTGTCTGTGGGCACACTGCACACACTACTGAGGCCAGATATGCTAGTCTGCCTGTGTCTGTGGGCAGAGATGCTAGTCTGGGGGGGGGAGGTCTTCTGTACGGTCTCTCTTAAACCGCTTTCTCGATTTTTTAAATCAAATTTCGATTCAGTACATGCTTACATTTGATTCCAGTTGGCTGTTTAGTGTTACTTGTTTCTATTTGACAGTGATAGGCAGTTAAGTGTTGAAGAAAAAAACTCAGACTGCATCAAAACCTTGAAATGAATAGTTTTTCTTTCGAAATTTGTGAATTGATGTGAATCGCTAGGAGACTGAATCGGGATTCATATGCGAATCGATTTTTTCCCCCACCCCTAATATTTAATGTTGTATGACACAGTTAGGGAGGCAGGCTGATGGAGGCAGGCTGATGGAGGCAGGCTGATCAGCACTAACAGGCAGGTGGAGGGAAGAGGCACTGGTGCATCTATGGAGACAGGAAGGCACTGTGGCACATCAATTTACTGTTTTTATTTGCATGCTGAGCACTGGATATCATAACCTTAAGTCTTTTTTGGACATCTACTACTTCCTTATAGTTGCAGATCAATCAAGTGCTTCTTTGGCATGCGTTTATTAAGTCAATCCCTCCAAGAAACAAATTAGTTTCAAGTTTGCTTCCCTTAAATCTATTGCCGAGCATCGGTGGATGTGAAGTGCCTGTGTGTTTGGTGTCTTAAATGATGACAGCAGTTTGCTGTTGAGCCAAACCTTTCCAGAGGAAGCCAGAAATAATATTTTTTGTTTACGTTCATTTCTTGTTTGTCCTTTTCAGACTGAGCCGATCGAACAAAGCAGGTCCGAGTATTTTTCCAGACCGGGAGAAACCCAAGCGTTGTTAAACAGTTCCACAATAACAAAGAGAACCGCCCTTCAAAAGATGTAAGTATGATCTAATGCAGAACTTTCCAGCCCCACAAGACAGGATAATAACACAGGAACAGATAGTGCACGATAATCTCCCCTGTACCATGTTTCAGAGCCAGGCAAGCTAGCACTCGGCCAAAGCCCTGTGGGTCTACTCAGGGGAAACAGAGACCAGGCCCTGGAGAGCAGAGAGAGGAGAGACCAGGCCCAGGAGGGCAGAGAGAGGAGAGACCAGGCCCAGGAGGGCAGAGAGAGGAGAGACCAGGCCCTGGAGGGCAGAGAGAGGAGAGACCAGGCCCAGGAGGGCAGAGAGAGGAGAGACCAGGCCCTGGAGGGCAGAGAGAGGAGAGACCAGGCCCAGGAGGGCAGAGAGAGGAGAGACCAGGCCCAGGAGGGCAGAGAGAGGAGAGACCAGGCCCTGGAGAGCAGAGAGAGGAGAGACCAGGCCCTGGAGGGCAGAGAGAGGAGAGACCAGGCCCAGGAGAGCAGAGAGAGGAGAGACCAGGCCCAGGAGGGCAGAGAGAGGAGAGACCAGGCCCTGGAGAGCAGAGAGAGGAGAGACCAGGCCCTGGAGGGCAGAGAGAGGAGAGACCAGGCCCAGGAGAGCAGAGAGAGGAGAGACCAGGCCCAGGAGAGCAGAGAGAGGAGAGACCAGGCCCTGGAGGGCAGAGAGAGGAGAGACCAGGCCCAGGAGGGCAGAGACCCAGACAGGTGAAGTTAATCACCACAGTGACGGTACACCAGTCTGTGGTGGCGCCCTGCCTCACCCAGCCCAGTGCGGAGCTCAGAGGTGTGGAAGAGCGGCGCCTGGCAGAGGTGGAGCAGCCCAGGGACACCCTCACAAACCAAGGGGAGGCCTGGGAAGCTGGCCAGAAGCAGAGCCAACAGGGCGGTGAGCCAGTGTCTCCACACTCCAAACCCAGCAGGAGTAAGAGGGGCAAACCCAGTCCCCCTGGAGGAGCCCCTCGCCTGCAGAGAGCCAAGAGAGGGTGCCCCGGACCCCCTCCAGACCCCTCCACATAGGAGCCTGGAGCGCAAACACACCCGGCCCAATCCTCCTCAGGGCTGTCCATCCACCAGCCTCTCCCTCCGCCCGCCTCTTCCCCAGGCGAGGGCCCCGTCCCTGGCCGTCCCTGCCCCACAGCGCCCTGAAACCACACTGGAAGTGGAGCTGCTTACTCCAGGGAAACAGGCCCGACGGCTCCCCCTCACAAGCAATAACACGGAGCAGACAAACCAAAACAGGCTGGCCACAAGTCTGAGAGGTCTATCTGTCAAGCCCGCATCCTCGACATCCTCTATTAGTTCCAGATCCACAGGCGGGGAGGAGGAGGGGGGAGCCAGGAACGTGGAGATTACGCCGGCAGAAGAGGCCCTGAGGAGAGAGGGAGAGAGAGAGGAGAGAGAGAGGAGACTGACGCCAGGGAGATGAGACGCTGTTAGCTCTCGGCTCTGCGTCTGGCTCAGACCTGCTCTCGTGGAGAGAGATGAACACATGGAGATACTGCTGGTTCCTCTGTTTGACTCTCTCTCTTCTCCCCTCTCTCTCTCCCTGCCTCTTCCCTATCTCTTTTCTTCTCTCTCCTCTCTCCCTCTCTTTCTCTCTCCTCTCTTTCTCCCTCTCGCTCTCTCATCTCCTGTGTGTGTGTGTCAGGCAGAGAGAGAAATGAAATGCTCAACATATTGTGCCAATTGACATTTGACTTATGTATTGTCAAATAGTTGTCGTGGCTCCAGTAAAGAACCCCTCCACCCAAAAGGCAGAACATAAAGAATCACACGAATGAACCTTCTAACTGAAGTTTAGATTCGGTTTTGTGTTAAAAGATTAGTGCTGTTCAGCCATGCGGGAGGCAGGACCTTCGTCACCGGGCTGAACTCGGCCTCTCTCTCTCCTCTCAGATTCCTGTGATTGATTCCTGTGTTTCCAGATTCACTTCATCACCCACATTGTTTTCTAACTCATGTTGGAGCCTTCACTTTATTGCGTGGTGAACAAGAGTTGCTACGTTCCCAGCTCGTGCGTGCTCCAGTTCTGTTGAGCAACAAGCTAATCTGTCTGTGAGGAGGGCTCGAAGTTCCAGTTCCAGTGTTGCTACGGACTCCAAACAACTATGTCGAAACATCCCATGCATTTAACAATTATAGGTAATGGTTGTGTTTATGGTGGTAGTGTGCATTTATTTAGCTCTGCACCCCTCCTCCCCCACCCCCTCCCTCCTCCTCACCCCCTCCCTCCTCCTCCTCCCTCACTGCTCCTTCAGGAGGAGAATCTAGAATAACTCTCCAGGCCACTGGGATAGTCACTCTTGATTTATCAAGAGTGACTATCCCCTATCCCCTATCCCCTATTTATTGTTTTATTTGCATGGAAATATTTTTCCCCCCCCCCCAATGTTTTTAATAAAGATGTTTTTCCCTGTGAAAACAGTCACTGTTTCTAAATGGAAATATGCAGTTCAAACTGGATTTAAAGGCCATTTTCAACCAATTTATTTACTGATGTCACCATGCCGATTACCAGAGCAAGCTTTGGGTAGGTTCACCACAGCAGAAAGCTCACAGCCACCTCTCATGACACCACGGTGACAGCGAGACACGTTTGACCGAGTCACCGGCCCAACTCATCTTGAGAGGATCGTCATGACAACCTCTGGTGAACGACAAAGCTGATGATTCAAGCACTGACCTCCTTGGCTGACGCCACCAACGAGAGCTACCTCTCCCTCACTCTCCCTCCACCCCCCTCTTCCCCCCCTCCACCCCCTCTCCTCCCTTACCCCCACTCTCCCTCCACCCCCCTCTCTCCTCCCTTACTCTCTCTCCCCCCTCAATCCCCCCCCCTCCTCCTAGGTGTCTTAAGTGCAGGGTGAAACCTGAGCTGGAGCGATCCTTCTGACAACAGACCTCTACATCCAATTCTGCCCTTATCGAGGGAGAGACAAGATGGAGGATTAGTGAAACTGACCCCGCTCTGCTAACTCCTAATGTGGTTAAGATAATTCTCAAGAGGTGTTGATAATCTGCAGCCTTGGTTTTAATCCTTTTAAAGAGCTTCTGTAGAAGCCTGGGTCTTAACACGGCCTCAGTACTTCACCACATCTTGCTGTGTCACAGATCACTACCCCACACCAGTCCTGCTGCCTCCTAGCACCAGCACTACCCCACACCAGTCCTACTGCCTCCTAGCACCAGCACTACCCCACACCAGTCCTACTGCCTCCTAGCACCAGCACTACCCCACACCAGTCCTACTGCCTCCTAGCACCAGCACTACCCCACACCAGTCCTACTGCCTCCTAGCACCAGCACTACCCCACACCAGTCCTACTGCCTCCTAGCACCAGCACTACCCCACACCAGTCCTACTGCCTCCTAGCACCAGCACTACCCCACACCAGTCCTACTGCCTCCTAGCACCAGGAGGTATTTCTGTCACAATGTCGGTCTTTAGAACACGGTGGATGGGTGTACAACGTCCTCGAATCAGATGAGCTGGAAACATCCTGACGGAGGCATCAGCGTCTGAGATCTGTCCGGCGAGCTTTCCCACGCTCGCTGCAGACAAACCCTTTCATCTGCTCTGACTCACTGAACAGACTCTTCCACAGAAGAAAGGCCACAATGTCAGTTTAATTTCTCTTTTCGTACAAAACATTTAATAAATATGACTTTCAAAACAAAATATTGTCAAATCAACACAAATAATTCTCAAGTTCATTACACAAAGAGTCAAAAGGGGACAATGTTGCCAAGATCTCAAAAGTGGAACAAATGAGATCAAACATGTTTGTCTTTTTTGTCGTTTTTTTTTTTTTTTAAAGAGCCTTATTTAAAGAAAATGCACAGAAAGAAAGACCTAATTCAAAGCAGTCTGATGTGTTTCTACAGTGTCGCCTTCACCTCCTACTGTTCAAGTATTCCTGGTCTAGCTTATGACGGTAAGCTGACTAGAGCAGAGGATTCTGGTTAGACATGTTGCTGTGTGTGAACTGCCATCTGAGCAGGCAGCTTTGGCCATTTAACTTTCTCACAAGTTCGTGGGTTTCTTTAGGAGCTTCTAAACATGGTTTTAGTTCCCTTAATAGTTTGTTTATCTGTGGCAAGCAATATGTCTGCCACAACGTTGAGACTCAGAGCAGCATTTATCCTTGTTTGGTATTGGACTCTACCTAACTTGACTTAATTGTAATGTCTTGGCAAAACGGATTCTGTAGAAAGAGATTCTGAAATTATATTTAAAATAATTAAAACAAATGAAAAGAAACATTTCTCTTGGGCATAAAGTGCCCGTACTTTTTCTTCTTTGAAGTTTGGCATTTTTGAAAAAAATAAAATGTCATCCAAAAGAAACAGTAAGCTTCCAAAGCTATCAAAACCTTCGAAATCTAGACATATAAATAAAAAAAGGAATGATATCTTAAGGCTCTTGATTATTAAGTTAATAAATCAAATATACACAATGATTAATACAAAAAAAAAATGTACATATCTACATGTTCTAGATTGACACTTAAATTCTTCATATTGGCAGCAACTGCTGTCATCGACCCCACCCTCCCAAGAGAAAACAATAATAAATAATAAAGTTTTTCTAATTTTCTGACGGTTGCTGTGGTCTAAATCTGAACAGGCCCTTCCCCAGACTGAGCTAGTGGTACACAAACTATGTAAAGCTAAAAATACTGCGCTAAAGCTTCAGATTTTATTCTTACATTTTGCCTAAATAAAATAACATTTAAGACTACTTGAAATAACAGGCACCCCAAAACCAAAATATGGGGGGGAGAGGGTCCAACCAAATGAAAAAAAAAAAAAAAAACACAATTGAAATGCATGTTGTAGGGGCACAGGAAACCAGTTTTGCTGTGAAATGTGAAACACAGCTCCCAGTTCTCCAGCCAACCAAAGCAACCTACTCCGCCAGTGTAAGCCAGCTTGTCAAAACTTAAATTAACACAGGGAATCTATGTGAACAACAACCACTGGGGGTCAAGAATAGGACAACAGTTAAAGAACACGAATCCCAGAATGTTCCTCCGATTCCCCGACGTGAACATCTGCGAGGGCGAGGAGCCTGGTTGCACAGCAACACGGCTGCCTGCTATACGATGTACTCCATCCTGTTGGAGCTGTGTGTGTTCTCCAGGGCCCTGTTGTCCTGCTTGTTAGTCCAGTTTGGGTGTTTGGGGGGCGAGGAGCGGGGGGACACGGCCGTCTGCTCCTCCTTCTCCACCAGCGTGTACGCCGGCTGCTTGGCGAAGCGTCCCTTCTGCAGACGTCTCTCCTCCTCCTCCCCCTCAGGGAGGTGCGTCCTTGTTTTGGCGCTGAGGGTGTTTTTGTCCTCGTAGCCCTTGCCCAGCGCCACCAGGGTGCCCTGCTTCTCGATGGGGTTCTTGATCTGGTTGAGCTGCTCGCGGACGTTGTTGGTCGTGTTGTCCTCCGTCGCCACGGTCGCCACGTTGCCGTGGCTGCTCTGTTTCCGGCGGCGACGCACACACCACAGGAAGACGGAGACCAGGATGAGGATCCACACCACGATGACGACACAGCTGACCAGCGGGATCAGGAAGTCTGGGGACAGGAGACAGCCGTCACACACTGGGGACACACACACACACACACACGTAGCAGACCCTCTGACTACATAACTGCGTTAATCCTGTTCCACGAGTCTTCGCCAGATCAGTGTCACAGTGCTCGTGACTGATGGTTCCTGCTGCTCCTGACTGCAGAGCCCCCCAGGTCCCGTCACCTGCAGCACGACCTTCTGACAGGGGAAGGTCAGCCTTCAGCCTGGCTGGCCTACCAGACAGCTGTCACCACGGTGATGAACAGTAGTCTCACTCCCCTGTTTCCTGAACCACAATCCAGCTGCCCTGACTGTCCGCTGTCCTGATTGGCTGCTGCCCCGACTGTCCGCTGTCCTGATTGGCTGCTGCCCTGACTGGCTGCTGCCCTGACTGGCTGCTGCCCTGACTGGCTGCTACCCTGGCTGGCTGCTGCCCTGGCTGGCTGCCGTTTCCTGATCTAGACCCTGGCTGTCTGCCAGGTCTGAGAGGAGCCCTGAGGTGTGTTCTGAGTCAGTTCCAGTAAGAGAGGCCCTCTCCTCCTCCTCCCCCCTGCCCTGCAGGCTGCGAGGCTGCTCCTACCGGTCTTGCTGGGTCCAGGCCTCTTCTGCACACGGACCTCAGCGATGGCCGTGATGATGCTGCTGTTCCCGTCTCGCTTGCCCAGGTCGATGAGTCGCTCCGTCAGCTCCTTGATGGGGCTCCTGCCGTCCCTCTGCTCCTCCACAGACTGCAGAGCAAACACAGACATGTCACCCCTCTGCTCCTCCACAGACTGCAGAGCAAACACAGACATGTCACCCCTCTGCTCCTCCACAGACTGCAGAGCAAACACAGACATGTCACCTCTCTGCTCCTCCACAGACTGCAGAGCAAACACAGACATGTCACCCCTCTGCTCCTCCACAGACTGCAGAGCAAACACAGACATGTCACCTCTCTGCTCCTCCACAGACTGCAGAGCAAACACAGACATGTCACCTCTCTGCTCCTCCACAGACTGCAGAGCAAACACAGACATGTCACCTCTCTGCTCCTCCACAGACTGCAGAGCAAACACAGACATGTCACCCCTCTGCTCCTCCACAGACTGCAGAGCAAACACAGACATGTCACCTCCTCTGCTCCTCCACAGACTGCAGAGCAAACACAGACATGTCACCCCTCTGCTCCTCCACAGACTGCAGAGCAAACACAGACATGTCACCCCTCTGCTCCTCCACAGACTGCAGAGCAAACACAGACATGTCACCCCTCTGCTCCTCCACAGACTGCAGAGCAAACACAGACATGTCACCCCTCTGCTCCTCCACAGACTGCAGAGCAAACACAGACATGTCACCCCTCTGCTCCTCCACAGACTGCAGAGCAAACACAGACATGTCACCCCTCTGCTCCTCCACAGACTGCAGAGCAAACACAGACATGTCACCCCTCTGCTCCTCCACAGACTGCAGAGCAAACACAGACATGTCACCCCTCTGCTCCTCCACAGACTGCAGAGCAAACACAGACATGTCACCCCTCTGCTCCTCCACAGACTGCAGAGCAAACACAGACATGTCACCCCTCTGCTCCTCCACAGACTGCAGAGCAAACACAGACATGTCACCCCTCTGCTCCTCCACAGACTGCAGAGCAAACACAGACATGTCACCCCTCTGCTCCTCCACAGACTGCAGAGCAAACACAGACATGTCACCCCTCTGCTCCTCCACAGACTGCAGAGCAAACACAGACATGTCACCCCTCTGCTCCTCCACAGACTGCAGAGCAAACACAGACATGTCACCCCTCTGCTCCTCCACAGACTGCAGAGCAAACACAGACATGTCACCCCTCTGCTCCTCCACAGACTGCAGAGCAAACACAGACATGTCACCCCTCTGCTCCTCCACAGACTGCAGAGCAAACACAGACATGTCACCCCTCTGCTCCTCCACAGACTGCAGAGCAACACAGACATGTCACCCCTCTGCTCCTCCACAGACTGCAGAGCAAACACAGACATGTCACCCCTCTGCTCCTCCACAGACTGCAGAGCAAACACAGACATGTCACCCCTCTGCTCCTCCACAGACTGCAGAGCAAACACAGACATGTCACCCCTCTGCTCCTCCACAGACTGCAGAGCAAACACAGACATGTCACCCCTCCAGCACGGCCTCACTGACCCTCCCCCTCCGCTCGCCGGCCCCTGGTACAGCACCGGACGACCCAGAGGGTAGCCACTACGACAGCCCCACCCCAACACCCAGCCCCGGGCTGCAGCACAGACACTCTGCAGCACAGACACTCTGCAGCACAGACACTCTCTGCAGCACAGACACTCTCTGCAGCACAGACACTCTCTGCAGCACAGACACTCTGCAGCACAGACATTCTGGGCCGCAGCACAGACACTCTCTGCAGCACAGACACTCTGCAGCACAGAAACTCCCTGCAGCACAGACAGTCTGTACCAGCCTGTCGTTCTCACACCCTTTCAGAGTTCGTCTTTAGTCCTGCAGCCCCAGAGCTGTGAGCCGGGAGGAGGGAAGGAGGAGGGGAGGGAAGGGGGACTCACCAGACAGACATGGATCTCGTTGCTGGCTGTCGTGGAGGGATCACAGGTCATGGCGACGGAATACTCAGACGAGAGGTTCTTCAACACGTACAGATGCCTCAGCTCCTTACAGACGTGTTCAACTGTGAGGCCCTGGAGAGGGAGGAGGGAGGGAGGAGGAGAGGGAGAGATTATTATAAATGTTCAGAGCTGTCCTGTTCCGGAGATTTCCCCCTGAGCTACTCTGGTGGGTTGTGACCACACAGAGGAATGCTCGTCTGTCTCCAGTCACGCTCGTCAGATGGCGTCTGTCTCCCTGTGTCTGTCTGTCTCCCTGTCTGTCTGTCTGTGTCTGTCTGTGAGTGTCTGTCTGTCTGTCTGTCTGTCTGTGTCTGTCTGTGAGTGTCTGTCTGTCTGTCTGTCTGTGTCTGTCTGTCTGTGTCTGTCTGTCTGAGAGTGTCTGTCTGAGAGTGTCTGTCTGAGAGTGTCTGTCTGAGAGTGTCTGTCTGAGAGTGTCTGTCTGAGAGTGTCTGTCTGTCTGAGAGTGTCTGTCTGTCTGAGAGTGTCTGTATGTCTGTCTGTCTGAGAGTGTCTGTCTGAGAGTGTCTGTCTGAGAGTGTCTGTCTGAGAGTGTCTGTCTGAGAGTGTCTGTCTGAGAGTGTCTGTCTGAGAGTGTCTGTCTGAGAGTGTTCTGTCTGAGAGTGTCTGTCTGTCTGTCTGAGAGTGTCTGTCTGTCTGTCTGTCTGAGAGTGTCTGTCTGAGAGTGTCTGTCTGTCTGTCTGAGAGTGTCTGTCTGTCTGTCTGAGAGTGTCTGTCTGTCTGTCTGTCTGAGAGTGTCTGTCTGTCTGTCTGAGAGTGTCTGTCTGTCTGTCTGAGAGTGTCTGTCTGAGAGTGTCTGTCTGTCTGAGAGTGTGTGTCTGTCTGTCTGAGAGTGTCTGTCTGTCTGTCTGAGAGTGTCTGTCTGTCTGTCTGTCTGAGAGTGTCTGTCTGTCTGTCTGAGAGTGTGTGTCTGTCTGTCTGAGAGTGTCTGTCTGTCTGTCTGAGAGTGTCTGTCTGAGAGTGTCTGTCTGTCTGAGAGTGTGTGTCTGTCTGTCTGAGAGTGTCTGTCTGTCTGTCTGAGAGTGTCTGTCTGTCTGTCTGAGAGTGTCTGTCTGTCTGTCTGTCTGAGAGTGTCTGTCTGTCTGTCTGAGAGTGTCTGTCTGTCTGTCTGAGAGTGTCTGTCTGTCTGTCTGAGAGTGTCTGTCTGTCTGAGAGTGTGTGTGTGGGAGGGGGTGTCTCACCCTGGTCATGGTCTCCTTGTTGAAGGTGAAGGTGATGTTGGAGCAGTTGTCTTGGTAACCAGAGGCGGGGTGGCACCTGATGGGGGGTGTGGGGGGGCCAGCGTGGGGGGGCCAGCACTCCCCCTGACCCAGGCAGGACCCCACGAAGCACAGCTCCTCTCTGACCGGCACGCAGCTCTGCCCCGACGGACAGACACCACGACCTTTAGCGCTGACCCGGCAGGACTTCGGACCACACCCCATCTGGAGGGAGGGGGAACACAGGGCGTGAGACACAGGCAGGTCAACACACACACCAGCTAGACACACACACCCAGGCATGCAGGTCCACCTTCTCTCTCTCTCTCTCTCTGTGAAGGTGACGTACCTTGGTGCAGAGCACCTGGCCGTGGGAGCAGAAGCAGCTGTTACAGTCCTCATCCCAGCGGGTCCCGTCAGCACTGAGCCTGCCGCTAGCAGAGCAAGGTCTTCTCACCACTACAAACACACACACACACAAACACACACACACACACAGAGAGAACCGTCAGCTGGGAGACCTTGTCTGTCTGTGTATATATATATACACACACACGTGTCTCTGTGTGTGTGTGTGTGTGTGTGTGTGTGTGGACACGCACCCTCCTGACAGTGGGTTCCAGTCTTGTTGGGGGGACAGAGGCAGCGGTAGGCGTTGATCTCGTCCAGGCAGGTGGAGCCGGGGGCGCAGGGGGACGACTGGCACTCGTTTATATCTGACGGGACAACAGGGGTCAGAGGTCAGGACAGGGTCAGGGGTCAAGGCAAGGTCAGGGGCAAGGTCTCACATACCGCATCTAAAAATCTAACTTCAATCCCATTAGCTAATCAGGCAAAAGACAAATGCATATGCCTTTGGAGCACCGGTTTACACACACGTTCATAAATGACAAGCACACATGCTATAAACCTAGCTTCCCCATGCAGTTCCATAGTCAAGCCCAGCATCATTAGCAGCTATGCAGGAGCTGAAGGCTGGACAGCAGAACAAAGCGTTCCTGAAGGCAGGAATGCGGCCATCTGAAAGCCTTTAAGAGGGAAAACAATCGCAGTAATCAGTGTCGGAGAGCACGGCTGATTAGCTGTCGGCCGGGCGGGTTTGATTCCCCCTGGGGAAGAACAGCAGAGGCCGGCAGAGTGGCAGGCCAGGCACAGACCCCCCCCCCCCCCACCCCACCCGAGGCACAGATGATTGGCTGGCTAGACCTTGGGGTGGGGGTGTCCCTGGTCCCAGAGCTCAGCCAGGATCAGGGGAGAGAAAGGGAATAATACTCACTGATCCTGCAGTCTGGACCAGCGAAACCAGGAGAGCACTCACACCGATACCAGTTATCTCCGTCCACACACGTGCCACTGTTGTAGCTGCAGGGAGGAGGGAGAGAGAGAGAGGGAGAGAGGAAGAGAGGAGAGGGAGGGAGAGAGAGAGAGAGGGAGGGAGGGAGAGAGGAGAGGGAGGGAGGTCAGGCTCAGTTCATCATTAGAACACAGTTAGTCAACTATGATCCCTCGACAGACAGGCATGCTAGCTGCCCTGCTACACATCACACTGCAGGATTTAACGCTGGAATTCCCCTCAAAACAACGAATAATAAATACAAAAAAATTGGTCAGGGCAATTTGGCCTGTTGGTTTTTTAATGGATTGCTATGAGAGCGTTTCCTAGCATGCTCCAGTGAAGTGTGGTTAACAACAGGAGACCTGAGCCAATCACTGACTGCTCCCTCGGAATGACAGGCAAGGGCGTATCCCTGTGGTTCCCAGTACACACACACACACACACACACACACACACGTAGAGGCCCTGCAGGTGAGACACCAGCACCTTCTTTAGTTCTGCTTGACATGTTTGGTCTCCACTTACCATGGGTGGGGACTGCAGTCGTTGGTATCTGAGAGAGAAAGAGAAACAGACAGAGAGAGAAGGGAATCAAAAGAAAAGCGTGTTATTTTTCACACGCATGTGAGGTGACAGTAGAGAGCAGGTTTGGGCTTGCGTGCGTGGAGGTGACTCCAGCCTGCCTGATTACTCTGCCTTATTAACTACACCATATGAACTACACCTAGCAAACAAGGCTGCAGCCCAAACAAGGCTGCAGCCCAAACAAGGCTGCAGCCCATCACCCTGCAAATGACTTCCAGCTTCTCTGCCTCCACGCCAGCTCTCCCCCTCTCCTGCCCCAGCTCTCCCCCTCTCCTGCCCCAGCTCTCCCCCTCTCCTGCCCCAGCTCTCCCCCTCTCCTGCCCCAGCTCTCCCCCTCTCCTGCCCCAGCTCTCCCCCTCTCCTGCCCCAGCTCTCCCCCTCTCCTGCCCCCAGCTCTCCCCCTCTCCTGCCCCCAGCTCTCCCCCTCTCCTGCCCCAGCTCTCCCCATCTCCTGCCCCCAGCCCTCACTACTTCTGCTGTGGTAACTGTTGGGGAAGTGGTATTGTGGAGCGCTGGGATGGCAGAGACGCCAGGGCCAGATAGAGGGCTGTCGGGCAGGCAGACAGCCTGCTGGCAGGACAGGAACGAGACAGAGGGAGGGAAGGATAAGTAGGGAGAGATAGAGAGCGTGAGACCGAGGAGAGAAAGACAAGAGAGAGGGAAAGAAAGAAAGAGTGAGAGGGGGGGATAAGGGGAGAGAACATCTGTCTCCACTTTCTTCACCCCCTCCCCCCTCCCCCCCCCCTCCTATTGCCAGCCACAGCCTGCAGCGTCCAGTCAGGGTGAAGGGGAGACAGGGAGGGGGGGGGGGAGATGAAAGAACAGGAGAAAATTGAGAATGCGATGAAAGAGAGGTAGAGTCAGAGGTAGAGAGACAAAGCCCTGACACACCTTGGGTGTGAACCTCTCCCCCTCATATAGGAGGGAGGGAGAGAGAGGAGGAGAGGGAGAGGAGGAGAGAGAGAAGGAGAGGAAGTCACAAACATCTCCAGCTCCGACCACAGGACCCCTCCTACACCCCCCTCCCTCCACCCCCCCTCCTGCAGTACTCACTCTGGGAGCAGGTTGGGCCCTCCCAGCCCTCCTCCCCCCACCCCCCTCCTGGCAGTACTCACTCTGGGAGCAGGTTGGGCCCTCCCAGCCCTCCTCCCCCCACCCCCCTCCTGCAGTACTCACTCTGGGAGCAGGTTGGGCCCTCCCAGCCCTCCTCCCCCCACCCCCCTCCTGCAGTACTCACTCTGGGAGCAGGTTGGGCCCTCCCAGCCCTCCTTGCAGACGCAGGTGAACGAGTCGGCCCTCACCACACATGTGCCCCCGTTCTCACACGGGTTGGGCAGGCAGCTGGAGTTCTTGGCTGGGGGAGAGGAGAGAGATTAGATGTGCCCTGGATAGTGAGCATCACTCTACACCCGGCAGAGTGTGTGTGTGTGTGTATGTGCGTTACCTATGTTACAGGTGGCTCCCTCCCAGCCAGGTGAACAGCGACACTGAAGGTGTCCTCCCTCATCATGACACGTCGCGCCATTGTTACAGGTGGTCTCATCACACTGGCTCTCACCTGGAGACACACACACACACACACAGTTAGAGCCACACACTGGCTCTCACCTGGAGACAAACACACACACTGGCTCTCACCTGGAGACACACACACACACTGGCTCTCACCTGGAGACACACACACAGTTAGAGCCACACACTGGCTCTCACCTGGAGACACACACACACACACACAGTTAGAGCCACACACTGGCTCTCACCTGGAGACACACACACACACACACAGTTAGAGCCACACACTGGCTCTCACCTGGAGACACACACACACACTGGCTCTCACCTGGAGACACACACACACACACAGTTAGAGCCACACACTGGCTCTCACCTGGAGACACACACACACAGTTAGAGCTACACACTGGCTCTCACCTGGGGGACAAGCTCACCTTTAGAGCTACGCACGCACACACTAATAGTCTTAACACAAACACACTGGTTGGGTAATCAGATACACCCACGAGCTCATACCAAGAGCCTGCACAGACACACACCAGGGGGAGGGAGGGAGGGGAGGGAGGGAGGGGGGAGGAGGAGCTGGGAGGATCTTACGAGAGTGGCAGGTCTTCCCCTTCCAGCCGTTCTTGCAGTCGCAGAAGAAGTCTGTCACCAGGTCCCTACAGGTCCCTCCGTTGTGGCAGGGGCTGGTGCTGCAGTCATCAATGTCTGGGGGAGACAGGAGAGAGGGGTTTACACACACAGAGAGGGTGTTGGGGGTGGTTTCAGGGGTAGGTGAGGGTGTTGGGGGTGGTTTCAGGGGTAGGTGAGGGTGTTGGGGGGTGGTTTCAGGGGGAGGTGAGGGTGGTTTCAGGGTGTAGGTGAGGGTGTTGGGGGGTGGTTTCAGGGGTAGGTGAGGGTGGTTTCAGGGGGAGGTGAGGGTGGTTTCAGGGGTAGGTGAGGGTGGTTTCAGGGGTAGGTGAGGGTGGTTTCAGGGGTAGGTGAGGGTGTTGGGGGGTGGTTTCAGGGGGAGGTGAGGGTGGTTTCAGGGTGTAGGTGAGGGTGTTGGGGGGTGGTTTCAGGGGTAGGTGAGGGTGTTGGGGGGTGGTTTCAGGGGTAGGTGAGGGTGGTTTCAGGGGTAGGTGAGGGTGGTTTCAGGGGTAGGTGAGGGTGGTTTCAGGGTGTAGGTGAGGGTGTTGGGGGTGGTTTCAGGGGGAGGTGAGGGTGGTTTCAGGGTGTAGGTGAGGGTGTTGGGGGGTGGTTTCAGGGGTAGGTGAGGGTGTTGGGGGGTGGTTTCAGGGGTAGGTGAGGGTGTTGGGGGGTGGTTTCAGGGGTAGGTGAGGGTGGTTTCAGGGGTAGGTGAGGGTGGTTTCAGGGGTAGGTGAGGGTGGTTTCAGGGGTAGGTGAGGGTGGTTTCACTTACTGGTCTCACAGTGGTCTCCTTCCCAGCCGTCTCCACAGATGCACTGGTACACGCTGACCTTGTCGATACACGTCCCCCCGTTACCACACGGGCTGCTCTCACAGTCGTTGATATCTGAGGAGAAACACGCCGCATTAATCCTGCCGTGTGTGTGTCTGTGTGTGTGTGTGTGTGTCTGTTTGTGTGCGTCTGTGTGTGTGTGTGCGTGTGTCTGTGTGTGTGTGTGTGCGTCTGTGTCTGTGTGTGTGTCTGTGTGTCTGTGTCTTACTCTCGTGGCAGTAGGTTCCCCTGAAGCCCTCCTGACACTCGCAGCTGAACTGCCCCCCCGCCTGGCTCCGGCACGTTCCGTGGGGCCCGCACACGTTTGACGAGATGTAGCGCTCGCCCCCCGGCGTGCTGTTGGACGCCACCGACACCGTGCAGCTGTCAATCACTGTTGGAGGGGAGGGGACTCGTCAGGACACGCCCCCAGAACAGAAACAGGTCTGAGCTGATCCTCTCGTGGGCAGAAGCAACGAGAAGGAGCCGTTCTGCGTTCACCCCAGGGGAGGGGAGGGGAGTAGGGGGGGAGGGGAGGGGGGAGGGGAGGAGGGGAGGAGGAGGGAGGGGAGGAGGAGGGAGGAGAGGGGGAGGGGAGGGGAGGGGGGAGGGGAGGGGAGGAGGGGGGGGGAGGAGAGAGGAGGAGGGAGGGAGGGAGGGAGGGGAGGGGGGAGGGGAGAGGCTCCAGACTTCTGCCAAAAGCCCAGAGGATCCTAGCCCTGCTATCTGGCTCTGCGGTTGGTCTCCTACGCAGGCAGAATGTGCACAGTCATGCAGGGAAAGGAAACGGAGGCAGCCACACCGTTAGGAACCCACACAGAGCTGTCAGCGACGGGCCAGATATCCAGGAGAGAGGGGGGGAGGGGGAGAGGGGAGGAGGGGAGGGGGAGGGAGAGTTGTTGGAAACTCTTGACAGGGGGCATCTATCCTGAGGGCACCTTGGACATGGAGACCGAGAGCATGGAACAGAGTCTCTCTCTCCCTCTCTCTCTCTCTCTGTCTCTCTCCCCCTTTCCCTCCTCCCTCTCCATGTCCCTCCCTCACTCGCTCTCTCTCTCTCTCTCCCGTGGGAAACGTGTGGTCGAGGCTAAAGGCCTAGACTTACTCAGCACACTGGCACGCAACCCAGATAACTTTATAGACGCTCCGACAGAGAGGACAAGGAGAGAGAGAGAGAACAAAGAGAGAGAGAGGAAAGGGGGAGGAGAGAGAGAGAAGAACAAAGAGAGAGAGCGAGAGGAAAGGGGGAGCAGAGAGAGGGGGATGAGGGGAGACTGCGGGTCACCTTTGCAGGCGGTGGTGCGACAGTGGTCTTTGAGGTGGGAGCAGGTCTTCCCCTCGTAGTCGTCAGGACAGGAGCAGTAGTAGTCCGAGGCCAGGTTAAAGCAGGCCGCTCCGTTCAGGCAGGGCCGGGGGAGGCAGTAGTCCACGTCCAGCTGGAGAACAAACGGACAGAACACAGGAACTTACAACATGATATGTGACACGGTTTAGCTACACTAGCCAGAGCGCTGCCCACATGGCCCTCCCTGCAGGGCCTGGGGGGGATTGGGGGGTGAGGATGGGGGGGTGAGGATGGGAGGGTGAGGGGGATTGGGGTGAGGATGGGAGGGTGAGGATGGGGGGGTGAGGGGGATTGGGGTCAGGATGGCGGGGTGAGGGGGATTGGGGTGAGGGAGTGAGGGGGGTTCCTCACCTGACAGAGGTTCCCTGAGAATCCAGACAGACAGAGACAGTGGAAGCCGTTGACCTGGTCCTGACAGCGGCCCCCGTTCAGACAGGGTGAACTGGCACACTCATCCACGTCCCTCTCACAGAGCTCCCCAGCGTAGCCCGGGGGACACACACACCGGTAGCTGTTCACCAGGTCCTGCAGGACACACACAAACACTCAGTCAGAACAGTTACTTGTGCAAGGCGTGAACAGAACGGACAGCAGAGAGCGTTTGGGAGGAACAGTGTTAAGGAACATTATGACAGCTCCACCATCTCTTCCACACTTTTTCCTGGCACCGGCTCAAGACAATAATGTTTGTGGTAATTCAATCTACTGTGGTCAAGGACCTTGTGTTTTCCTCCCTCTCAAAGCGAACTCAGTAGCCCCAGATTTGATTTCATAAAGGAATTCCACAACTGCTCCAGTGTGTTGGCTTGGAGAGAGCAGTTTGCAACAGCTATTTATAAAACCACTGTAAGCTCATTTGAGAGGACAAGCAAAAACACACCAACAAGCAGCAGCCACAACAACAACAACAACAACAGTTTAGTAAACAACAACATACCTTGCAGGTTCCTCCATTCTGGCACTGGTCCTTGCAGTCGTTAATATCTAAACACAAAACAAAGACGTGTTTCTCAATACGGTCCTTAGTCACTACATGTCCTGTAGCAACACACACACACACACCGCCACGAGAGTACACACACACACACACACACACCCCAGTCAGAGGCCCTGTATGAGGTGAACAGCGAAGCACTAAAGAGCAAGAAAACATGCAGTCCTGTTCTGATTCTGCTGTAGGACTCAACCACAGAATTGGGCAATCCGTGCCGTTCCTACGCCAAGCGAAACTAGCGAGGGTTTGTTTTTAGCCAGAGCTAATCACCTCAGCCGTGGCCACACAGAGGACTAGTAATGATAGAGGGGGATCGTTTACACTGAAGACAAGGCTGCTCTTGTGCTGTTAGCTAGCACCCTACGTGCTGGAGTTAAGAGTTAGACTGTGCTCACTGAGGAAAACAGAACGAGAGAGGGAAAGAAAGAGTGAGAAGGAAAGAGACGAGAGAGAGTGGTAAGGAGGGAGGGAGAGAGAGAGGGAGAGAGGGAGGGAGCGAGAAAGCACACAGCTGTTTCCTCCACAGTTGAAGATCATCGACTCACTGATGTCACAGTTCTGCCCCGTCCAACCAGGGATGCACTCGCAGAAGTATCCACCAATGAGGTTGCGGCAGGAGTTGGCATTGACGCAGGGCTTGCTGTCGCACTCGTTGGCGTCTGCAGAGAGAGAGACAGGAAGTTACCTCAGCAGACAGCAACCTGAGAGAGATGAGCGAGAATACACCAACAGAGAGATGGAAAGAGAATAAGGGGGGGGAGAGATATAGAAAAAGAGTAGGAGAGAGACAGAGAGAGAGACGAGAGAAAGAGACAGCGAGAGAGAGCGAGGGCTCACCTATCAGACAGGTCTTGCCCATCCACTGAGGGGGACAGAGACACCTGTAGCTGTTGACCAGGTCCTGGCAGGTGCCGCCATGGTTACAGGGGTTAGGAGCACACTCGTCCACATCTGCAACAGGAAACAACATCACCAACCGTGACAGAGGTAGGAGTGTGTGTGTGTGAGGAGAACATGTACTGGTGTGTGTGTGTGAGAGAGAGAGGAGTCGTACTGGTGCTGCAGGACGGTCCGCTCCAGCCAGGTCTACACTGACACTCGTATCCTTGGCTGGTCTCAGAGCAGCTCCCTCCGTTAGAGCAGGGGTCAGACAGACAGGCATGCTCCGCTGGGGGACAAACACACACAGGTTTAGACACACACACACACACAGAGAGACCTTTGAGAGAGGTCACCCTATCCTTTTAACACCTCAGAGAGATTTGGGTGAGTCTAGGACCACCCTAACTGCCTCCCTGATCTCTGGGGGGGAGGTGCCCCCCCTCCTCCCCATCTCACTCCCCCCCCCCCCACCCCCCTTCCCTCTGGAATCCCCCATCTCACTCTCATTAACCGCCCGGCAGACCACACCACCAGGAAATCATCTTTCATGGTAAGTTGACCCGACCAATGCACCGTGACTGCCCCCCTCCCCCGCCTCATTCTTCTCCAGAGAGGCGGCACGAGATGAGAGGAGAGGCGGGAGAATGAGAGCAAGAGCGGGGAGCCGAGTTTCCCGCTCTTTGTGTCCGTGTAAAGTACGAGCGACTTCTAATCCAAGGATAACTGATTGACTAGAACCCTAACAGAGCAGAACCCTAACTGAGCAGAACCCTAACAGAGCAGAACCCTAACAGAGCAGAACCCTAACTGAGCAGAACCCTAACAGAGCAGAACCCTAACTGAGCAGAACCCTAACTGAGCAGAACCCTAACTGAGCAGAACCGTGAGCAGGAGGAGAGCAGAGCAGCTGAGGGCTGTCTGTGTTGGGGGGAGAGGGGTCTGGGGTACGGGGCCTCCCCTGGCCCCTGGCCCTCCTGTCAGGAGAGAAGCTTCCTCCTGACATGGCTGCAGTTAAGCTGTCAGCGGCTCGAGGACGGTGGATGACGAGGGGGTCGTCTCCATGCTAAGTGTTCCCAGCAGCAGACCTGCAGCGCCACGCTCAGCTGGACCATCTGCAGGGAGGGAAGACCCAGCACGGGCAGATCCCAACACCTGGGAGATCACGCCTGGCCCGGGGGAAACGCCAGGGGCTCGTCCCCCCTCCTGATGACTGCCTCAGCCTGGTCACCAAGACCCCCCAGCGACTCTAAACAGGAACACCAGGAACATGTCCCGTGTGGGAGCCAGACACGTACCCCTCTCACAGTTGACTCCAGAGTAGCCCTCGGCGCAGGAGCACTGGTACTTGTCAGGCCCCGTGTTGCTGCATGCCCCTGCATTCAGGCACGGCTGGTGGGTCGCACAGAAGTTCAGATCTGGAAGGAAAGGAGGAGTTCAGGTCTGGGAAGAGAAGAGGAAGAGAGGAGGAGGAGAAGAGGAGGAGGAGAGAGAGGGAGGAGAGGAGAAGAGGAGGTGACCGTACCTTTGTCACAGAGGTGTCCTCCCCAGTTGGTGTCACAGAGGCACTGCCAGGGTTCCAGGCAGGTTCCATGAACACAGCCGGGGTGAGGGATGCACTTGTCACAGTACTGACCCTGCCAGCCATACAGACACCTGAGGGACACACAAGTAATAGTTATCCTTGCACTGTAGTATTCTTGTTTTGTTCACAGTGCCTGGTAGCTAAGATGTGGTTACTTTGTGATGTGGCTAAGAAATACAGACTTTTCTGTCTGTTCACAACACCCGAAACAAACTATTCCCGCCACACACCGACTGATGCAACCTCTAATCTGGACTACGTGTTAATCCATAAAGTCTCCAAGACAAACTCTCCAGCTCCAAACCAGGGCAGCCATGAGGGAAAAAGGATAGGAAACCAGTGCAACGTTTATAAACTCAAATCAAAGTCTTTTAAAACCACAAATGAATCTCAAGTGGGTAAAACAAGTTTACACAACAGCTTTTCAACAATACCCGGGCGAGAACTATTCCAACGGAAAACCAAACCGTATATTACGGTTCCAATGGGGACCTTTAGCCTGGCTAACATTAGCATGCGGCTAGACGCTGTGTGTCACAACACTGGGGCTGGCAGGCTGGAGGTGGCGCACCAGGGACCTGCCCGGGGCGTCCTCTCCACAGCGCTGCTCTTGTGGTCAACCCCAGTATGACATCACAGGGCCGGTTCTTAAAGTGTTCAGCCTCGCCAGGAGAAGCAGACCAGGGTTCCCGGGGTGATCCCAGCAGCCTCTCTGCAGGAGGGGGGGGGGGGGGGGGGGGAACATCAGGTCCGCAGCCCTCGTCGATAACAGGGCAGCCCTCGTCTTTCAAACAGGATCCTCTGCCCGTCTGGTTTGAACCGTTTCCAACCAGTTTCGATCGAGCCGGTCGAGAAGAGGGCTTTGACAGATGTGTCCAGGGGGAGGGAGAGGGGCTGTCCAGGGGGAGGGGCTGTCCAGGGGGAGGGAGAGGGGCTGTCCACCAGCTGGTGAGCATGTCCTGACTCCGGGTCAGAGTCCTGGGGTCTGCCTGTGTCCCCTGCCTGCACCTCCACCCTGCTGTCAACACTGTCACACAGCTCTATCATGGGAAAACAGCTCGCTGGGTAAACATGGAGTGGCTGAAGTTTGTCTAGTTAATCTACTGGCAGAGAGGATCAAAACAAAGGCTGGAACCCTGCGAACGAGACGGTGGTGTAGCCACACCTGCAGAGAGCAGGGTTCCAGGCAGTTAAGCCCTCGGTGAACAAGACACGCCAACTTCCAGAAGAAAGCTGCTCATGTCGCAGCCTGAGAAAACAACACAGTTGACTTAAAGAACAAACCTGATGAGCAAAGTGCTTGGAGCAGAGCCAAACCACAACACAGACCGCTGGGTCGAAGGTGAAGTCATGCAAGACGACAGGAGGAGGAGGTGCAGGGAGGAGGAAGGAGAGGAGAAGAGCGGAGGAGGAGGATGAGGAGGAAGAGGAGGAGGGAGGAAGAGGAAAGGAGCAGGGGAGGAGAATGAGGAGGAAGAGGAGGAGGGTGGAAGAGGAGGAGGCTGTTTAGTGACCAGCTCAGAGCAGCTCTGATGGCCCTCATCAGACGGCTTCCCCTTCAGGCTGCGTTCAGAAACAGCATTAGGAAACCATTAGCTACACAAAACACGGCGCTTTACGGCTTGTCCAAGATTAGCACACGCCCGGCTAGAAGCCTGCCTGGTCAGAGAGAGAAGCAGGGGCTGAGACCCACCCCCCCCCCCCTTCCCCTTCTCAGGACTGAGGAGAGGTCTGGTTCTGATTGGTCTCTTGGCCAGAAGGGGAAGCAACACATGATAAAACACAGGACAGGCATATCAGGCCCCCCTCTCCCACATGATAGAGAACACCCAGCACCACAGGCCTCTGGCTAGCGACGCCAGCACGCTCTGGCTAGCGACGCCAGCACGCTCTGGCTAGCGACGCCCAGCACGCTCTGGCTAGCGACGCCAGCACGCTCTGGCTAGCGACGCCAGCACGCTCTGGCAGCTACTGTTCCCAACTCATAAAGAAATGGCGTCTTTTCAGAACCGTAAATTCACGTCATATTCACGATAGTCGGTAAAGGACAGTTCAGAGGAGGATAACACTTACTTGCAGTCGCCAGGCTCCTTACAGGACCCGTGTTCAGTGCTGCAGCCTTGTCGGCAGATAGCTGGCCGTGGAGGAGAGAGAAAAGACAAGAGAGAGAGGAGAGTGAAAGAGAGAGAGGAGAGTGAAAGAGAGAGAGGAGAGTGAAAGAGAGAGATTAGATTAGCAGGTTTTAACTGTCTGAACATCAGATCTCTTGGCACAGCTTAAAGCTCAGCTCCAGGGTTTCTAAACCCCCATCACCCCCTGACCTGCCCCCCTCACCCCTGACCTGCCCCCTCCCCCCAGGCCCCAGAGCCCCGTCCCCCAGGTCCCCGCCCCCAGAGCCCCGCCCCCCATCAGTGTACCTGTGTTGCAGTCCAGCCCGGCCCAGCCCTCCAGACACGTCTTGTTTCCGTTGTAGTCGCAGGTGTAGTGTCCGAAGAACTCGTCGCGAGGGCGGCAGAACTTGTTGCAGCCGAAGCCATAGTAATGTTCGTCACAGCTGACCCGGACCTGGTACTCCAGCTGGCCGATGGGGCCGTTGTTGGCTGAGCTTCTGCCACTGGGAGCTGGGGTTGATCATGCCTGAGTGGTAACCCTTCTCGATCACCTGCATGTCTGCTCCAAGACGGCAGGGGGTTAACGCTAGGATCATCCTCACAACCACCACAGCACTTATTATTATGATGATGGAGTTTTAATTATCGTCGTAGTCTTTATTATTATTGTGTACTGGGAAAGGCAACCACTTTTTATTTTATTTTATTAACTAACATTTCATAACACAGTACCTTTCAGAAAACCACATATATTAAATGTTATGCATGCACACACATACTATATTGTGTGTCGTTAAGAAAGACAGAGCAGAACAGGAGGAAACTGTGAGAGGAAATGTGTGAGAAAAAAATGTAAGCTTGTCTCGTGGCCTCTCCTTTTTTCTCACGCTCTCGCTTTCCCTCTCCTGCCTCAGCTGCGAGTTGGTCTCCCAGGTTTACAGCTTCAGGATATTGCTGCCCTCACACGCTGCCCCCTCTCCCTCTCCCTGAGCTAGGCCCGAACCACAGGCACCATAAACGACATACAGAAGACACCCAAGCCACAGTCACTGGTGGGAATCCTGCCAGGGCTCTGTCAGCACTTCCCCACACACACACACACACGACAAGAACCTACTCCTTAGTTTTAGAGTTGAGAGCTTGACGATTTAGAATAGTTGGTCCTTGCCCCTCTCCTCTCTCGCCCCTCTCCTCTCTCGCCCCTCTCCTCTCTCGCCCCTCCTCGCCCCTCTCCTCTCTCGCCCCTCTCCTCTCCCGCCCCTCTCGCCCCTCTCCTCTCCCGCCCCTCTCGCCCCTCTCCTCTCCCGCCCCTCTCCTCTCCCGCCCCTCTCCTCTCGCCCTCTCCTCCTCGCCCCTCTCCTCTCTCGCCCCTCTCCTCTCTCGCCCCTCTCCTCTCCTCGCCCCTCTCCTCTCTCGCCCCTCTCCTCTCCCGCCCCTCCCTCTCTCGCCCCTCTCCTCTCTCGCTCCCCTCTCCTCTCCCGCCCTTTCTCCTCTCCCGCCCCTCTCCTCTCTCACCCCTCTCCTCTCTCGCCCCCTCTCCTCTGAGGGAGTCTCCTACCAGTCCAGGCGATGTCATAGTGAATCAGACCTGTCGGGGGGTCTGGCTGTAATGAGCTTTACTTGCAGAGCAAACACAGAGAAATGCTGTGCAAACACAGAGCAACTAACCTCCAACCAGTAGGCACACACACACACACAGAGCAGACACACACACACACACACAGAGCAGACACACACACACACACAGAGCAGACACACACACACACACAGAGCAGACACACACACACAGAGCAGACACACACACACACACACAGAGCAGACACACACACACACACACAGAGCAGACACACACACACACACAGAGCAGACACACACACAGAGCATGACACTCCGTTACCTTCAACCTATATGCACGCCACGCACACACACACACTCTCCAACTTAAGCTCTCCACTCACATTCCATTCCTACCCGGTCACTAAATATTCCCTAGATGAGAATGAAGAAGAAGAAAACGTTATCAGAAGTAGCGCTCTTCAAGCCCCACTAACCCTAACCCTCCCCACCGGCTCCCCCCCTAACCCTCCCACCAGCTCTCCCCTAACCCTCCCCACCAGCTCCCCCTAACCCTCCCCACCAGCTCTCCCCTAACCCTCCCCACCAGCTCTCCCCCAACCCTCCCCACCAGCTCCCCCTAACCCTCCCCACAGCTCCCCCCTGAACCCTCCCCACCAGCTCCCCCTAACCCTCCCCACCAGCTCCCCCCTAACCCTCCCCACCAGCTCTCCTCCACCAGGATAGATGTGTGGAGCACATGCTGAAATCACAGCGTTCCGGCCACATTTCACAACGCTCTGGAACCCAGAGTTTAGCCGCAGCATTTCTCTACTGGGTATGAGCTTGCAGCCAGCCTGCAGTAGCACATCCTTGCTACCTGCTGCCTGGGGATTCAGGTCCCTCTGGGGGACCCGGGCCCCGCATGGGGTCTGGGCATCAATCACAACCTGGAGCTTCTACGCTGGCAGACACACGGGCCAGAGGCCCAGTCAGGGGGGGGACAGACAGAGAGATTTATAACACACAGAGCGTTGGCCTTTTCCGAGAACAAACTAAACTGATCTGGAAGTGAACCCTACCTGAGACTGTATAGGTAACAAGTGAGAAAAAACGATATATATATTTTTGAAAAGAAAAGAACAAATCTAAAAGGTTGAAAAGATCTTTGTGAAAAAAAGGTTAGAAAAAAATATGTATATTCTAAAGGTTGGCAAAAATACTTTTTTTTTAAAGGTTACACAAAAAAACTTTTTTACATATCATTGATGAGTTCTTGATGAGGACCTTACTGTACTCTACTGTACTCTCACTGTACGTGTGAGAAAAAAAAGTTCTATTTTCAACAAAAAAATATGAAACTTTGAAACCTAATTCCTAGTAATCCTCTTAAAATAAACAATGAATGACAGAAAAGAAAAAAATGTTATTCAATGTCAGAGTTCAAATGGTGTCACTGCAGAAATCTGCTACCTTTGGTCTGTGTCAACTGTTGGGAAAATGGATACAGCCTTTGTGACCCTCATGCTAACAGGCTAGGCTAGCCAAGTGGAGCTCATGCTAACAGGCTAGGCTAGCCAGGTGGAGCTCATGCTAACAGGCTAGGCTAGCCAGGTGGAGCTCATGCTAACAAACCAGACTAGCCCTTTGGAGCTCATGCTAATCATGCTAACAAACCAGGCTAGCCAAGGCTAGCTCAGCTGGGCTCATCCAGCTCCAGTACAGGAGGCTTTTCACACCCAGGCCCTAACAGCTCTCTGGGGGACAACAAACAAGAGAGAGGGCCTGGGCCCCAATGACCCCAGACCTGCTAAGACAAGCACAGAGAGGTGCAGAATATCTTCGACTGGGGTCTCCACCAATATAGCCAACATGACCACCGACCATCTGGAGTCCCAGAAGCTCACAACCAGGGTGAAGGTGTAGCCCTGGCAGTATTGAAAGTCTTCCTCCACGTTCTGGTCTCTACTCTGAAAACCTCTAATGTGAAGCTATGGTGATATATTTCACCGTATGATAATGAAAGAGAGGCTGTAATAGTTTGCTTCCTCCTCACCCTCCTAGACACTGACAAGCCTGATGACAAGCAGAGCAGCTCTGTAACATATAGCTACAGCTGGGGTAACATTTCAGTCCCTTGACTTGCTGTCTGGCTGCCTGGCTGGCTGCCTGGCTGGCTGCATCCAGGTTGTGGATGATCCTCGTGCTTCCTGCCTCTGTGACAGTGAGGCAGTGTGACCCTCCCTCTCGCCGGCAGCACCTGCCATCAGTCATCAGACTAATGAAAACATTTTCATAAGGGCAGCATGGGGCCCTCACGACACCCTCTGCCCCACGTCTACCGAGACAGACCCCTCTCTCCCTTTCTCCTCATACTCCCCCCCCCCCCCACATACACACCCTCACTCACACACACACCCTCACTCACACACTCATACACACACACACAGTTTACTACTGTACTCCCTTCTGCTTCCTCTTCCCTGTCCTGTCACACGCACCTGTCAACACACTCCCTGCGCACACACACACACACACACACTCCCTGCACACACACACACTCCCTGCACACACACACACACTCCCTGCACACACACACTCCCTGCACACACACACATTCCCCAGGCTGTGTGGGAGGGGGCAGGCGGTTCAGGAAAAATAAACTTCCATTCTTGGCCTCCAACACACTACCCCCCAAAGGTTAACATGAGAGAGAGGGAGGGAGGGGGGGGGGAGAGAGAGAGAGAGACAGAGAGTTAATGAGAGAGAGAGAGAGAGAGAGAGAGAGAGAGAGGACTACAGCAGGAAAAGAAAGAAACAGACAGGAAGACAGATACTCACCACTGGTGTTGTTATTGAAGTCCAAGGCTTCCACTATTAACGTGTACGACCTCTGAGGAAGACAAGGAGAGACAAGGTTACCCACCAGAACTACAACACCCACACAGCAAGGTTACCCACCAGAACTACAACACCCACACAGCAAGGTTACCCACCAGAACTACAACACCCACACAGCAAGGTTACCCACCAGAACTACAACACCCACACAGCAAGGTTACCCACCAGAACTACAACACCCACACAGCAAGGTTACCCACCAGAACTACAACACCCACACAGCAAGGTTACCCACCAGAACTACAACACCCACACAGCAAGGTTACCCACCAGAACTACAACACCCACACAGCAAGGTTACCCACCAGAACTACAACACCCACACAGCAAGGTTACCCACCAGAACTACAACACCCACACAGCAAGGTTACCCACCAGAACTACAACACCCACACAGCAAGGTTACCCACCAGAACTACAACACCCACACAGCAAGGTTACCCACCAGAACTACAACACCCACACAGCAAGGTTACCCACCAGAACTACAACACCCACACAGCAAGGTTACCCACCAGAACTACAACACCCACACAGCAAGGTTACCCACCAGAACTACAACACCCACACAGCAAGGTTACCCACCAGAACTACAACACCCACACAGCAAGGTTACCCACCAGAACTACAACACCCACACAGCAAGGTTACCCACCAGAACTACAACACCCACACAGCAAGGTTACCCACCAGAACTACAACACCCACACAGCAAGGTTACCCACCAGAACTACAACACCCACACAGCAAGGCTACTGAACACAGATAGCAAAACACTCATGTGATGGTCAATGCAAGATACAGGGACAGTCCCTACATCCCAATGAAAGGAGCCAGTTGTCTCTTTTCAGGCAAAGATCTGGAGACGCACAACCCTCCGCACAACCCTCCGCACAACCCTCCGCACAACCCTCCGCACAACCACACATGCTTCACACCGTGTCCCATGCCTGTGTGTCATTCATCTCAAACAAGATGTAATCCAGAGCCTGGTATTGGTAGATGTTACAACAATAGTGCCGCTGATCTGATTAAGAGGGGCTAAGTAGCTAGTTGTTCCAGGGACTTCAGGGATTAGAGCCGTGCAGACCAGGGTCTGATCTGGTCTGGTCTGACACCCCCTGGTAGGAGGCCGTCTGACTCTGGACAGTGAGACAGGGCAGGACTAGAGAGGCAGGGCTGGGGCAGTGAGGCAGGGCTGAGGCAGAGAGGCAGGGCTGAGGCAGACAGGCAGGGCTGGGAGAGAGGCAGGGCTGGGACAGAGAGGCAGGGCTGGGACAGTGAGGCAGGGCTGGGACAGTGAGGCAGGGCTGGGACAGTGAGGCAGGACTGGGTCAGAGAGGCAGGGCTGGGACAGTGAGGCAGGGCTGGGGCAGAAAGGCAGGGCTGGGACAGAGAGGCAGGGCTGGGACAGTGAGGCAGGGATGGGACAGTGAGGCAGGACTGGGTCAGAGAGGCAGGGCTGGGACAGTGAGGCAGGGCTGGGGCAGAAAGGCAGGGCTGGGACAGAGAGGCAGGGCTGGGACAGTGAGGCAGGGATGGGACAGTGGGACAGGGCTGGGACAGTGAGGCAGATTGAGAAACAAAGAGACAGAGACAGAGTGGGAGACCGAGAGATTGAGACAAAGAGAGACAGAAATGGCAGAGGCAGGGCTAGGACAGTGAGGCAGGGCTAGGACAGTGAGGCAGGGCTAGGACAGTGAGGCAGGGCTGGTGCAGAGAGGGGTATACAGCCTCCCTATGATGTATGAATGAGCCGACAAGAAGTGTGAGAGAGAGGGAGGGAGAGGGAGGGAGAGAGAGGGAGAGAGGGAGAGAAAGATTGAGAAACAGAGAGAGAGAGAGAGAGAGAGATAGGGAGAGAGATAGGGAGAGAGACAGAGAGAGAGCGCGAGAGAGACACAAAGGGAGAGAGACACACAAAGAGATACAAGCGAGAGAGAGCTCTGAGAGGCCAGCTGAGTGAGTCCCTCATTCAGGTCTCTGGAAGAGCAGTCTTCATTTCAGCACTCCTGAAACACTTTGTCTGGCTAAGGGGCAGCATGGCTCACACCGGTATCCACTTACACACCACCCTATGCCACAGCCCTGGACGACTGGACACTGTGTGTGTGTGTGTGTGTTTGTGTGTGTGTGTGTCAAAACTACTTACAGAGCTCAAGCATCCACTAGCAGCACCTACTTGTTACATTCACACTCCATCCTGGCAGCGTAGCCTGAAGGCATTTTAGAAATGTCGCAGCTTAGCCAGCTCTCTCTACTGAGATGACCTAACGGCCACCAATCACTAGTCCCCCTCAGACTAAACACTCCTGCTCTGGGGACTAAACGTATAAAAAGCTTAACAACTCACTCCTGCACTTCTCAAGGCTCAGGATACCGTGCCTCGGCCGTCAGAAGACTGGTGTTCATTTCGTCAGTCAACAATCTGATCAGCTTCCCAACGATTATGTAAACACCAGTCGTATAAAAGCATAGTTCAACATGTTGGAGAGTGGTGGACCTCGATAACTACCCTGATCTCAGGTGGTCCTCTGTTCTACGCTGTTGGGTAAACCATCCCTCAGAGACCTTCTAATCACACACAGACCATTACATTACATTTAGTCATTTAGCAGACGCTCTTATCCAGAGCGACTTACAGTAAGTACAGGTACATTCCCCCCCCGAGGCAAGTAGGGTGAAGTGCCTTGCCCAAGGACACAACGTCATTTGACACGGCCGGGAATCGAACCAGCGACCTTCTGGTTACTAGCCCGACTCCCTCACCGCTCAGCCACCTGACTCCCAGACCACAGACGTATATTTGCGGTAGCTGTGGCTGGTTCACACCCCGGCGAGCAAAGCCAAGGCTTCACCTGAAAACCTGGTTTGGGAGCGCGTCTTGATCCGAGCAACCGAATTGTTGCCAATTTAGCGACTTTGGCGACTTTTCACCTTCCCTAGCGACAACACAATCTTATCTAGACACTAGCGTCAAATCTGAAGACTTTCCGCTACTTTGACAATCTCCGTTTTCGTTGAACAGCAGCAAAATAACCTTTTACTGATTTGAGGATTGACATCCCGTTTTCCTTCCTTAGTGGGCTAGCGTTGACAGTGTTTATAAAAGTAGGCTATTTGTACTTCACTTCTGTGGTGTAAAATCTGCTACGAAAACACAGAAGTACATCTACAGATCCAAAAGGTTTATGTTCATGTATGAGAGCCAATAGCGATTTCTGGTGAGATTTATTTTGCAAAACTGTTAGCTAGCAACCTCACAGTTCGTACTGATCTCCTCGCCAATACCCTCACACTCAAGACAACAAAAACCCCAACGTTCACAGGCAACCGATATACAAACGTGAAAAAAGCCTGCAATGACTAATGGCAGAACATGCCAGTAAATAAAACGTTTTCATCACAATAACCATTTCTGAACAGCCAGTTCTGTGAACATAAAACAGTGTATGCTTTTTATCAGCAAAGCGTTTGTCATGACATGCAGAGGGTTTGCACACATTCCAGTGTGTTTCGAAACGTCCACTTTAAACCCACATATCACTTGAGCCATGATCAAAAAATGAGTTCCATACCTCTCTTCCTCTTCTTGTATATTACAATATGGCACTTCCATATTTCTTACAAAAAGTGAGATACTACATACCCCCAACTCTTAACACTCCATAACTCTCCTGGTTATCAGCTAGGATACCTACAGCCGCCAGCTTCACTTTTCCCAGGCTCACAGCTGACTTCTCCATGACCTACACTCACCACACAGTACCCAAACACACACTCACCACACAGTACCCAAACACACACGGCACAGACATACACACACACACAGTACTCAAACACACACTCACCACACAGTACCCAAACACACACGGCACAGACATACACACGCACACAGTACTCAAACACACACTCACCACACAGTACCCAAACACACACGGCACAGACATACACACAGTACCCAAACACACACAGGCCACAGACACACACCACAGTACCCAAACACAGACACAAACTGGGCACAGACACACACCACAGTACCCAAACACAGACACAAACTGGGCACAGACATACACACAGTACCCAAACACACACAGGCCACAGACACACACCACAGTACCCAAACACAGACACAAACTGGGCACAGACACACACCACAGTACCCAAACACACACAGGCCACAGACACACACCACAGTACCCAAACACAGACACAAACTGGGCACAGACACACACCACAGTACCCAAACACAGACACAGACTGGGCACAGACACACACACACTCAGGGCCCAGCTCTAACACAAGCAGCCATGTGTCTCCTTATCTGCAGACTGGCCAGACACCACATCTGATAAAATAGCTCAAATCAGCCTATCAGAGCTGAACCCTGCAGAAGAATAGTCTACTCAGGAAGATGAGCTCACGCAACTACCTTACACAAGCATGGGAATACTCCTTCGGAATGAAATGACTTAATACAATCAGTTTTCTAAAACCTCAAGGCTTGGGCATTCTTTAGATGCCTGTCACTTATATACAGCTGTCTAGTCTACAGTCTGAGGACAAACAGGCTAGGCCCGCTACGGGCTTCGAGAGGAGCAGGAACTTCAGTCTGGCCCTTTCTGAGGACAAAACAATGGAT
The DNA here is from genome assembly GCA_023658055.1 of Thaleichthys pacificus. Taxonomy (NCBI): domain Eukaryota; kingdom Metazoa; phylum Chordata; class Actinopteri; order Osmeriformes; family Osmeridae; genus Thaleichthys; species Thaleichthys pacificus. Next base: position 1,301,489 of record CM042857.1, read on the forward strand.
GAACAAGTAGGTTATGTTGACCGAGACTGTATCCGTTACAATCAGCCACAAACAACAGTGTCAAGCCCATCTGGTCTGGCTAATCACCAAACTGCTAAGGTACACACACACACACCCTGTTTACCATAAAACTCAGGCCCTGTCACGAAAATTAAACTTTCACAATCGTCTTCAAAGGCGGCACAGCGACTGCCTTGATGGAAGGAACAGGGGTGTTTGCCGTGAGATCGTTATCGAAACAGGAGTTGGAGATAGAAGCACGAGATCCGAGGTAACGCCTCGACGGTGATCCTCTCTGGACACTTGAGGAGGTGATAAGGAAGAACCAACTCCAGATAACTGGCACACATCACTCGCCAGGCAACACGGCAGCACTCCAGATAGGTTTCTAATCCCCCTGTCAGTCACACGACATCACAGCCACGGCCGCAGGGTCCAGAATAAACCACGGGGCAACTGTGGTTCTACTCAGTCAGACGTCGTAACACTGGAATCTTCCCTGGACTGTTTACTGGCTCTGTGAAGGCCAGGGTAGTTACAACATCTGACATGTCACCTTCTCTGACAACAAACACACATTTACATGGGTATCTCCCTGGTAATGCATAACGCTAATCGTGAATTATTTAATCTTACCATCAAATAACACAACCAACAGGACGAGAAACTACAGCACTCAGAGACAAAGAGAGAGAGAAAAAAAACGAAAAAAAAAATACTTTCTTCCCCTTGAGTTATTTGCACTTAACTGCCACATCAGAGCAGACTATATAAAGTAAACATGTCATTACTCCACCAGCTGCCACCTAGCAGTGCTTTCTCTCAAGGTCGGCTGTGACACGCTCACCTGACCCTCCCAACCCCAACCCCCCCGCCCCCGACCTCTCCTGCTAGTCATCAATCACGCTGATGCCTGGAGCGTTGCACAGCCCATGAGAAACACGGAGGTAGAGAAAGAAGGGAGGGACAAACTAAAAAAGACTCCCTATTTAGAGAAAACCACGGAACATGACTGAGAGAAACAGATCTGGGGTTAGAAACCCAGGGGTTGGTTGAAGTCTGTCTGAAAACAGACTTAAAGGGAGGGAAAGAGAGGGATGATAAGAGATAAGGCCTGAAAGGGAGGGGAAGAGGGGGAAGATGACAGATAAGATAAAAGGAAGATAAGAGACACGATAGGAGAGGGCAGATCCATGTGAGCGCCCTGCCAGAGGTGTAGTGGTGCGTCTACAGGTACAGAGCGTACACCCTCCTCAGAGCGTACACCCTCCTCAGAGCTATGGGAACAACCGTCAGATGGGGGGGTCAACCGTCAGATGGCTGAGTGGTTAGGGAGTCGGGCTATTAATCAGAAGGTTGTTGGTTCGATTCCTGGGCCGTGTCAAATGACGTTGTGTCCTTGGGCAAGGCACGTCACCCTACCTGCCTCGGGGAGAATGTCCCTGTACTCACTGTAAGTCGCTCTGGATAAGAGCGTCTGCTAAATGACTAAATGTAACCGTACACCCCCCCTCAGAGCTATGGGAACAACCGTACACCCCCCTCAGAGCTATGGGAACAACCGTACACCCCCCTCAGAGCTATGGGAACAACCGTACACCCCCCTCAGAGCTATGGGAACAACCGTACACCCCCCTCAGAGCTATGGGAACAACCGTACACCCTCCTCCGACAAGGACAACTTGCCGTTTAACCTCCTAAAACAGTGAGAGACATCAATCCACATAGAGCTAACCAGCAAACCTTGTTCAAATAAATGCTCTTTTCCCAGTGATTCATTGTGTAAATTCGTGTTTGACCGCAGAGAGCAATGAACCTCCCCTCATCCTATCATGAGTTGCATCATCGCTGTCTTTAACCCCACTTGGCTTTTGATCTCTCATTTCTGCGTCGGGGGTACACATGATGGGTATGTACTGTCCTGCCTCGGCCCCTGCCTCGGCCCCTGCCTCGGCCCCTGCCTCGGCCCCTGCCTCGGCCCCTGCCTCGGCCCCTGCCTCGGCCCCTGCCTCGGCCCCTGCCTCGGCCCCTGCCTCGGCCCCTGCCTCGGCCCCTGCCTCGGCCCCTGCCTCGGCCCCTGCCTCTGCCCCTCTGGTCAGAGTGAGTGAGTGTTGTGAGAGGTGGTCAGGCCACACAGAGCAGGAGGGGCAGGCTGCGTCTGAGAGCAGCGCTCATCCCTGCCGGCTCATCCCTGCCGGCTCATCCCTGCTTCCTGTTGCCTGCCCTGCGCTGCCATTATATCTGGACTGGCTCCATTATGCTCTGTAATCCTCACTGTAGTCACAGAGAGCACACTATTGTCCCTGCTTGATAAGCTGAGAGAGCCTGACTCTGTCTGGGGAGCCGGGGCTGTGCCTCTCTCCCCCCCCCCTCCCAGAGCAGGGGCTGTGCCTCTCTCTCCCCCCCCCCCCTCCCAGAGCAGGGGCACGGCTGGGTACTGTGATGTTTCTAGTCTACAGTGCATCACAACTGTGTCCTCCAGGACCAGGCCCTGTGTCCTCCAGGACCAGGCCCTGTGTTCTCCAGGACCAGGCCCTGTGTCCTCCAGGACCAGGCCCTGTGTCCTCCAGGACCAGGCCCTGTGTCCTCCAGGACCAGGCCCTGTGTCCTCCAGGACCAGGCCCTGTGTCCTCCAGGACCAGGCCCTGTGTCCTCCAGGACCAGGCCCTGTGTCCTCCAGGACCAGGCCCTGTGTTCTCCAGGACCAGGCCCTGTGTCCTCCAGGACCAGGCCCTGTGTCCTCCAGGACCAGGCCCTGTGTCCTCCAGGACCAGGCCCTGTGATCTCCAGCCTGACTGGCTGCTGTCCTACCTGGTCGGAGCACATGTGTGGAGCCTCATTAAGTGCAGCGGTTGCTGTGGGTGGCAAGGTTAAAGAGATGAAATGCCTGCTCTCCAACCGAGCGTGACTTACACAAAGCCCGGAGGCCAGGACAAGAGGCCAGCTCCAGGCAGCACGGGAGAGGGGATGCCAAAACGAGAGAAAAAAAAAAAAAACCTTTATGAACCAGTAGCACCCTACAGCCCCATCACCATCTGTCCACAACAGCCAATCACTTTTTGCAAAGTACAGCGTGATTGGACCAGCCAGTCCTGGGTGATTGTTAATGCGCACTGAAGTACAGCACTAGAAGAGGAAGAAAGGACAGCAGAGTTCCTCTATACAGTAGACCTTTTATGAACCTCGCTAAAGACCGGAGTTCCCCTCGGGTACAGTGACAGTCTGATGTACCAGACATCAGAGACACGCATCTCTAAAGACGATCAATTTAGCCCTGCAGCTTGAACAGAACTAACACAAGTCCGTGGTTGTAAATGGTGCGTAATTGGCATTTATCATGCAGTCTAGCCAGTTCTCATACATTCTCAGATTGCAAACCGTACACTGAGATTTGCTGCTTAAAGATCCGACGTCAACGGTTTTTCTTAACCCAGAAATTATCAGCCGTGTGCAGGCAACTACGATTATGAGAGGGACTTTCATTCAGGTTGAGTTTAAAAATAGACAATAATGTAAATTGGAACCATGCATGCCTAAAGGATGTGCGTTTCAACCATCAACCACGTAGAGAGAACTTCGGTAGAATAGACAAGCTTTTGGGTGAATCAGTACGATCCTGTGTCCAGTTGCTCTGAACTCGACCAGCCATTAAAATGACTCCCGGCCTATTACTCGGTGCATTCCCCAAGCAGAACTACCACTTTACGTGCCAAATTGTAGAGCTACGATTTTTAGAAAGGAGAACCCCCACTGTGTAATTATGTATATAATAACCCGTACTGAATTAGACGTTACGCTCATCTATTGTCTGCAGAATACTTGCACACCTGGACAACATGGGTGGTTCATGACCCACTATTACAAGAGAGGTTTTCTCTCGTTGTTTTACGTGGGGACATACGTTCTGTCTCAAACTTTCCGTAAACAAGCAAAAACGAAGACAACGTTGCATTACGAGTTGCAAGTAGGCCTATACAAGTTCAATAGAATTCCTGAAATCGAATAGAATCGACTGAGTAATTCATCTTCGTCTGTCCAACCATGCAATTTGGACTTCAAACTCAACAAAAACATGTCACCGTCTAATTCCACTCCCCGCACCTGGGTAACTAGCTAATGAGGGAGACACGGGCTGGTGCTCAGAGCACCGCACAGGCTTGGTTATCTCTTGTGGTTTCAACAATGAGACCCTCAAAATGTGTTTTCTCTTGCCATTTCAACCGTTGATTGTCAGTAATGGCAATAAATACAACAACTTTAACGTTTGCAAGGAAGCACGTGGCAAGGGCTTTTTTTTAACGATGTTATATCTCCTGCATTGTGAACGCGCTGTTTGATAGTTTTTAAGTGCAGTGTCTACTGTCTAGTATAGAAGTGATCTTACCGGCCAGGCGAAACTGAACGGCAAAACTATCCTGGATCTTTCATTCCTCGCTGTACTCTTCAAAGAAAATGTATTCCCTCCCAATACGGGCGTAGATCCAGCTCCGAAACTGCACGGCCCGGCAGCAGACACCCTGGACTGGTATTCCTTCAGGCACACTTTGAAAAAGGTATCACATTCATCCCTCGTGCATTTTCGATCCGCCGTGTTCCGAGACCCGTCGCAGCATTGGCCGTTCAGCAACTCTCCATTCAGGTTTTGCATCGATATGATCTGCAATTCGAATTGCCCCGATGCATCCGACACCTGTTGGAAAACAAATCAAACCTTCAATAAAATTAAAAAAAAACGCAAAGTATTACCAGGAATTAACTAGACATTAACAACATAACAGCCAACGAGAAAAAAACAGCCAGTGCATCCGCAAAATAAAAGTTTCAATGCATGGCCAATTTGGATATCTGGTTTCAGAGGGCATCCTTGAGACTGTAGTGAAATATCCTCCGGTGTTTTACACGTACCTTGATAAGAAAGCTAAGTAAAAAAGCATGAAGGCTGATAGCGGCAACGGCCAAACTCCGTCTCAAAATCATGCCTCTGCTCTGGTGTTGCCGCTAGCTTTGAAATCAGTTGTCTGGCCGACTCACGGCACTAATGTTCTCCTCCGATTTAAACATGCACCAGTAGAGAAAGACACTTTCTCAACTGAGCACAGATTTCCTATGCATAGGAGACAGTTTCCTATAATGTCCTTAGTTTACAGCGAAGTTTCTTCCTGTTTTTATCCTTCCTTTGCACTTCAGTACAACAAAAAGTCTACACGCTAGCCATACGCGTGCTGTGTCCACGACTGAACGCTTGTACGAACTAGCTACAGAGGTCCAGTGAAGGGGGGTGACAAGCGATAAACTACATATTCATGAGATGACGAAACAAATCACGCCCTTTTCTTGTATTTTGAGTACTGTACCAAATGCATAATGAAAGCAGTTTAATGAGTCATATGCCAGCAAAATTCAGCAGAAATGTCAATCAACATTTCAAAGAGATTAATCATGTCAAGTTCATGGAGACGGTAGGCAGCGTCTGCAGTCTCAAATATGTGCAGCGTCAACATTTATCACAAATGTACTTCGTGTAATGTAAGAAATGGTTACCTTGAAATTCTAAGGATTCACAAGTTTGTCTCATGAGTATAGTTTTAGTCACGAAATTTATTTTAATTCTACCTCTGCCTGTTTGTCTATGTCTGCCTAGGAAAAGATGATGTATGTTTGTGCCCTGTTTCATACATGTTATCATATTAATGTTACAGTTTGCACTTAAGTCAATCTAAACACAGAGACTGTTTAATTTGGATGGAAACTTAGGTCTTTAAATATCTGTGTTAACTTTTTGTGTGGATTAATTCTCCCTACTTTCTTATTGCCCTCAAAGACTTTGTGCCCCCTAGTGGTGTAGGGCAATTAAGCTTTAGGTTTCTCTCTCTTTCTCCCACTTACTCAGACACACACACACACACACACACCCCATGGATGAGAGAATGCCACCCCTCCATAGCTAGTGATTTGTGTAGGTCAATTACACAGGTCATTCAATAGGTCGCAATCAAGAAAAACTCTCTCAGCACAGAGATGTCAATCAGTAACCACAGGATGTTTCTACATCGCTTTTTAGAGCTTGTTATAAAAGTGTCATTTTTGTGAGTGATAAGCTGTACGGTGTTATACTTTTACACCATTTTTACAGAGGTCTCCCTGGCCACAGTAAGGCTCATGTGGTTCATTCATTGAAAAGCTTATCACCTTATCTCTGGTTCATATCATGTTCAGTGACACCCTGAAGCTACAGAATAGAGAGTCTTCGGGACCTTTGCTGCTGTTGATACAACTGATGTTGTGTTCCACCAACCAGAATATGACATATCTGTTTCATAAATATATCTATGTATTTGTTTATTTTGATGCACTGCTTTTCCCTTATCCAAATATACGCACGCACACACACACACACACACACACACACACACACACACACACACACACACACACACACACACACACACACACACACACACACACACACACACACACAGGTGCTAAGCCACAACCATAAATCATTTTGGTTTCAGTTTACAAATGCGATGTTTCCTGTCGTTGAACTTCCAGATGAAGGGTATCCTCTTTGTCTTCTCAGAAATTTCCTCAAACATTCTTCCCTCCCCCCTCCTCTCCCCCCCCACCAGACAGCTCAAGTTACTGGCCTTATTTGAATGTCCTTTCTGTGAGTAATTAGGGTTAATTGGGGTAGCGTTTTAACCCTCAGGAGACTAGAGATTTCTCATCAAAAGGTTGGGACAAAATTATACGCTCATTTCCATTGTGAAGGTGGAGGAGGATGGGGGGGTCGTAGAGGGGGCCCATCTGCCTGTGTGCCCTCTTGACCTGCCCAGAGGTGCTGCTTGTTTTGGGATGGCTGTATGAGTTTGGGGAGGGGGGGAGTTAGGGTATGTGTGTGTGTGTCGGGGGGGGGGGGGGGTGGTGGTAGATGAAGTTGTGAAGTCTTACGAAAAGAAATAAAAAGCCTGTGAGCAATTTCCCCCCTGGCTCTAGCCATGTCTGGACAGTACAGTACGTCTGTCCACAGGCTGTCCCTCTCGTCGTCGCGGCCCTCCAGGAGTGTGTGTCAGTGGGGCCGCGTCGGGGAGCGCGCCCCCCTCTCCTGGTCCACAGTCCTGGAGGAGAGGCGCTCCTCTGAGGCTGGTGGGCTAATCTCCTCCAGCCTTAATGTGATTACGATAATGATCACACAAATGACCTGTGTGCTTCTGGGGGATCTGTGATCACACGTGCAAACACGGGCCCACACAGGCTCCCTGGTTTCCCCATGCCTCCTCCTGGGCCTCCTCCTGGGCCTCCTCCTGGGCCTCCTCCTGGGCCTCCTCCTGGGCCTCCTCCTGGGCCTCCGCCTGGGCCTCCGCCTGGGCCTCCTCCTGGGCCTCCTCCTGGGCCTCCGCCTGGGCCTCCTCCTGGGCCTCCTCCTGGGCCTCCGCCTGGGCCTCCTCCTGGGCCTCCTCCTGGGCCTCCGCCTGGGCCTCCTCCTGGGCCTCCTCCTGGGCCTCCTCCTGGGCCTCCGCCTGGGCCTCCTCCTGGGCCTCCTCCTGGGCCTCCTCCTGGGCCTCCTCCTGGGCCTCCGCCTGGGCCTCGGCCCGGGCCTCCGCCTGGGCCTCCTCCTGGGCCTCCTCCTGGGCCTCCGCCTGGGCCTCCTCCTGGGCCTCCTCCTGGGCCTCCGCCTGGGCCTCCTCCTGGGCCTCCTCCTGGGCCTCCTCCTGGGCCTCCGCCTGGGCCTCCTCCTGGGCCTCCTCCTGGGCCTCCTCCTGGGCCTCCTCCTGGGCCTCCGCCTGGGCCTCGGCCCGGGCCTCCGCCCGGGCCTCCTCCTGGGCCTCGGCCCGGGCCTCCGCCTGGGCCTCGGCCCGGGCCTCCGCCTGGGCCTCCTCCTGGGCCTCCTCCTGGGCCTCCGCCGGGCCTCCGCCCGGGCCTCGGACCGAGCCTTGCAGCTGCGGGCCCACCCCTGCTCTCCTCTCTGAATGACTAAATAAATTCCACCCCGGCAACAAAAGAGCTGGATGGCCACGAAAGAGATGGATATCTTTTGTTGGTAGACACTCAATGCCGTATAGCAATCCAATTACATCAGGCTGCTGCCACCTCTCCTGTTTCACCGCATGGCATTGAGACGTGTTTAAATGCCGGCTCTGTTCCCATCACAAGAATGTAGTGGATTATGTGCTTAATAGTAACCCCCCCCCCTCCCTCCCCCCCCTCAGTAGTCGAGCTCTGGACCAAGGTTCACTGCTTTTCAGAAAGGAAGACCTTCTTGGCAATCACATAGCACAAAAGTATCTTGTCAAACATTTAAAACAAATATATGTTGATTGTCAATAAACATCAGGTCACCTTTTCACACATTTGTTTTTTTCAGACCAGAGGTCTGTATGGAAAAAACAGGGAAATATGCCAGGGATTTCTAAAACCCAAAAGTCTGGTCAGATTGCAGTCCAACATGCCAGTGTTGCTCCAACAATAAGACCGGCTGTGTACAGTCAACATGCGGCGGCAGGCTGGAGTGTTAGAGGGTGAATGGAGAAGGGTGGGGACCTGGAAAAACCTATTCAGAGACAACAGTCTCGACAGGTTGTGTTAGTAAGAGGTACGACTGATGATGAGTCAGAAACACACAGGTATAGATCCACTCCCTGAAGCTGAGCGCTGGTGTTCTGGGAAAGGAGACTCTGACATAGAGAGGCAGTATAGGATGTGTATGATGAAGAGTATGGAGGTGGTATGATGTTGACCCTAATCACCTTTAACAGATGGAGCTGTACAGAGATCTCTCGTGTGTGTGTGTGTGTTTTGTGTGTGTGTGTATGTGTCCAGCTGTGTGTGTGTGCGGCTGTGTGTGTGTGTATTGCAGTGTACCAGCAGGACTGATCCTGCCCAGACCACCTTGTGTAAACCCTCTGCTGTTTGAGGGATTCTGAGTGAGTGAGACACAGGGAGGATCCCTCCAGCCCAGTTAAAAGTCTCCCAGCGTTTACACAGTTATGTTTATGAGAACGGCTTTTACAGAACATGTCACCGATGCTATCAACGATCTACGTTGGGATAAATATTATTTTTCCACTGTAAAGGTGGTCGCTCATTGTTATTCCGAGCGTGTATTTGACCTGCGGCGATGTGGGATGGAGCGCTCGGATGTCTGAGTGTGGGAGACAGGACTCTTCGCCAGCCGTAGTCATGACGACTGTTTCAGACCGACTGTAGCTGGTTGAGTAGTGAGACATTCAAGTTAAAAAAAACTCAGTGTTTTCTATGTTCAATGCCAGGGGATGTGTTGGCTGTGCACACAGCAGATGCAGCAGACTGAGTTCATACAATGCCAGCTAAAGTTTGTTGTCTTTCAAAATAATAGCATGTAACTTTCCATTTAGTCAGAGGAGAGTTGTGCTTTGCTCTGGAAGTTGTATTTGACCTGGTCCCAATGACATCAAGAGACTACGGTTTCTAAAAGGTTTTACGTCAACACTGTCATTAGAGGAGAACATATCAGGAGACAGAAGTGTGTGTGTGTGGTGTGTGTGTGTGGTGTGTGTGTGGTGTGTGTGTGAGAGAGAGAGGAGACGGTGTGGTCACTGTGAGTGTCACATAGGGTAGGTGTTAATGTGTCACCTGTGTGTGTCCTCTCACCTGGGGGGGGGGGGATCCTGCAGGTGAGAGAAGGAGGGAGGGAGGGAGGGAGGGACGGAGGGACGGAGGGAGGGAGGACCTGGGTAGTCAGGGAAACACATGAGATGATCCCTCTTTAGACTCACAGACATAGTGTTTCCACCTGGCACCGATTCACATCAGGCTGCAGCCTAATGCACCCTGGTTACACGATTAAATATGAGTGATATCATTAGTATTCTGTGTGTAAAGCCTGGAAATGAAACATAACTGCCCCATGTGTCTGGCCCGTGAGTAATTGTTCGTAGGAAGAGAGATTATGTGTGTTTATAGCTGGATGGATTGATCTGTGGGATGATATGCTGGGAGAGAGAATGTTTAGTGCTGAGTAATTGGGCTCTAACAGAATCTAAGGAGATCTACTGCAGCAGGAGGTCTGAGGGAAGCTGGGGATCGATGACATGGAACCACTTCCCCCATTAACAGGATATGGACCAGAGAGAGGCCAATTATCTACACTTCCTATGTGTAGGAGGACACCCAGATAAACCCCTTCCTCTCTCTCTGTCTTTTTATCCTGCTTGGTGTCCTCTGGAGCTGTTTCACTCCTCTGAGATAGTGTGGTGTGTGTGTGTGTCTGTGTGTCTGTGTGGTGTGTGTGGTACCTGTGTGTGGTACCTGTGTGGTGTGTGTGGTGTGTGTCTGTGTGGTGTGTGTCTGTGTGGTGTGTGTGGTACCTGTGTGTGGTACCTGTGTGGTGTGTGTGGTGTGTGTCTGTGTGGTGTGTGTGGTACCTGTGTGTGGTACCTGTGTGGTGTGTGTGGTGTGTGTGTGTGTGGTGTGTGTGGTGTCTGTGTGGTGTGTGTGGTACCTGTGTGGTGTGTGTGTGGTGTGTCTGTGTGGTGTGTGTGGTGTGTCTGTGTGGTGTGTGTGGTGTGTCTGTGTGGTGTGTGTGGTGTGTCTGTGTGGTGTGTGTGGTGTGTCTGTGTGGTGTGTGTGGTGTCTGTGTGGTGTGTGTGGTGTGTCTGTGTGGTGTGTGTGGTGTCTGTGTGGTGTGTGTGGTGTGTGTGGTGTGTGTGATTGTGAAGTTGTGTAAGAGAGTGTGTGTGTGTGTGTGTGTGGGGGGGGGGGGGGGTCTTGAAAAGCTTGTGTCTTGAAAAGGGAAACTGAAAGCTGGTGAGATGATCAGGGATGGTCTCAGGCTTGATCCTTCCACTCACTCAGTCCTTTGAAGAAACATTCTTGTCTGAAATCTCGTACCTGGAATCCTGTCATTTAAGGGCTTTTTCCAAACAGGGCGTTGCCAAGGAGATACCTCTGTGCTGTGAGTGGGCGAGCATGATGTCATCAGAGTCTCAGACATGTCTGAACATCAGGCTTTCCAGCCGGGATAACGAGCCTGATCTCCCACCCTGGCTGTGTCCCTGTTCTGAATCAGCAGCGCAGCGATTGTGTGTCTGCGTGGGAACATACGTGAGGCCTACATCACGCATGTTTCCCCTTAAACGTGTTAATATTCTAACGCGTGATCTTAGTAACTTCGAGAGCGAGAGCTAAACATGTTGTCAGAAGGACAGCCATTGCTCACTTTGAGTGAAAATATTGATGCTGGCAAAGTGTTTGGGTTCTGCAGCAGCCGATGACGTGTTGCTTTTTCCATGACACTTTTGATGATTGTTTCCAAATGGGCCTGTCAGTATTAATAAGGCCGACCCCCGAAATTCACTTTCCACTAAAGTAAACAAAATCCACCGACCAGTCACACACACATAAGACATGCATACACACACACACACACATAGACATACACACGCGCACACACACACAGACATACACACACATAGACATACACACACACACACAGACATACACACACAGAACAGATGATCACACATGCAAGGAAATCTAATCCCACATTAGGCCAGTGAGTTGAGGTAGACCAGGCCTGGGGGATTGTGAGATGATGAATGTTTGCATGTTCTATCTTCTCACTCTGCAAAGAATGTGTTAGGCAGTGGGCGAATTTAATTTATAATGTTTTCTTAGAATTTCAGATTTAGAACCATAATGTTATCGCAGGGAACTGGATATTAACCAATAAAAGACATTTAAAGAGTTACATGCAGTGTTAGTGAGTCTAACAAGCGACTGACAAGACCAAACTCAAATACTTCAACGGAGGAGTTCTTCTCCAATGAACGTGTATATTACAGTTTTTTTACAATCACTATGACAATTTTAACCAGTTAACCAGATAACCAGTTGATTACCTGTCAACATCCCTCTGCTTCTTGTCAATATTTTCTATGCCAAGTGGGCCGGCCTGATATGTACGTCACTCAGAGGTCACAGTATTCTAATGTCTTCATTTGGTTATTGGATAGAGCCCATGAGTTCCTTACTTTATTACTTGCTTATCAGTTATAACAGGCCTCCAACGCCTGGAGCAAAGTTTGTTGGAATAGGAAGTTTCCCCTAACTTTGCAATTTGGTTGGATACTCAACGTCAATCCTTCTCTCAAGGATCCCTCCCAGATCAGCCTGGTTCACATAAGGACAGACATGACATATTTACGTAAAGGCAGTCTTACTGTAATTCACTAGGGACCATCCTCCAGTTTTCTGCTCCGACACCATTTACAGTATTTCAGCAGTTACCCTAGCTCTGGACCTTCTCTGAGCGCCACCACGCATTCTAACTCCTCTCCCTCTCCCTTGCCCTTGTCCCACTCCTCTCCCTTGTCCTGGTACTTGTCTCTCTCTCCCTTGTCCTTGTCCCACTCCTCTCCCTTGCCCTTGTCCCACTCCTCTCCCTTGTCCTGGTACTTGTCTCTCTCTCCCTTGTCCTTGTCCCACTCCTCTCCCTTGTCCTGGTACTTGTCTTCCTCTCCCTCATGCAGGCATTATTCTTACTGTCTTCGTGTTGCTCTATATTGTTCTTTTTCCACACAAGATCAGCCCAAAGAGGTCCTCTTTATATACCATATGGTCATATGATTGAAAGAACCTCAACACCTGAGTGTTTCCTAGTTGGGAATCAGCTATATCAGTTATATAACAGTATTTGCATAACTTCAACCAGCTGTTTCTCAGTAGCAATGGAATAAAATACAGGGGATATATTTGTGTTTCAATTCACAATATGAACAGCTGTTCACTTTGACTTTAGCCAATAAGTTAGGTTTTGAATATTATGTTATCTTTTCTGACATACAGTGTGAAAGCATAGTTAAATTTGGCAGTAAAAATCGATAGTTTTGGTCTTGGTTGAGCTTATGTGTAAAAGAAGTTCAAGCATTTTAAGTTTGTGTTTACTCTATGCATTTTGTGTCAAAGCAACAAAACATGTGTTCATTGTATAGCCAACACAGACGGATGTTGTGCTAACTGTTTCAAGAGTTTAGGAAACTTGTTAAAAGTATTGAAAAAATTCATGTCAAATTCAAGTCATAGCGATTGTAAAATACTGTAATCAAAAGATCACTGTGTTCACATATCCCAGGAAACCCTACACCATACACACTGTTAGTGAAACAATCTGACAAAGTCATTTAACTATTTTTCTAGCATATGAAACAAGGCCTAAATGAGCACCATTGACCATCACATTGTACACAATTTTAAATGTTGTATGTAATCTGAGTAATGAATAATCCGTAGTCCCTTTACCGACTGTGTAAATTGTATCAAGAGGTGTTGATGACTGAAGCCTTTTACAGGTCGTGTAAACATGGACTCTACTCCCTTTTGGTGGTACCACAGCAAAGTTGAACATTTTTCAGGAAGTGTCCACTTCAGTGGAGCAGGTCACCTGGCTGTTAATGCCAAACTAATGGGCCTATCTTCTCCTCAGTGTGTCGGTAGTTTGCTTGTAAAAGGTCTGGCTGTGCTTGTAAATCAGGGTGTGTGAGGCATCGAGGCTGTGTGTGAGGTTGTGAGTGAGGCCAAGTAGGCTATGGGCTGTAAGTGAGGCTGTGAGGCTGTGAGGTTGTGAGTGAGGCTGTAAGTGAGGCTGTAAGTGAGGCTGTGAGGTTGTGAGTGAGGCTGTAAGTGAGGCTGTAAGTGAGGCTGTGAGTGAGGCTGTGAGTGAGGCTGTAAGTGAGACTGTGAGGCTGTGAGGTTGTGAGTGAGGCTGTGAGGTTGTGAGTGAGGCTGTGAGTGAGGCTGTGAGTGAGGCTGTGAGTGAGGCTGTGAGGTTGTGAGTGAGGCTGTGAGTGAGGCTGTAAGTGAGACTGTAAGTGAGTCTATGAGGCTGTGATTGAGGCTGTGAGGCAGTGTGTGAGGTTGTATATGAGGTCTTCCTCAATGTCACCATCACACTGTGTCTGCACCACTACCCTGAAACATCAAGACTCTACAGCATCCATTCACACTTCATTCAACTGTGACTGACTGGTTGATGATGAAGGCATCTCTGTTTCCATGGGATGCTGACCACTAAATGACAAGCGTATGAACGATTGGTTTATTCAGTGCAATAATCCAAATATGCTCTGCTGTTATTGTAACTTTGACAACAATAACAATCGCTGACTTATGATCTATGAAGCTATGAAAAGTATGCCTCAATTTAAAACGAATTACGTTCCCTTTCAGTAGCAAACTGTTGCTCAAACTTCCCTTCCCTTGAACAAAACTAAATAAACAAACTTAATTTTCATACATTGCTTGCATTGCTAACTCGTAAGTTCTTCCATGCTATGCTTCAGAAAAATGTTGACAAAAGTAATTTGGAAATGCCAATCTAGTATAGTTGGTATGAACTTTACGGAGCTTTCACTATCTCTGCCTTCGGAAATACTGTGTGAAGTGTTCATAAAGTCGTTTGCAATGTTTTTTTTTACTACAGGTGACCGAAAAATAACCCAAGGCCAGACCAATAACTTTCTAAGTCCACCGTGCTCTCCACTGATTGGATATCGGTTCTGTTCGGATGTAAATGTTTTGGCATCGTGGTGCCGTCGCTCCCAGGAACCCACCGGTGCCGGGGTCAGCCAAGTGGACGCTGAACAAAACAAGCCTGCGCGGCTTTCATCTGGCAAAACGGGTCTTGGCTTTGGAACCTCGGTCCTGAAACAGGATATCCCACACCACGGCCTCACTACAGTTTCATTAGCACTTTGAAGACGTGTCGGTTGTCAGATCCTAATCAACTGGCATGTCTGTTTGAGTTTAGTTCTCTCAGGTTTGCTCCCTAAATGGCCCAGAACAACTGAGGTGAAATGAGAAGTACGTTTCCATGGCAAACCCCCTGTTGAATAAAACAACCATATTTCGTAACCCAGGTGAAACACTACCCTCATCTATATGTGTTGGCCTAGACACTGTGTGCTTCAGAGCTAATATGACTGACAACGATTCTGTGTTAACTCCTTTGGAAGACAAGCTGCTGGAACATGAGCGATCATAACAAAGCGTTTCTTAATATGCTTGGAATTGTATCCAAGCCCCCATGGTGTTGAAACTGTGGCCAAGTCCTCCGATGAGGGCTGTAATCTGGCCTTGTCATAGCTATGCTGTTGATGATGTTGCTAATTATTTTGCCGTTTGATTTATAAGGATCTGGAATGTGTCCTCACATCACTGAGGCGCCGGGTGACTGATAAGATTGGTTCTTCTTGGTGGAGAGGATTGTGTGTGTTTGTCTTCAGAGGTTCTTGATATGCACATACAGACAGTCTGACAGACAGGCAGTGTGACAGACAGTCTGACAGACAGACAGTGTTTTGGCATGGGCCCTTGTCTGTCATTGTCCCAGTGTGCTGGTGCTGATGGAGGAGCGCCCGCTGGCTCGTCTCACAGGCCGCCGCGAGGAGCGGCAGCACGACTAGAGACAGCGGCAGGCTGCATGTTCTTAATTCCCTGACAGACACAGCTAATTGTGTTTATGGTGGTGGGCAACCAAAGAGTCTGGAGACATTCGGAGGAATCCAATGTTGGTTTAATTATTTTCATTTGAGAATGTTATCCATTCTAATCGAATCCACATAAACGTGGTGCTTTTTTTTTTAAACGCGCTTTTCATGTGGTGTGCGCCAGCACACAAGACGGTTCCTTCGCCCATTGTTCTTGGGCAGAGTGAAAAAGCATTTGTAAGGACTCGGCCAACATTCCTTATTGTTCGGTAATAAAGGCCAGTCATTTTGACATCATATCCTGCTCAGTGATGCATCAACTGGAGTGCTCAGATGTGAGATGTCTGCCGGGGTGAAGAGAGGCGGTGAGGCTGAGCTCTTCAGACAGGCCAGGAATGTCATCTTGCGTACTACTTCCTGCAGTCACCCACCACTAAAATTCATCTAACGCGATCAAATGCAAACCCAAACAATCGTTTGGGTTTAACGAGCCAAAATGATTACTGACTAAGTCACGGCTTCTGCATGCTTTTACACCACCCCCTCCCCGTTAATAAGAAAAACAAGACAGGACACATGTGCTAAGCAAACCCATATTAATTCTGGCTCAATTAACCTAGCGAGCATTCACGTCAGGCAGCAATCATTCCACTCCAGTGATCTGAAGGCCATTGTCACACGGCCACTTGAAGGATTCTTTTGTGCAAGGGAATAATGGTGGCCTGACCCCCGGCAGAGCAGAGTGATGGCTGGGGGAGTCGGAGTTTCTTCAGCCTCTCCGGCCGCTCCGCCCAGGCATGGGGGTCGAGTTTCAGCGTCCGAGACTGCAGCCGTGAGCTCTGCTGAGTGATACGGAGGGAGAGAGGGGGCCGTAAACTCTATAGCTTTGATGATTGAAACAAAACGCAAAGTTCCCCTGCAGACACTGGCCTGCAGCACTGTAACTAAGTGCAGTGGGATGTGTGTGTGTGTGTGTGTGTGTGTGTGTGTGTGTGTGTGCGTGGAGGGGGTGTCTGAATGTGTTTGCTCAAGTGCACATGCGTACAAGCGTGAGCGAGTGCGTGTGTGCGTGAAGGCAGCTCGCTGTGAGAACGTGTACACATACGATAAGTTATGATCCTTTTCTGTAAAAAGATTACAAAAAGAAGGTTTAAGAAAGGAGGTAAAGAAAAAATTGTACTGGCAAGTCTCAGTATCACGTGATTACTTTAAAGCTGTGGGTTTAATCAGTGCCTCGCCTCTAGAAACATGCTTCATGTATAATTATGTTATCAACCTTGAGAGGAAAAAGGCGCATTGAGACAGCTGAACAAAGGCGATGCTAGCAGCTGTGCCAATGCAAACATCAGCCTGAGTATTCCCACAGCACTGAATATGACTAGCCTCTTTCAGATTAGCTGCTATTAAAGAATTATAGGGATTTATGGAGCGTAATAGAGTATTATCCGTTTTGGGATAGTTTTTGTGTGTGTGACTGTAGGTATTGTTATTTTAGCATCGCCAGACCAATTGCGAATTTCTCACCAAATTAGCTCTGGTTCTTGAACCGATTCCGTTCAGGATTCTTGGAACCTTGGTGCTATCTAGCAACGATCCCACAAACGGAACTGTTGTCATCAATGATGTCATCAAGGGTGAGCGTTTTTGAATTTATTATTTGTTCTTGCGAACCCGTTCTATGTTGGTGGAAAATGGGTATAGGCCCTATCAGATCATTTTAGATTTCCATGGGGTGTTATCACCGGCGCAGACCTAAATGCCTCTGGACCCAATTACATATGATTGAATGGATACAACCAATCAGAGCAACGAAACGTTATCTTGGTTGTTCACAAAAATGTATCCTCTCTATCCTCTCATCAATCATCAATCATATGAATCCCCCCCCCCCCTCCCCCCCCTTATCAAATAAACGGTTGTGATCGCCCGACCAGATTCTGGTCGAAGAGAAATCAGTTTGAATGGGGGTGGAGCGTGACCAGCCCGCCAGAGCAAATAAAACATGAGCTGGCAGATTGGTCTGGTTCCCAGGCTAATTTTGTGCAACTCTAACTATGGGTACATTTTATTTGAAGACAGCTACACAGTTTAATGTTTCTCTTTCTGCCTCAATTTTCCCAGTTTAGGAATGATTCTAACACAGGCTGAGAACAACCTGGCCTTTTTGACAAGATCTTCTCTCGATTCTAGCAGGTAATCTGAACAAAGTGAATTATCTTGGTCAACATGGACTGCACAATCAGATGCATTCTCAGGGCTGAGATACTTTCCCAGTTGGTGCGCCTGGCTGTACTTAGTAGGTGGACCAATGTTGACACAGCTGATCCCTGTTGTTCCAAGTGAAATATATGGGCCTGTTTGTTTTCAGAGATAGCCCCAACGCTTTGCTTGAAGTTCATATTTATCTAATGAGGGAAGTATGTCAGCTCTGAGTCAGATTACATATCTCTCTCTTTCAGTTGTCTCTTTATTGCTACTGCAGAGGAAACGTCTGTCTGTTTCACCTATTACTGATGGTCGAATGAGACACGAGAACATTCTTTTTTAGGGGATTTTTATTTTATTCATCTCACCACATGTGCTTTTTAATAGCCCAAAACATACATGTAAAAAGGCACATTAAATACTGACTTGCACCATATAATTTAAATGTACAATCGCACATTCGATAAAAGGTGTTAGATTTGAACACCTTATGTTCATAACAATAGTACCACTAGGCTTTGATCTTTTAGCAGGGACAGTTCTAGTAATGACAGCCCTCAGAACTCTGCCTGTATTTTCACTCCCTGTGAAGAGCTATAATTTCAGTGTTGCGTGTGAGAATCAACCGGCACAGCTGCCTCTAGAGCATGTAATGGATTTCTCCCCCATCAGCAGCACTGATTCATATCTATTTGACAAAATGCAGAGAAAAGTGACCTCGGTTTGTCTTCGGTCGGCCTACAGCACTGTACCAAACTACATCTATCACACCTCCTGTCCCTCTCACGCTCGCGTGGAAAGCATCACACTAGCCGGTGCCTCACACGACTTGTGTTGAAGTACGTGTGTTACCTCAGAGCTGTGTTACCTCAGCAGACAGAGCCTCTGCAGCAGCCCGGTGTGAGAGCAGAGCAGGCCGGCCAAACGGCCTCAGCCATCGTCTCTGCGGAGGAAGGGGGAAGCCCAGTGTCTGCAGGCTGTTGCTCCGCAGCGCTGAGTAATGCAGCCAGGGACTGGGTGGAGCGGCCTCGCTGCACAAACCCTCCTCACATCAGACCTGTCCGGGTCTTCCAGCTCCCTGGCTGAGTGACCTGGACCTCGGCTGGGCTGGGCCCTCCTACTGGAGGGGATGCTAGACTTCAGACCAGCCCGGCGTGGCCAGAAGAACGTTGTTCGCCCTTTTAAGACGACCGTGTGGTTGTCAGAACATGCTTACTTCAAGATGTATTTTTGGGGGGGCATTTATGCTTTATTGGTTAGATTTAAGATGGCAGGAGAGAGAGAGAGACAGGGAGAGAGACATGCGCAAACCCAGGTTGCTGTGGTAAGGCCTCAGCCTACGTCGAACACGCTGTGGCAGACGGCAGGGTGAGGGGAGTGGTGATTGAGGGAAGATATCTGGCAGCCCGTTGGATCCACCCCGAGCCATGTAGGGACTTCCTGCAGCAACGAGACAGGCTGTGTCTCGTTGAGCGGTTAATGGATTGAGTGTTTGTGTAACAGACATGGCCACGCTCCGTAAGAGGTCTACGGCCTATGTTCGCCACTCGCTGGGCTCGAACACGCCACCCTGACCTGCCAAGCGCGACCACTACCAGCTACGCCAATGAAAAGCTAGCTCTTCGTTGATGCGGGTGGCCTGTACTTGAGGATTGAGTTTCACCGATTCACACCCGTTACATTTGCATATAAGAAGGGAGCATGAGCAGAAACTGTGAGCTTGATGGTATTGAAACCCCACACCCCTTAACCTGCCACAACGCACTCATCCAGTATCGGAGCGCTCCCGCGGCACACTATTTGTTGGCAGAGTAAAACAGTCCGGAAGGATTCCTGACTGATAGGGAGTCAGATGGCTGAGCGGTGAGGGAGTCGGGCTAGTAATCCGAAGGTTGCCAGTTCGATTCCCGGTCATGCCAACTGACATTGTGTCCTTGGGCAAGGCACTTCACCCTACTTGCCTCAGGGAGAATGTCCCTGTACTTACTGTAAGTCGCTCTGGATAAGAGCGTCTGCTAAATGACTAAATGTAAATGTAATGTAAATGATGGGGATGGGGAGCTGGGGGGACGGCATGTCAACCAGAGCTGAGTGAACATGCTGATTCACATCAGCTCAACTGTACGATGCGCACTTACCACACTGCGTTCCACGTTCCACGTTTGCATTAACAACACTCCTGCTCGGCCACATGAATTTCACTGCATCAAAGCAGTTGTCAAAGATTATTTGATCCTTCTCCACCAAACCCACATTGTACAATGCAATAATACGACCGAATAAATCAGATCCGGGAACACGCATTACTGAGCAATATATCAGCGTTCTCAAGCGTTCTCATCTCTCAAAGCCTGAGGATGGCGATGGAAAGAGCTAATGAAACATTGATTGATGGAGGAATGTTCCAGAGGCAGCTCTGACTGATGGGCAGTGCTCGTTTCATTGGTTCTGTGGTTAGCCAATCATAACACCTCTTTCTGAGTGCTGAGGGACAGAGACCTCCGTGGTTCCCCAAAGCTAGCTTCGTTTTATTGCTCTTGTTCTCAAGTTCATCAAAATGCAAATAAGAAATGTAAAAGATAGATGCTCTAGCTGCGCACACAAGGGTTTTGTTTGTTTGTGTGTGTGTGCGTGTGTGCGGTGTGCGTCAGGAGAGGGGGGAATTTCCTTGGGCACAATTTATATAATCACCAGCGAGAGGGTTTCAGGGATCAGTCAAGCATCACATTCGTCTAAACATTGTAAACACACACATTAGAATTGATATGCAGTCAAACTTTATAGCACAAACACAATGTCGTTTGGAGTAATTCCAAGACTGTTGTTTTGGATTGAACCTGATTCTCTGTGTTACTCTATAGAGTGAGAACAAAGAACCTTTCTAATGCTAGTAGACTATCGCCCAATCAGGTGTATGTAGGTGGAAATTGGCAGTATATTTTCAGAAGATTACTATCTAAGCAGAGCCGTGTGTGTGTGTATAATTTATCCCAGTCCCCTGTCAGAGCAAGGGTTAAACAGGCAGGCTGAAGCTATGAACACAAAACTTCAGACACTCAGGAGGCCAATATAGAATAAAGAGGGGAATTTTGCTCTTGGCAATCGTTACCAGTTTATCGTGAATGACATTTGTTTCTAAAGAAAACAAGTTTTCAGCAGAAGCGTGATGTAGCCTTTTCAGGCCCCTATTTCAGGACATGTGAAGGGGTTTAAGGATGAAACACTTTTTGATTGGAATAACACTGAGGGTCTTGAGTTTACACAGTGGAGTTGCCATGTCTTATTTCAGCAGCTACACTAACTTCACTGCTGCGATTTTCTAAACCAGTGAAATAGCTTTTCGTAAAGTTTCTCTCGTCTTCCTGTCTGTCTGGAGGCCGGTTGGATGTCGCCTGGTCCTGTCTGAGGATTGGGAACATGGAATCCGTGTACTAAACCTCATTGGATTACGGATGTGGGATTTTAATAACCGTGTTCTGCTGTTATGAGGCACTGGAACATAATTCTCCTCAGGGCACAAAGCTTTGATGTTCGTGAGTGTTTGGAACAGGACTGATATCTTAATCCCCAAAATGTCCCCAGCTGGATGTGTGAAACACATGATATTATCACTCAGGATTTGGTCAATAACTAATGTTTCGGTGTATAACTTACATATGTCGACTGCTGTCCGTGTTGTCCACAAAAGGCAACACAACACAGATTTGTGAAATATGTCCAATGCCTGTAAAGAAACTGAAAAAAACACATCATAGATAGTGAGAGAAAAACAGAGAAGGGTAAAGAGAGGGAGAGAGAAATGTGAAGGTCGAGGTGATTTCACAGAGAGGGAATGAGAGTAAGAGATGAGAGAGATTTAGAGAGGGAGGGAGAGAGAGAGAGAGGGAGGGAGAGAGGGAGAGAAAGAGAGAGAGGAGGAGTCTGTGTATAACTGCCCACAGCTGTGTGGTGTGTTTCTGCTCTGGCTTAGGCAGGAGAGTCTGCCAGACCCTGCGTCTCCTGGTGGAGCTACACTGGGCCTCCTCCTCTCCTCCTCCTCTTCCTCCTCCTCCTCTCTGCTCCTGGTGGAGCTACACTGGGCCTCCTCCTCTCCTCCTCCTCCTCCTCTCCTCCTCTTCCTCCTCCTCCTCCTCTCTGCTCCTGGTGGAGCTACACTGGGCCTCCTCCTCTCCTCCTCCTCTTCCTCCTCCTCCTCTCTGCTCCTGGTGGAGCTACACTGGGCCTCCTCTCTCTCTCCTCCTCCTCCTCTCTGCTCCTGGTGGAGCTACACTGGGCCTCCTCTCTCTCTCCTCCTCCTCTCTGCTCCTGGTGGAGCTACACTGGGCCTCCTCTCCTCCTCTCTGCTCCTGGTGGAGCT
The DNA here is from genome assembly GCA_023658055.1 of Thaleichthys pacificus. Classification (NCBI taxonomy): domain Eukaryota; kingdom Metazoa; phylum Chordata; class Actinopteri; order Osmeriformes; family Osmeridae; genus Thaleichthys; species Thaleichthys pacificus. Next base: position 1,323,515 of record CM042857.1, read on the forward strand.
AAACTGGGCCTCCTCTCCTCCTCTCTGCTCCTGGTGGAGCTAAACTGGACCTCCTCTCTCTCTCCTCCTCCTCTCTGCTCCTGGTGGAGCTACACTGGGCCTCCTCTCCTCCTCTCTGCTCCTGGTGGAGCTACACTGGGCCTCCTCTCCTCCTCTCTGCTCCTGGTGGAGCTAAACTGGACCTCCTCTCTCTCTCCTCCTCCTCTCTGCTCCTGGTGGAGCTAAACTGGGCCTCCTCTCTCTCTCCTCCTCCTCTCTGCTCCTGGTGGAGCTACACTGGGCCTCCTCTCCTCCTCTCTGCTCCTGGTGGAGCTAAACTGGACCTCCTCTCTCTCTCCTCCTCCTCTCTGCTCCTGGTGGAGCTACACTGGGCCTCCTCTCTCTCTCCTCCTCTTTCTCCAAACGAGTGCAGAGAGACACATCATAACTGTGAGAAAAGATTTAACCCCCTGCAACCTCCCCAATTAGCTGCCCTGTGCCCTGTTTCCTGAAGCAAGAGGACAACATTCACATCTGAGGAAAGTTTTACCCAAGAGCCATGCAGCATGGTCCTGTCCCTCATCAAATGAGGCTCTGATATCCATCTCTCTCTCTTACTCTCTCTCTCTTTCCCCCTCCCTCCCTCTCTCTTACTCTCTCTCTCTCTCTCTCTCTCTCACTCACTCACTCACTCACTCACTCACTCACTCACTCACTGTCTCTTACTCTCACACTTTCTCTCTCTTACTCTCTCTCTCTTGCTCTCCCTGACTCTTTTTTCTCTCTCTTTCACTCACTCTCACTCTCTATCTCACAACAACACTGCTGCCAGCTGCTCAGAGTAAATTCCCAAAGACATTGTGCTATGTTCAATTACAGTATGTCACAACTTCTGAAAACAGAGGCGGGGTTCCTTCTACTTGTCATCAATGTGTCTTTCACTTCTCAGCACTGTTTGAGACTCAAATTACACAACTCTTTACATGCCATGACTTGACTAGAATGTAAGACCCAGTTTGTGTGCGAAGCTAAATAATATTAGCGTGTCTGACTGAGAGAGGTAAACCAACCTTGTTGTGTGTCACAATATTAAGCCATGTGATGTGACAAGCTGGATTTGGTGTTCAGGTTTGTGTAGGCTGGGATCCTGCTTGAGACTGTGCTGTTTACAAACAACCCAAACAAGCTGAGAAGAGAGGCTTTCTGCACGCACACACACACACACACACACACACGAGGGCAGATGTGCCGTCTCTGAGAGAACAGTCTGAGGACAAACATGAAATCAGATCTGTCATGACCTGACTCAGTTGGAGTCCCTGAGGCAGGGAGAAGGGAGGCAGGAGGGCTGTGTGTGAGGATATGCCCCCCCCCCCCCCCCCCCCCCCACCCCCCCCCACCCCCCCCCCCCCCCCCCCCACCACCACACACACACACCTAAATGTTCCCATGCTGCCAATCGACGCCTTTTTAACACCAAAAGCCTCCCACCTCCTTCCCCTCACTCCTTCTCATCTCCTCGGCGATATGCTCTCCTAGCCATGTGGAGACCTTGGACTTGGAAACCACTGAGCAACCAGGGTCATTTTTTAACTCCAAAAGCATTGTTTTATTTACTTTGTGGTCAGCTAACTAACGGTGGATTTGGGAGCTGAATGATGTCAGGATCTGTGCTTTTCCACACCTTCTGTGCGAGTCAAGTTGGTTCTTAAATTCCCAGTTTGACTCAGATATCAAATATGCCCCAGTTGCTGCCTCGTCAATTTTGCCCCTCCCATCCCATAATAATAATTACACACCCAGATTGTCAGCACTTGAGTTTTGAAGAAATCCAATATGACCCACTCAAATGGTTTTCCTCCTCTGCTCATTGAAGTGGAGGATAATCTCTCGGGGTTAGCAATAGGTCACCTTTGAATATTTTTAGTCATTTAGCAGACGCTCTTATCCAGAGTGACTTACAGTAAGTACAGAGACATTCCGCCCCGAGGCAAGTAGGGTGAAGTGCCTTGCCCAAGGACACAACGTCATTTGGCATGTATTCAAATGTTTGATACCGTAGGTACATTGACGTACCTTATAGTAGCATGCGATGTCACGAGATGAGAAGATTGGAAACATGGTTTTCTCTCCAGTTCTGCAGCCCTGCGGGGTTGAGTTCCAGAGTCTGGTGATGTTTGGGATGCATCAGCCTCGTGTTTCAGTCAGTGATAATCGGTCTGCCCTCGCTTCAGACAACAACATGACTCTGAGGGTGCTGAAATGGTGGTCCACTTTCCAATGCCAGACACGTGGTTATACAGAGCCTTGGAATGCCGGAACATTTTGGACGTGTTTTATGGGAGAAGCTGTCTGATCGGACACAGCATCGCTCCCCGTCCAGACAGCAGAGAAGAAATTATTTAGGAAATAAATCCACATCAAGGCACCACCACTAAACACACACACACACTCCCACAGACACACACACACACACTCCCACACACACACACACACACTCACACACACACTCCCACAGACACACACACTCTCGCTGTCCCACACAGACACATACAAACACACATGCACACCCACATACACGCAGTAACCATGCACTTTCTGTAGGTTTACCACAGATGGGTTCATTAGCGGAGTGTTTATTTGAGTCCAGCTCAACAACACATGTACGTAGAGTTTTATTACGACAACGTCACCAAGGAACAGGCAGGGGAGCGAGGTGGGCATGTCTTCAGGAAAACACAACCACTTATTAAAGTCTAGACGCAACATAAAACCATCAGAACTCCAGCAGTAAGCAGTCGCAGGCTTCGAGGGACATCAGGGCCCAGTGTCTCACGCCCACGCTGGGGGCTGGTCCTGTCTGTGCTCTGTTAGAGTCAGCCTGGGGGATGGTCCTGTCTGTGCTCTGTTAGAGTCAGCCTGGGGGATGGTCCTGTCTGTGCTCTGTTAGAGTCAGCCTGGGGGATGGTCCTGTCTGTGCTCTGTTAGAGTCAGCTCACCACTAGCATCCACTTATCTCATCTAACCGGTGAAGACAAGACTGAGGAAATCTGTTGACCAATGGCATCGCAGCAGTACAAGCGGAGGACAAGCGAAAACCCCAACTCGGGGGACAGACTCGGGGGACAGACTCGGGGGACAGACTCGGGGGATTTGAAGCAGACATTTGGGGTCTACTTCAGGTCTTCCGATGCCCCTCCGTGTGAAGCCTTCGACATGCCTGCTGCAGATGACAGTGCGCTCCTAATTCCAAATAGTTTTTTGGACATCCCTCTTCTCCTGCAAATGACCCAAGCGACCTGCAATATTTATAACTCTGGAAGATAGTTTTTTTCCTGATGTTTCCCTGAAACTGTGGGCCCAGGCATGCCTGAATATCCACAAACTCTTCACCTGCTGTGCAGTGTCGAAATCCAAGGTAGATTTACAGGCCAAAAAAACTCTATATTTGGGTGGTCGGAAACACTCGGAGAAGTTGGAAAATGAGGTCTGGACAACTGATGATAGCTAAGAAGCTTTTGCTTTAAAATGAATGTCCTGTCTCCTGTAAGAAGAGCACATTGAGATTTATTGTCTACTGCACATGCTCCAGCAAGCTCTACAAAGAACAAGATGATCCGAGTTTCTTCCGAATGTCGATGATTAGCTGAAAAAACGATGCTAGAGGCATGAATGTAAGGATGAAATGTGCAAGGGATTTGAAGTTACTTCTATTCCGCTCACTCTGCCAGATCAGGTCGATGTATCCAGGGAACTATTTCAACAATTACAACAAGAACAGATAAACATGTCTGTGCAGTTCAACCCCCGAACCTGAATTCTGCAGGAGGCTCTCTGTAAACGTTCTAATCTCATCCTTCATCTCGCTCGCCAGTGTTGTCCTAAGATACTTGGAGGGGTCGAAGCTGCTTGTCTCTGCTCCATTGTCTGACGACGACTCAAAGAGAAACGTCTAGTTTAGGAGCTGCAGCCCTAATCCCTAATCTCCTACCTGACATGGAGACCACAGAGAGGTGGAAGGAAGCTGCTGGGTCCTGGGAGTCCAGAGGCCTGGCTCTCTCTTCAAATGGCACAGTGTTTGTTGGGGAATGTGCAATTATGGAGGCCAGGCCTTTGATCCTTGCTTTTCCATCAGGGCTAAATTGTCCTCACATTGAGCGCTGCAGTGTATCCCTGGGCAGTCTTTCTGCTCAGACTCGCTTTCATGTGCACCCCTCTGGAACTCAAAGCATCCCTGTCTGAAAACCGAGCTGTGCCCGTCCATGCTCCAATGCTGGCGAAAAAGCCAACCAGTGTGTGTATGGGAGTGTGTGTGTTTGTGTGTATGTGTGTGTCTTTGTGTGTGTGAACGGGAGCGTGGGTGTGTGTGTATGGGAGTATATGTATGTGTGTGTGGGTGTGTGTGTGTGTGCATGCGCAAGAGTGTGTGTGTGTGTGTGTTAGACAAGGAATGGTCAGGAAGTGAGACTGTATGAGAGTGACTGTCCACGGATGTTTGATTGGAGACCGCTGAAGTGTTTAAAAGTCGTTGACCAGTGTTTGGACCTCCTGGTCGCATCTGCGTACTTGTGTGTGTTTGTGAAAGGAACTTGTGTGTGTTAGTGTGTGGAAGTTGTGTGTGTTTGTGCGGGTGTTGTTTTGGTGATTGAGTCTCTCTGATTTAGATACGTTCCACATGTTCCCAAGTGTTATCTGGTCTGACCAAAATAACCTCCACTTCTTGTGAATGATTCATTAAAGTTGGGGACAGGAGAGGGTTCGCTAACCATAAACCTAACCCAAACCCTAACCTTATACTACAGCCCAGAAACTTAGATTCCAGGGGCCAAATGTATAAAACTCTGTCATTCATCTGTCAAAAGAAGAAATCTAACCTCTCCTTTTATATTAAATTACACGCAACTAGCTGCATCTCACACGCTTCCAACAGTGCTCACAACTCATACCTTCTGGTCGGTACCACATCAGCGCACTCAACCTCCAGCTCACGTTTTCACAAATAAACTCATGGAGGTAAAGTTCTGTACCTGCCAGTTTAGGAACGTCACCATAGTTACTGCAGATGGATTTCCCATCATGCTTTGTTGTCAGATGAGAAGCCTGGTGCTTTGTTACTCGTCTCTCCTGATCTCACCATCAACCGCTCTGATAATCAACAGCAAACTGGAACCAGATGTTTTATAAGCAAATAAACAGCAACAGAGGTGTTGTCAGAAACGGTTCGTTTTACTCTGAGAAAAAACAAAAGGATGATTAGAGTTGTTCACGCAGTATTAAAACCTGATTTTACAAATGTGGTCGTTGGTCCCCATCACATGTTATGCATAAGTGATGTGTAAATAATCACATGCGCTTCTGAGTGATCGTAGAGTGGCTCTGTAAAGGAAGGCCTTAACATTGGAGGTGCTAATCTGGCAGATTTACAAGATCTGTGTGATGAATTCATGATTTTCCCTTTCCCAGCCAAGGCACATAAACCAATCACTTCAACAACACAAGAGCTCTTATTGGGTGTCAGATTCAGCATCCGAAAGTGGAAAATCCATATGTTTTTCCAAGAGAGGAAACAATAGACTCTTTGTCTGTGTTACTGTAAGAAGTGGATACTGGAGTTTTACGTATCAGAGCATTTGACAGTAATATCCATGTGTCTGGATACTGTAAGTTGCTCTGGATAAGAACGTCCTAAATGTGACTAAATGTAAATGTGTCAACACTGATACTCTGCTCTCAATAGAAATAAAGATCAGAACATTTGTGTGTTCTAAACATGACTTGAATCTTTGGGAAAGAAATGTGTGTTCACCACAGTAGTTGCTTTGCAAAACCCAGTGTGTGTGTCAGTCCCGTGTCTAGGAATATGCTCTAACCCTAACCCTGTCTAGGATTTAATCCTGTGGTATATCCCATACCATAACTCTAACACTAACCCTAATTTGACATACATCAGTTCAACCCTACCTAACCCAGCCCAGCCCAGCCCAGCCTAGCCTAGCCCATTCTAATCTAGACCAGGAAAATCCAGCCCACCTCTTCAGAACCCCAGCCCACACTAGCCCCAGCCCAGCCCCTCTCTCACCCCCCCCCCTGCCAGCCTCGCTCTACCCTACTCTGCCCCTCTCTCACCACCCCACCCCACCCCTGCCAGCCTCGCTCTACCCCGCCCAGCCCTCTCTCTCAGACTCTGGTAGACCTCAGCTGTTGGGCTGTGTTGAGCTGCTGTGTTAAATAGCAGCAGGAATGTGTTTTAAGTGGTTTCTGCGTTTGTGGATGAGGCGAGGCCCCTCTCCCCCCGGGCGGAGGGCCAGGCACAGCGAGGCCCCTCTCCCCCCGGGCGGAGGGCCAGGCACAGCTGGCGTCCTCAGCAGGGCGGTGGGTCCCCTCAGCCTTCGTTAGCGGCTCGCTCCGCGTCGAGGAGATCTCTGACGTGATGTCTCTCCTCCCCGGCGGCTCCAGCCAGCCCTGTGTTCCCTGTCACTCAGCCCTCACATAAACACGCACGCTGCCCGTACCCCGAGACCAGGGCCAACCTGCTCTGGGAATCCAGGAGCCCTCTGTGTCCAGTAAATACTGGATCTCTGCTGTGTATCTTCTGAAGCCAGCTGCTAGGCATTAGGACAGCAGGGAGAGGAGCAGCCTAGCTGGACACAAAAAGAGGATTCAGTCTGGGGGATTTCTTGTTGATGGGGCACCAAGGGTATTAAGTATCGATTAAACGAGTTGGACATCCCTGCGTGACACATTCCGGTTCTTTGCTGTGTGGCCGATGATTAATGATGCTTGGGATGAGTGGAGGACACAGCCATCTTGATTAGATTTACCGGCGTGGTCCACCGTCTCAGTGAGGGGTACAGAAGGTTTGTGCTGCTCTGAGAGCTGCAGGAAACATATGCTGGAGAGAGATATTTCAATCCCGTGAAGAACATTCCCTCTGATAAAAATGTATGACCAAAGACAAATCGAGGCGCTGGGGGAATTAGGCTGCTCTGGGACACGGGCCGACCACAGTTTGGCTGGCTGCCTTGGAAAGCCACACATGAGCTTGTTTAATTGCCAGACAGACCAGAATAATTCTTCCATAATCTGAATTTATACAGTCACTTGAGTGGGGCCTTAACATGCTGACAGTGTGTGTTGGATATCAAGACAGTGTCTGGCGTCCTTAACTGAAGGCAGAAGGAGGATAATAGGGGTATTGTGAGACAGGGGACTCTCATCACAGTACGAGCGGCTGTAAGAGCCGCAGACAAGCGCTCCTTCAGAGAAGCCCCAACACATCTCAGTTGACGAGAGGAGACACAGAAAAGTCCTTCAGCCTTGGACAGAACACACTCTTGTCTGGAGACGTCGTTTCAGCCCGGTTATCCAGAGGAAAACAGACGTGTGAGAGCCTCTGTGTGCCCTGGGGGGCCCTGGGGGGCCCTGGGGGCCCCTGGAGAGGCCTGGGGGGGCCTGGGGGGCCCTGGAGAGGCCTGGGGGGGCCTGGAGGGCCCTGGATAGGCCTGGGGGGCCCTAGGGGGTCCTGGAGAGGCCTGGGGGCCCTAGGGGGTCCTGGAGAGGCCTGGGGGGGCCTGGGGCTGGCTGCAGGGGGAGTGGCCTCACTTTCTCTCAAGGGTCCTCTTGAGTGCCATCCTAATTACAAACTGCATGTTTAGAAAAGAGGAGAGTGTGCTTGCATGTGTGTGTGTGTGCTTGTGTGTGTGTGTGCTTGCATGTGTGTGTGTGTGCTTGCATGTGTGTGTGTGTGCTTGCATGTGTGTGTGTGTGGTGAGATGCCAACATTCCCACACTGTCTGATAGCCGCGGCCGGGAAGGTCGTCCCTCCCATGTCCTTGCTTGTTCCCTGACCCCCCCCCCCCCCCCCCCCAGGGGTCGTCTCGTCTGGCTGCACGTGCCTCCCTCCCCAGACTCAAGGAGAGAGGGACCGTGCCTCTGAAGAGAGGGGGCTGGTGCCTCTGAAGAGAGGGGGCTGGTGCCTCTGAAGAGAGGGGGCTGGTGCCTCTGGAGAGAGGGGGCTGGTGCCTCTGGAGAGAGGGACCGTGCCTCTGAAGAGAGGGGGCTGGTGCCTCTGAAGAGAGGGGGCTGGTGCCTCTGAAGAGAGGGGGCTGGTGCCTCTGAAGAGAGGGGGCTGGTGCCTCTGGAGAGAGGGGGCTGGTGCCTCTGAAGAGAGGGGGCTGGTGCCTCTGAAGAGAGGGGGCTGGTGCCTCTGGAGAGAGGGGGCTGGTGCCTCTGAAGAGAGGGGGCTGGTGCCTCTGGAGAGAGGGGGCTGGTGCCTCTGAAGAGAGGGGGCTGGTGCCTCTGGAGAGAGGGGGCTGGTGCCTCTGAAGAGAGGGGGCTGGTGCCTCTGGAGAGAGGGGGCTGGTGCCTCTGAAGAGAGGGGGCTGGGGGGGCCTTGTGGTGGCGAGGCCTTCGCTCCACGTCCTTGAGAAGCAGAGTCTGTGTGGTCGCTGCTTGGTGAGGGAAACGTTTCCTCTGGGTTTGTTGCCTTGCTGGAAGAGGTCGACTTTATTCAAGGTTTCTTTCTGTCCTGGCACCCCTGCGTTCAGCTGTCTGACACGTTGACGTGGGAGATCATTATGGCTGTAATTGTTAGAGTGGATTAACTAGTCTTCTCTGAAACTTTCAATTGAACCCCCACTGTCAAAACGTGTTGGCAGGTGTGCACACAACTCAGGCTCCTTCAGTGAACCCGTCTGCCAGACCCATCCACACTACTCAACATTTCAGATCATCTTTCCGTGTGAACTAGTCGTGTCTTGTAATGTGGGGTC
>CM042857.1:1337264-1344764 GCA_023658055.1 Thaleichthys pacificus
TGTCGCCCTGCGTTCGTAACAAGGTGGATGTCTGATAGCTAGCTTCTAGCTAGTTTCCGGGAGGTACTACAGCTAGCAGTAGCAAGCATAGCTCTGCAACTCGGTAAAATAATGGGATCCCCTTCGCTTCGTTCTTAGCAGTCCTGATTACTAACTGTACCTAGTACCTAGCTGAGCCTCTACCTTCCCCGGCATGGAGCGGACCACATTTTCGGGGGTATATTTTCAGTTAGCAGATGGTACTGTTTGAATCACGATCCCAGCTAAGAAGATACTGCTAGACTGCCAGATTCAGTGACAGAATCAGATTGTTCCAGATTAGTTTCTTTATTTATGAATTGTAACATGAGTAAATGGCTACAATTATCAGTAGAAGGAGAATACACAAAGGTTTGGTGTTTTTTTTTCTCTGCACCAGCCGCAAGCACACTTCACAATTTCCCCAGAAACTGTACCCTCTCTAGTTATCTATGCAACGTCAGTCTTGACACATAACATCGTTGTTCACGTGCTACATGCTTTGTACATAGGCCTATGTAAACTTAATGAATGCCAGCCAACTGTTCCTGTCATGTGATTCAATTAGACTTGTGATTAGGGGGTTTAACTGCTGCTAATATGTGGTCTGGAGGGAGGTAGGAGAACTTTGCTGATGTGACTGGTTTTGTGGCTGAACTCTGACATGCTAACCATACAAAACAACATTCCTCATAGTCCCACTGTGGTATTGAGATCGAGACCCCCCTCCACTATTTTGTCAATACAAGTAATTTTAATCGAAGTTAATCGAAAATAAATGAAAAGAAAGAGGGTCACTGTGATCACAAAACATGTACCGTGAGAGAATTGGTTATTTGTGGACTCTTTGGTTTCCTGGGAAACGAAGGCTGTGGAAAAGCGATTGTCGAAGCCGTTCTCTGCCAGCAGAACCCTGCCAGTTCAGCTGGTGTTTTGGTTCCAGTGAGGATCCCTTTGGTTCTACATCCCATCTGCACTCATATCGTTCATCTGAACCCTCGGGGAAGGGCGAAGCCTCTCTGAAAGTATCTCACTCATTCACCCTCATCCACTCCCTTGCAAACATAAACATCAGGGGAGATTCCAGTCCTCTGGAGTTAGATTCCTCCCGTCTAAAGGTCAGCCTTCACAGACAATCTAGTTTTGTTTTTAAAAGCACAGGTCCCGACCCTCAGTCAAGGGCCAGTCACGAGGACTGGATTACCAGGTTTCCATGGAGACGGGGCAAACAGGATGTGTGAAGCAGAGAGGTAAGTTTGAACCCCCCCCCCCCCCCCCCCCCTTTTATTTCAATGTATTTGGATCTAGTCCAGATAAGTTCTACCTGGTAACGGCATGGCGATCGCATGCCTTCGATATCATGTTCCAGGGTGTGTGTCCAAGTCTCCATGCCACAGCAAGACTCACACAACAGCGAATGAAGAAATGAAAATCCAGGCCAGGTCATGTTGCACAGGAATGCATGTTGCTGATCTCAACGGACAATTTATACTGTTAGTGGAGTAATGGCACAGAGCTTTTGAAAGATAGTTTGCCCCTAACCCTGTCCAGATGTGATGTCGGAACATTGCTTTGGAAAAGTTAAAAATAGCCCGAGAAGTAACACTCCATCTTTCACTCCTGGACGTGGCTAACAGCTGAAACAGAACCCCACTTGCTTTTCCTCACTTTTCCACAAAACAATGAAGAAAAGCTTTAATAACTTTGACATTTACGGAGACTTTGTTGTTTTGGAATAAACAGGGACAGATCTTCAAAGGGGTTTATGTTGTCTTAAAAATACATCACATCAGGATTGACATGATTTATATATAGTTTCATGTAAGAACATCGTGCTCTGCAAGCTTTTGCTGCTCTAAAGCCTTTTCCTGTGTGGCTGGTAAATGACTTGTTCAGGGTTTTGTGGACATGTGGGCTTCAGTGTCCCCTAATCCCAGCTTGTCTGTGTTGGAGTGAGACATGCCTAGCAACCACAGGTATGCTTCTCAATGGTGAACATGTCAGAACACAATTTGGTGAGCATTTCCTGACATGTCTATCCTTCTTACACAAAAGCAGCTGCAGGTGTTTGCATGTGTCACATTGAGAGCATGGGTGTGTGTGTGGGTGTGCGTGTGTGGGTGGGTGGGTGTGGTTGGGTGTGTGTGGGTGTGGTTGTGTAGGTGTGGGTGTGGGTGTGTGTGTGTGTTTCTTACGTATTGAGCGACTCCCCGATGAATCCTCCTGCACAGTAACTCTGGTGAACAGGTACATAAGCTTGTGAATACCCACATAGAGAGAGACAGACAGAGACAGAAAGAGAGAGAGAGACAGAGACAGAAAGAGAGAGAGAGACAGAGACAAAGAGAGGGACAGAAAGAGAGGTCTACTTGGTTCCCCACAGATGGTTATTGTTTAGAATTCCCAGGTCATGATCTCATGCAGCTTGACCCACTTTATCACACGGATCCTGTAGGCTATGAATTAATCAAACGAAACACCAGCCCTGATACTGTAAGTGCTCTGATATCAGATTACAGTCTGCACTGCATGTCGCAGAAAATCGGATTACTTCTGGAATAGGCAGTGGCACTCATGATTATAGCCGAAGCCAGAAGTGCTCACTCTGCATTTGAAAGGCTCTCGAAGCAGCACAAACATCGCCCCGGCCAAGGTTCAGAGGAACTTATCTCCTCTGCATCTCTGAGGACATCTGCTAGCTCCCCACCCTGAGAGTGACAGAGCTAGACGCTCTCCTCTCTCTGACTGTTGACTTTGCTGCTCACCACAGGAGGGGAATGTCCTGGCGCTAGGGTCTCTCTTCATCTCTCCTTTTCTCTCTCTCTCTCTCTCTAGCCCTCTTCCTGTCCATCTCTCCCTGTCCCTCTCTTTCCCTTGCACCTCTCTCTCCCTTTCCCTCTCTATCTCCCCCCTACCCCTTCTCTACCTATCTTTCCATCTTTCACACCTCCCCCCTCTCTCTCTATTTCCCTCTTTTTCGCTCCCTCCCGCCAGACCATAAAGTCTTATTCTTACTTAGGCTGTACTGTCCATCCCTCCATCTCTCCCTCCATCCCTCCATCTCTCCCTCCATCCCTCTGGTTGCCTTCCAGACTGTTCATCCTCTGAGGACGCCACCGTCTGATCCCGAGCCCCAGCCAGGATGTCAGCAGGGGATCCCTGTTTTTAGATCAGTCTAATAGAGGCTCTTTGTTTGATCACTGCACAGGCAGGCCCTCAGAGCCTTTGATGGGATGAGTCCTCCTGCCTGTAGCCTGCTGCCTCGCGCCTCCTGTCCTCCCTCTCTCTCCTGTAATCCCCCTCTCCTCCATCTCTCTCTCCTCCATCCCTCTCTCCTCCATCCCTCTCTCCTTCATCCCTCTCCATCCCTCACTCTTCCATCCCTCTCTATCCTGCCATCCCTCTCCATCCCTCTCTCCTCCATCCCTCTCTCCTCCATCCCCCTCTTCTCCATCCCCTCCATCCCTCTCCATCCCTCTCTCCTCCATCCCTCTCCATCCCTCTCTCCTCCATCCCTCTCCTGTCATCCGTCTCTCTCCTGTCATCCCTCTCTCTCCTCCATCTCTCTCTCCTCCATCCCTCTCTCCTCCATCCCTCTCTCCTCCATCCCTCTCTCCTCCATCCCTCTCTCCTCCATCCCTCTCTCCTCCATCCCTCTCTCTCTCCTCCATCCCTCTCTCCTCCATCCCTCTCTCCTCCATCCCTCTCTCCTTCATCCCTCTCTCCCAGATGCAGGATCGACAGCAGCAGCCCTGTATCCCTCAGCGCCCGTCTCTCTGTGACCAGAGGAGAGTGGAAGTGGACAGAGAAGATCTGTCATGGCTGACTGCTGGAGAACAACCCTCTGAGGCCCCATTACTTTCCCCTGTCAGGAAGGGGTTAACCCCAGGGGGGAGGCCAAGCATCAGGGTGGACGTTAACTGAGTGTGTAATTAATACCACAACGTGTCCAGACCCCAGGACCTCCCCGCCTCAGCCTGACCCATGGCAGAGAGGGGAGAGGTCAGGGGAGGGGAGAGGGAAGTCCATATCCGGTGAGAACAGAAAGGCACTGCAGTCCTCTCCCCCCCCCCCCCCCCCCAGGAACCCTCGGGCAACATCCTTTATCAGACTTGAAGTTGTGGGAGACGTCATATGAATCCCATGAATCACATTAACAATCCTAAGCTGGCTCAACCAATTACAGGGGCAGGACACTCAGAGACTGCCACTCTTGGTTGAATGAGTTATGGAGCCACACATATATTTGGACATATTTAGATTCCTGAACTAATTACTTATTATTAAATGGAATTCACGGCCAGAGCTTGCCACCATAGCATAACAGATGACCCACACTTTATGAAATCCCTGCCTGTAGCAGAGAGGGAGACATGGTTCATCTCTCTGTCAAGTCTTGGAAAGAAGTTGCTTTACCATGGAGAAACTGCTTTCATCTCTACATCAGCTCCCCAATCATGGTCACAGTTGTTTGGATTTGGTCACATTGACTGATGGGGGGACACTGGGAATACTGAGATGCTGGCATCACAGCCTGGACATGAACCATAACACATCTTCCCAGCATGTGGAGGATGTTGCTCTGGTGGCTATATAAGTCTGACTTAGCTGGTCTGGACTGTCTGATTGATTAGTGCCCTGGGAGTGTTGACGGTTCTTATCGCGCTTCGCATTTTGTTTGGCGTTACATTGAGATTCCATACTTTTCCCACATGGATATATTTTCCCACATCTTACGGCCCAGAGGAACTTTTTTCGGGGCTAATTTTGGGGCTGTCGCAGGCTGGGAGAAGCTTCAGCCTGGCATGGATGGACATGGAAACACATTCTTTAAATCACTCCCGATCTGGGAATCGTTCCTGTCGACGATGGCTGTTCAGTTTTTCAGATGCTTGTTTCTGCTGAAGTGCATTTTTCGCTGTGGTCAACAGCGTTGTGACAGAGTTACTTCGTCAGAGGTCGAAGTAAAGAAGTAACATGCTTTTAAGCAAGACTCGAAAGCTGAGGAAACTGGCTTTTGCAACCGAGGACCTCAAGTCTTGATTTGAAATGGCCTCCCATGTAACTCCCCAGTAGGAATGTTGAAGACCAAGCCCCAGAAGTCTCTTGTGAATGGTGGTGAGACCAGCAGGCCACATGTGAGAGGTCCTGGGGCGGCCCAACCACAAGCTCATATTTATCGTGTGTGGTTGAAGCGCCACAGAGGAGCCCACAGCCAACATATGTCTTCATACACACACACACACACACACACGCACACACACACACACACTCACACACACTACACACACACTTAGGTACACACACACACACACTTAGGTACACACACAGCACACACGCGCACGTATGTCTGTCTGTCTGACCTTTTCCCCAATTATATACTGTACACAGTTGCACATGGTTGCCCTATGAACTATATGTGTGTGTGTACATCTCAGCAGCACATTTGGGTTTCAAAATTAACATTGCAGGGAACGGAACAAAAGAGATGGGATGTACAAATACTTTTGTTACTGTACTTAAGTCGATATTCTGGTTTTAGTACTTTACATTACTCTTTATTTTCCAGATTTTTTTTTACTTACACTGCTAATTTTTTTTAACATAAATATCTGTACTTTCTACTTCTTACATTTTCAAGCCAGCCTTGTTACTTTTGTTTTAATCTGTATTTGGTGGCATGATCAATATTATTTCTTGTCGTTGTGCACCTTTTTTTTAATCCGGGCTATCACGCACAACAAACGTAAGCTAGTCTACGATGCTTCCATGGAGCAAAAAAGCTTTTGAAAAAAAGGTTTCGAAAGATTTAAAAAAATATTTTTGAAAATATGTTTGCATCAGTGAAGAGTACTTGTCTCGACTGGTACTGTATATTCTACTGTAATCTATTGTACTCTGCTTTACTCTGTTTTAGGCTTCTCTATTCTCCTCTCCCCTCTCCTCTGCTCTCTTATTTCACTATGTGCGTAAATAATAGTTGCGAAAGGTTGAAAAAAGGTTTTGAAAAAAAAGATAGACATTTTTCAAATAACTTTGCATCACACTTCTTTACGTTAACTTGTGTCTACCATAGTCTTTATAAACATAAGTATCTGTACTTGAGTGAAGGATGTGTGTACTTCTGTCTCCAGCGAGGCACATCAAGTGGAGAACTGACAGGACTGCATCTCCGATGGACAGCATGTCATCATCATGCAACAGTGGAGCAGCAGGGCGTCTGAACCTGCTTACAGGCTGCTCCAAGGTCTGAACCTGTTTACAGGCTGCTCCAAGGTCTGAACCTGCTTACAGGCTGCTCCAAGGTCTGAACCTGTTTACAGGCTGCTCCAAGGTCTGAACCTGCTTACAGGCTGCTCCAAGGTCTGAACCTGTTTACAGGCTGCTCCAAGGTCTGAACCTGCTTACAGGCTGCTCCAAGGTCTGAACCTGTTTACAGGCTGCTCCAAGGTCTGAACCTGTTTACAGGCTGCTCCCAGGTCTGAACCTCTTTACAGGCTGCTACAAGGTAATTACTAACTTCACTAAGTCTTTTGGATTTTAATTGACCTGATCCTAATTGAGTTTAATCACTAACACAGAAAACGTCCTCTCCTTTACGACTCGCCCTGCGTGTGTTGTGTGAGATCTAAACGCCGTCAGATCTGCTGTCCCATTAGCAGGCAGGGAGAGGCACAGGGAGGCTGGGCTCCCTGCTCTTTGATTGTTGAGTGTCTCAGTAGTTTCAGCAGTGCTCAGGCTATTATCATCTCCAGAGGTAACATGCAACGCTGCTTTTATGCCCTCCCTGAACTTCGGACCCAGCTGGGTGTGTTTAGGACGGTTATAATGTAACAGAGGTTCAAAAGATTTCAGTACCTTCCATTTACCTCTCCTGCCGACAGTGTTTGACCAGTTTAATATGCTTCCACTCTCGTCTGGATCTCATCAAGACCAGATGGGGAGGAGGAGAGGAGGAGATGGAGGAAGAGGAGGAGAAGATGGATGGAGAGGAGGAGGAGGAGGATGGATGGAGAGGAGGAGGAGGGGGGGATGAAGAATAAATAGCTGTGGGGTGTTGGAGGATGGAGTTGGGTGGAAGAGGAGGGAGGAGGAGGAGAGAGGAGGAGGAGGAGAGATAACGGGCGAAGATTAAAGGGAGTTACTGTAAAAGGGATTAGGGGAGGAGATGGAAGGAAAGAACTGAGAGGAAGAGAAAGGAGGTCGAGAGAAGCAGGAGGAGGTATGGAGTGGGAGATGACAGGAAGAGATGGAGGGAGGGAGGGGGGGGGGGGAGGGGGGAAGGGGGCTGAGTGTGGTGGGTTTTGACGAGGGGTTGTTAGACATGATGAGAGTGAGAGAGGGACAGTGGGGATCAGATTGCGTGTACCGTGTAGCGTGTAGTGTGTAGTGGTATGTTAGATAGACAGCATGATGGTCCTGAAAGACAACACTGCAGAAACACAGATGTCTTGACTCTAATGGATATGACGTCCTGGACAG
>CM042857.1:1349764-1389764 GCA_023658055.1 Thaleichthys pacificus
TTAGCTGGACCGCAGTGGTTCGCAGTGTGCCTCGTTTGACTTCTCTGCTCCTGGAAACTGTCTGCAAATCTGTTGACCGGGGTTGTGTTTCACGAGTGAGCCTGGCTTCCACAGTTTGTTTACCGATGTAAAAAACAAAGTTGCCTTGCAATCCTAGAATGCTGTGGGAAGTTGATGTAATCCTGAGATCCAGGGAGTAACTCGGAAAAGTCTGTCCCTCTCTCCTGAGTGTGTATTGGGGTGTTCTGCTAGATTGTCAGGTGTGGGTGGGCTTGGCACAGCTTCAGTCTATCTACACTGAGCCACAAACTCCCACCTGGTCGGCTAACCCAGGACTGCCTGCCAAAGCGAGGTGGAGGTCTCCTATTCTATGAATCAAACCGAAGTGTAACCTGCGATCATCGCGTTCTTCTGTCATCCAAGAAAAGCCGTGCGGAGGTGGTTGTAGCGTTGTTGTGCCAAAGGTCTTGTGTCTTTGGCACACCTATCCCTCCGGAGTGGATTTCACAACCTCAAGGTACACACTGTCAAGGGGAAACCATGGCAACGCGATTCCAGCCGTTAAAATCACAGGCGGATCATCTAGGCAGACGTTCAACCAAAACATGAGCTCTCTGCCTCGACTCTCAGAGGCAGGGCAGAGTGTGTTTCACCACACACAGAGCACGTCTACTGATGCCCAGACTACCTATAAGTCTTTAATATGTAGTCAGCTTTAGCTTTGAGTTGCTTATTGTCTCTGTATACACACACACATACACACAGACACACACACACACACACATACATACACACAGACACACTGTCCACACACACACACATACTGTACACACTGGAGTTTTTGTATCTGTTTCTCACTCACACTCACACTCTCACTTACACACACACACACACACACACACACACACACATACACACACATACACACACACACATACACACACACACACACACACACTCACACATACACACACTAGAGTTTTTCTCCCTCCTTTTCTCTTTCCCTCTCTCTCTCCCTCACACACACACACACAAGCACTTAGCTGTCAACCACGGAGGCCCAGAGCCCAGAGAGCTGTGTGGTTAGCAGACGAGCTGGGTGCTGTTGGAGGGACCACAGCAGGAGAAGGAACCACACTGTGGTTCCTTAGAGGGCAGTGATGTTCCCACCTCGCTACCTCTGAGCTCACCTCGCCCCCCCTTCATCAGGCTCGTACGCACGGCCGCTCCCCAGCAATGAGTCAGTCAAGGAGAGGGAGAGGGGTATGGAGAGGAGAGAGAGGGAGGGAGGGAGAGAGAGAGAGAGAGAGAGAGAGAGGAGAGAGAGAGAGGAGAGAGAGAGAGGTAGGGAGGGAGGGAGGGAGGGAGAGAGGAGAGAGAGGAGAGAGAGAGACAGGAAATCATTGTACCCTCACCAGGCCCATCCATAGTCTCATCGCCTGCCAACTCTGTGAGCTGTGTGATTACAGGCGAAACTGATTAAAACAAAACAACTAGGAGACTGGCCCCCTACCTCACACACACACACACACACACGCATTCTCTCACACACTCACACACACACATCAGTAAGAGGAAGTGAGCAGGACCCTGGATGTGATCTCTTCAAGCCCTAATGGTGTCCTGATGGGACACAGGTGTCTCCTGGGAGACACAGCCATGGCAGGGTTCCATTGAATACACATGAGGTGATTCACGGCCTGTTTCCATGGTTGAATCATTTAATGATTATTATGTCTTTAGGTCTTTCCTCTGGCTCAGGCTCGTGAACAGTTCCCTGTTCCCTGTGCCCCTGCCTGCCCTCTGTATAATTACGCCCCGGTTAAAAGTCCTGATAATAAAGTGATGAGAAAGTAGGTCTCACATAAACGTGCCGCTGACTTTTAAAGGATTTTCCCTGAGCCATCGGATGCAGGTGCTCTGCCAAGATCAAAGAGGCCGTGTAAAACCTTCCTGGGTTTGAGCTCCCCAGTGCAGCAGATTTATCCACCCAGCTCCACTGTAAAGATGCCCTGTAGTTTGCGTACGGTCGGAACCTCAACTTCAGCTAATGATGCTCCATTTCCTTTTGAACAGTTTGTAATGAAGACAAACCAACATTAACCCTCCCACCACCATGACAAATACAATCAGACATCAAAACAGCAGCTATTTTCCCCGGGGGACATCCTCTCATGGGATCTCCATCGAGAAAACACCGCAGTGGCCCTGGCACACCTGGACCCCACTGGCCCTGGACCCCACTGTCCCTGGACCGCACTGGCCCTGGACCGCACTGGCCCTGGACCGCACTGGCCCTGGACCCCACTGTCCCTGGACCCCACTGGCCCTGGACCGCACTGGCCCTGGACCGCACTGGCCCTGGACCGCACTGGCCCTGGACCCCACTGGCCCTGGACCGCACTGGCCCTGGACCGCACTGGCCCTGGACCCCACTGGCCCTGGACCGCACTGGCCCTGGACCCCACTGTCCCTGGACCCCACTGGCCCTGGACCGCACTGGCCCTGGACCGCACTGGCCCTGGACCGCACTGGCCCTGGACCCCACTGGCCCTGGACCGCACTGGCCCTGGACCCCACTGGCCCTGGACCGCACTG
Organism: Thaleichthys pacificus; assembly: GCA_023658055.1. Taxonomy (NCBI): domain Eukaryota; kingdom Metazoa; phylum Chordata; class Actinopteri; order Osmeriformes; family Osmeridae; genus Thaleichthys; species Thaleichthys pacificus. The sequence goes on from CM042857.1 coordinate 1,352,363, forward strand.
GCCCTGGACCGCACTGGCCCTGGACCCCACTGTCCCTGGACCGTACTGGCCCTGGACCGCACTGTCCCTGGACCCCACTGTCCCTGGACCGCACTGGCCCTGGACCGTACTGTCCCTGGACCGCACTGTCCCTGGACCCCACTGTCCCTGGACCGCACTGGCCCTGGACCGCACTGTCCCTGGACCGCACTGGCCCTGGACCGCACTGTCCCTGGACCGCACTGTCCCTGGACCCCACTGGCCCTGGACCGCACTGGCCCTGGACCGCACTGGCCCTGGACCGCACTGGCCCTGGACCCCACTCTCCCTGGACCCCACTGTCCCTGGACCCCACTGTCCCTGGACCCCACTGGCCCTGGACCGCACTGGCCCTGGACCGCACTGGCCCTGGACCGCACTGGCCCTGGACCGCACTGGCCCTGGACCCCACTCTCCCTGGACCCCACTGTCCCTGGACCCCACTGTCCCTGGACCGTACTGGCCCTGGGCCGCAGTGTCCCTGGACCCCACTGGCCCTGGACCGCACTGTCCCTGGACCGCACTGTCCCTGGACCGCACTGTCCCTGGACCGCACTGGCCCTGGACCGCACTGTCCCTGGACCGCACTGTCCCTGGACCCCACTGGCCCTGGACCGCACTGGCCCTGGACCGCACTGGCCCTGGACCGCACTGTCCCTGGACCGTACTGGCCCTGGACCGCACTGTCCCTGGACCCCACTGTCCCTGGACCGCACTGGCCCTGGACCGTACTGTCCCTGGACCGCACTGTCCCTGGACCCCACTGTCCCTGGACCGCACTGGCCCTGGACCGCACTGTCCCTGGACCGCACTGGCCCTGGACCGCACTGTCCCTGGACCGCACTGTCCCTGGACCCCACTGGCCCTGGACCGCACTGGCACTGGACCGCACTGGCCCTGGACCGCACTGGCCCTGGACCGCACTGGCCCTGGACCCCACTCTCCCTGGACCCCACTGTCCCTGGACCCCACTGTCCCTGGACCCCACTGGCCCTGGACCGCACTGGCCCTGGACCGCACTGGCCCTGGACCGCACTGGCCCTGGACCCCACTCTCCCTGGACCCCACTGTCCCTGGACCCCACTGTCCCTGGACCGTACTGGCCCTGGACCGCAGTGTCCCTGGACCCCACTGGCCCTGGACCGCACTGGCCCTGGACCGCACTGGCCCTGGACCGCACTGGCCCTGGACCCCACTGGCCCTGGACCCCACTGGCCCTGGACCGCACTGGCCCTGGCACATCAATTCAGTTGTCATTTGTTTGGTGCACACAGTAAACTTTAATACTGGTTTCCAGATGGATCAGTCTTGTTGTGATTCAGCCCTGTTGCTCGCTCGCCTAACCCCGCACACAGAGCAGCCCAGCCCCAGGCGGTGAACCAGAGAGCACTGAACAACTGCACAACCCAGCCGACAACAAACAGGCCTTCCTCTGTGGAACCTCTCAGTCACCGTGGCAACTGTGTGTTTGACAGCGCGACGGCAACACAGTACAGGCTAACAGAGCTGGATGACACCAGCGGGGTGCAGCAGGAGACCAGCAGAGGAGACCAGCAGAGGAGACCAGCAGAGGAGACCAGCAGAGGAGACCAGCAGAGGAGACCAGCAGAGGAGACCAGCAGAGGAGACCAGCAGAGGAGACCAGAGGAGACCAGCAGAGGAGACCAGCAGAGGAGACCAGCAGAGGAGACCAGAGGAGACCAGCAGAGGAGACCAGCAGAGGAGACCAGCAGAGGAGACCAGCAGAGGAGACCAGCAGAGGAGACCAGCAGAGGAGACCAGAGGAGACCAGCAGAGGAGACCAGCAGAGGAGACCAGCAGAGGAGAACAGCAGCAGGAAACCAGCAGAGAGGGGCTAGACAGGCAGGGACAGAGGAGCAGAGGGGTGGGGCCAGAGGGGCGTGGCCAGAGGGCCAGAGGGGCGGGGCCAGAGGGCCAGAGGGGCGGGGCCAGAGGGGCTTGGACCTTAAGCCCTCATCAGGCCTAGCGCTTCCCCCATGAGACTGCTGCCAGACACACAGCTGCCTCACCCTGCCTCACCCTGCCCTGCCCTGCCCTACCTCGCGCTCCAAGCTCTGAGCTCACCAGCACAGACCCACGACCAGGATGAGGACATTCTCACAACCTCACAAGAACATCATTCACCAGCAGTGCTAAGCCAACGCGACACAGAGCCAGCGCGACACAGCTCTGACAGTGTTTTAACTGCTCTACAGTGTGTCCGCCCCACCCTGTGACCTTGGGGTCAGTGGTCTGCTCTGACGTTTAAAGGTTAAGGTCTTGGTGCCAGGAAGTAAGGGATGGGTTGAAAGAAGTAGGACGTTTGGAAAGGTTTAGCTCAGTGATTAGAGGGTTTGTCCACAGATCAAGATGTCACAAGTTCAAATCCTCCATTGCTTTGGATGAAAGCTTCTGATAAATAAGTACATTACATTGTAAGAGAGGAGTTAGACTACTGTAGCATCGTGTTTACAAGTTGTACCTGTCTTGAACGTTCAGATGAACTGACTAACTGTGGGAGGAGGTACTAGTTCTGTAAGCTCTTGTATTATGTAGGCTTCTGGCTCTGCCAGGCTTCTTAGCTCTCAGTCATGGAGGTAAAACAGACCTCCCAGGCAAGCCACGGGTGTCCAACCAGCCGCAGAGCTGTATTTACCAGGAAAAAACATTGAGAAAACAGCCAGTGGAATGAAAACTCTTCAGACTCTAATCTCATAATCAGCTGTAGGAGGAAGGAAGTGTACACTGTGATTCAGGTTCAACTTCCTTAGGAGGAATGTTTCCCTGTTTCTTATTTACTAGTATTATAATTGGACCAATACGCTGCTGTTATTGGTCCAGAAACATTCTCAAATGTTAACAAATCCGTTTGTTGACCTCCTGAAAGTTCACAGAGGTAAACAAACGATTTTCAGACCTAGCAAGCGGTTTCCTACGAGACGTTGACAACATGACGTTGACAATCTTTTTCTGCCAGATTCACCGTGTTTGAGTTGGAAGAAACCAAATATGATTTGTTAAAACGTTTTAACAAATCTCTGCTTCCAAAGGCGTTTGTCGAAAACCGACCTGTCGAAAAGTCCATATTTGCAGTTTCTCACATGATCAGGGTGTATTGGTGCTGAACTAAGACTGCTTTCAAGGACTTCTGATCTTTCCCTCCGATATTCTGGTCCTTGTTCAGGTCCTGAGAGGTCCTTGGTGCAGGTCAGTTGCTGGTCAGTTTGGAATCAGTCACACACGGACTTCGGCTGTCCCCGAAGCCGTTCTCTGTGTCCAGCCTCCAAGGGCCAAGAGAGGAGCCAAAGCTCCTCGATGAGGACTCCCGGTCCTGCCCTGCTGCCTGATAAGTGACATGGCTTGGGGGTGTTAATCTGTTGGAGAGGGTCTGGTTGACCTGTGAGGGGATCAGGTGACAGTGCTCTGAGAGGAAGCGTCGCCTGAGAGCCTGGGACAGACCTGCTCCGCCTACACAGACATCCTGACCTGCCAGAGTTGAGAACTCACCCTCTCACTTTCTCTTCTCTCTCCTGTCTCCCTCCTCTCTCTCCCTCCTCTCTCTTTCTCTCCCTCCTCTCTTTCCCTCCTCTCTCTCCCTCCTCCTCTCTCTTTCTCTCCCTCCTCTCTTTCACTCCCTCCTCTCTCTCCCTCCTCTCTCTCCCTTCTCTCTCTTTCTCTCCCTCCTCTTTTTCCCTCCTCTCTCTCCCTCCTCCTCTCTCTTTCTCTCTCTTTCTCTCCCTCCTCCTCCTCTCTCTTTCTCTTCCTCCTCTCTCCCTCCTCCTCCTCTCTCTTTCTCTCCCTCCTCTCTCTCCCTCCTCTCTCTCCCTCCCCTCTCCCTCTCCCTCCTCTCTCTTTCTCTCCCTCCTCTCTCTCCCTCCTCTCTCTCCCTCCTCTCTCCCTCCTCTCTCTCTCTCCCTCCTCTTTCTCCCTCCTCTCTCTTTCTCTCCCTCCTCTCTCTCCCTCCTCTCTCTTTCTCTCCCTCCTCTCTCTCCTCCTCCTCTCTCTTTCTCTCCCTCCTCTCTTTCCCTCTCTGGCCTCTCTCACTTCTCTCCTCTCTTCCTCACCCTCGTTTTCTCTCCTTTCCTTATTTTTTCATAGTAAAAAGAAAGTAACAGACATGTTAAGACGGCTTTTGAACAAGGATTCATCTTCGTATGTTTATGCCAAATGCTCAAACTTGGCTTCTGTACACCCGTGTCTGTGTGTGCGTCTGTCAGAAAGGTCATAAATAACTTTTATTCAACGCTGAAACAGTCTTCGCTCTCAGGGGCCTCTAACAGGAGTAGAATGCATTACACAAACACACATCTCTCGCTCTGAAACCCTGAAATGCACAAACACACACATCAGATGCTGCACACACACACACTATCTATGTTGATGTTGGCTGAACTGGTATGACTGAAACAGCATGTCAAAATACTCTTTGTCTTTACATGTTATTTGCACGATAATCAGGCTTGGATTATTTTAACCACCCTCTCATCAAGAACATACTAAAAACAAACAGATTGTGGAATTAGGAGACACCAGCACAACCACGTGTTTTGGTAACGGCAGAAACAGCCATCAGGATTACAAGGACCAGTTCAACACATACATGTCAGATTACCTCTAAACACGAAACACACACACAGTCCTTACAGGGTTTAACGATCAGACCCTGGCTTTGTGTCCCTGTCATGGCGCCTTAGGATTGGAAATCCTCAAGACTGTCAACGAGAGTTCCTCTCACCTCTCACACCAAGCGACACTGTCTCTTCGGAGCGGTGAGTCAGCTGTTCGCGTATCCAGAGTGCGGTTAGAGCCTGAACCCAGGCTAAGCCAGAGAAGAGTGGATTTTCTGCCTGGTTTCACTGCAACAAGGCCCCCCTCTCATGTCTCTGAGAGAACTCTTCACAGACGTCTTCGTCAGGGAGTTGACGGGGAAGGCGGAGCTGGGTTCAGACAGACGGTGTTCAGGGAAGGCAAACAGGGAGGCTAAGCTGTGTGGAAGAAAGCAGAGGTAAACAGGGGCCTTGAGGGGGAGACAGAAGGCTCGTTCAAACAAGGAGATGAGTGGAGAAGTGACACGCAGGGCCATTAGCTGTGGATAAAAAGCGTGTGATATCTGTTGTGACATGTCTTCTCCACTGAAAGGAACTGGTCTTAGAAGTGTATCCATCCCGGTGAGAGGGCTGGAGAGGCTGAACAGAGGTGGAACGGCAGCTTTGTAGGTGTGCATGTCGGACAGTCCGTCTGAGCCGGCACAGTACCAACACCTGCAGACGTTCTGTCAGTGGGTGTGTTGTGTGGAGAGGAGCTTGCTCGCCTGCTGTGGGGGAACAGGGGATTGTGGGTACTGGGAGGTGTGGGGTTGGTAAACGAGGGGTTGTCTCATGGACAGCGTTTGTCTCCTCATCCGCTGAATGTCCCCTGACTCTCTCCTCTTTCTCTCCACTGTCACATAAATCTTCTGTGGTTGTTTTGTAAAAATTCCTCTGCCCCTCTGTCAAACATTCTTTTCCCACTCTGTCTCTCTCTCTCTCTCTCTCTCTCTCTCTCTCTCTCTCTCTCTCTCTCTCTCTCTCTCTCGTTTCTCATTAAAGTCATGTTAAAGACAGTGGAAGAAAGAAGGTGTGTTTGGTGCTGACCCAAGAGGCCTTGGCTCAGCTGTGGGCAGTTGAAATGGTTAAAGGAGGGAGGTCTCTCCCCAGAGCAGACGACACCCACGTCAAGGCCGAGACCAGCCCTGCAGGAGCAAAGATCAAGGTGTGTTAAACGTACTTTATCATACACTGTACTGAACTGCACTGTAGGGACATACACACACTAGCTGGACTCACACACCACATCAGGTTTCATGTGTGCTTACAAGGGCTCTCTCTGTCTCTCTCTCGCACACACACACACACACACACACACACACACACACACACACACACACACACACACACACACACACACACACACACACACACACACACACAGCGTACACATGGATCAGAGGGGAACTGTGCGGTGTTTTCCAGTGACGTCAGCTATGGTAGTAGAACACGACTCTGGGAACACAGAGCTCAGAAGGACCCCTGGGGTGACTCAGGTGACAGAGGCAGGGAGGCAGGGAGGCAGAGAGAAGCAGGGAGAGGATTGGGGGGAAAGGGAGGCAGAAAGGGAAAGGGCAGGGAGAGGAATGGGAGGGAGGCAGTGAGAGAGGCAGGGAGGGACAGGAAGAGGAAGGGGAGGGAGGCAGTGACAGAGGCAGGGAAGGGCAGGGAGGCAGTGAGAGAGACAGGGAGGGGCAGGGAGAGGAAGGGGAGGGAGGCAGTGAGAGAGGCAGGGAGGGGCAGGGAGAGGAAGGGGAGGGAGGCAGTGAGAGAGGCAGGGAGGGGCAGGGAGAGGAAGGGGAGGGAGGCAGTGAGAGAAGCAGGGAGGGGCAGGGAGAGGAAGGGGAGGGAGGCAGTGAGAGAGGCAGGGAGGGGCAGGCAGAGGAAGGGAGGCAGTGAGAGAGGCAGGGAGGGGCAGGCAGAGGAAGGGGAGGGAGGCAGTGAGAGAGGCAGGGAGGGGCAGGCAGAGGAAGGGGAGGCAGTGAAAGAGGCAGGGAGGGGCAGGCAGAGGAAGGGGAGGCAGTGAGAGAGGCAGGGAGGGGCAGGCAGAGGAAGGGGAGGCAGTGAGAGAGGCAGGGAGGGGCAGGCAGAGGAAGGGGAGGCAGTGAGAGAGGGCAGGGAGGGGCAGGCAGAGGAAGGGAGGCAGTGAGAGAGGCGGGAGGGGCAGGCAGAGGAAGGGAGGCAGTGAGAGAGGCAGGGAGGGCAGGCAGAGGAAGGGAGGCAGTGAGAGAGGCAGGGAGGGCAGGCAGAGGAAGGGAGGCAGTGAGAGAGGCAGGGAGGGGCAGGCAGAGGAAGGGAGGCAGTGAGAGAGGCAGGGAGGGGCAGGCAGAGGAAGGGGAGGCAGTGAGAGAGGCAGGGAGGGGCAGGCAGAGGAAGGGGAGGCAGTGAGAGAGGCAGGGAGGGGCAGGCAGAGGAAGGGGAGGCAGTGAGAGAGGCAGGGAGGGGCAGGCAGAGGAAGGGGAGGCAGTGAGAGAGGCAGGGAGGGGCAGGCAGAGGAAGGGGAGGCAGTGAGAGAGGCAGGGAGGGGCAGGCAGGGAAGGGGAGGCAGTGAGAGAGGCAGGGAGGGGCAGGCAGAGGAAGGGGAGGCAGTGAGAGAGGCAGGGAGGGGCAGGCAGAGGAAGGGGAGGCAGTGAGAGAGGCAGGGAGGGGCAGGCAGAGGAAGGGGAGGCAGTGAGAGAGGCAGGGAGGGGCAGGCAGAGGAAGGGGAGGCAGTGAGAGAGGCAGGGAGGGGCAGGCAGAGGAAGGGGAGGCAGTGAGAGAGGCAGGGAGGGGCAGGCAGAGGAAGGGGAGGCAGTGAGAGAGGCAGGGAGGGGCAGGCAGAGGAAGGGGAGGAGGCAGTGAGAGAGGCAGGGAGGGGCAGGCAGAGGAAGGGGAGGCAGTGAGAGAGGCAGGGAGGGGCAGGCAGAGGAAGGGGAGGCAGTGAGAGAGGCAGGGAGGGGCAGGCAGAGGAAGGGGAGGCAGTGAGAGAGGCAGGGAGGGGCAGGCAGAGGAAGGGGAGGGAGGCAGTGAGAGAGGCAGGGAGGGGCAGGCAGAGGAAGGGGAGGCAGTGAGAGAGGCAGGGAGGGGCAGGCAGAGGAAGGGGAGGCAGTGAGAGAGGCAGGGAGGGGCAGGCAGAGGAAGGGGAGGCAGTGAGAGAGGCAGGGAGGGGCAGGCAGAGGAAGGGGAGGCAGTGAGAGAGGCAGGGAGGGGCAGGCAGAGGAAGGGGAGGCAGTGAGAGAGGCAGGGAGGGGCAGGCAGAGGAAGGGGAGGCAGTGAGAGAGGCAGGGAGGGGCAGGCAGAGGAAGGGGAGGCAGTGAGAGAGGCAGGGAGGGGCAGGCAGAGGAAGGGGAGGCAGTGAGAGAGGCAGGGAGGGGCAGGCAGAGGAAGGGCCCTAGGAGACGTAGGCTTTGTCTGGCCTGTTTCCCGGCCTCCCGTGTTGGGGCATGAAAAGGAGCTCGCCGTTTACACCCGGGTGAGGAGATCCGCCGCCACGGTCGCCGCAGCAACACCTGGATCTTATTTGGGCTAATGGACTGGGGGTTCACTCACAAGCTATCAACTTGGGGGGGCGTGTTGCTTTGTTGCACAGAGTTCCTGTCTGCCACCCCAACTCCTTCACAGAGCCTCCATTAATCCTCTCTGGACCCTCTCTTCATATCTCCTATCTACCTGTACAGTTCCTCCTATCTACCTGTACAGCTCCTCCTATCTACCTGTACAGTTCCTCCTATCTACCTGTACAGTTCCTCCTATCTACCTGTACAGCTCCTCCTATCTACCTGTACAGTTCCTCCTATCTACCTGTACAGTTCCTCCTATCTACCTGTACAGTTCCTCCTATCTACCTGTACAGTTCCTCCTATCTACCTGTACAGCTCCTCCTATCTACCTGTACAGTTCCTCCTATCTACCTGTACAGTTCCTCCTATCTACCTGTACAGTTCCTCCTATCTACCTGTACAGTTCCTCCTATCTACCTGTACAGTTCCTCCTATCTACCTGTACAGTTCCTCCTATCTACCTGTACAGTTCCTCCTATCTACCTGTACAGCTCCTCCTATCTACCTGTACAGTTCCTCCTATCTACCTGTACAGTTCCTCCTATCTACCTGTACAGTTCCTCCTATCTACCTGTACAGTTCCTCCTATCTACCTGTACAGTTCCTCCTATCTACCTGTACAGTTCCTCCTATCTACCTGTACAGTTCCTCCTATCTACCTGTACAGTTCCTCCTATCTACCTGTACAGTTCCTCCTATCTACCTGTACAGCTCCTCCTATCTACCTGTACAGTTCCTCCTATCTACCTGTACAGTTCCTCCTATCTACCTGTACAGTTCCTGACACACACTTCAGCGCTCGATCTCAGACCTTTATCTCACTCACTCACCCTCTCTCTCTCTTCCCCTCCTCAAATATTTGTTTTGTTTTCCTAAGAGGTGAGTCTGCAGTGTTATGACAACCCCCCTGCCCCCCCCCCAGCACCCTCCCCAGCACCTCCTCCTCTCCCGCAGCCCACACACAAGAAGTGGGGGGGGTGCTGTTTCTCATATTTAAACGTATTTCACAATGTTACATTTAGTCATTTAACAGACACTCTTATCCAGAGCGACTTACAGTAAGTACAGGGACATTCCCCCCCGAGGCAAGTAGGGTGAAGTGCCTTGCCCAAGGACACAACGTCATTTGGCATCGAACTGGCAACCTTCTGATTACTAACCCGACTCCCTAACCGCTCAGCCACCTGACAGCCACCTATTGCATCTTTAAAGAAACCTACTGCAAGGATTGTGAAGATTGTTCCTCGTTCTCTGGGATTCTGGAACACATTCCCTGCTCTTTCCATCTCTCCCGCTTGCTTTCTCCCCTCCTTCAAATGGCTGTGGATGTGAAGAAAAAAAAACAGAAAAAACTCACAGCGAAACGTTACATTTCATCATTTTTCCATTCTTTAATTTTCACCACAAAGCCTGACATGTTTTAAGAGGTGCAACCTAATATTGCCTGAACTCCAGGACCCACCACAAAGATCTCTGGGTAACCGGGAGGGTAGGAAGTGCAGAGACATCAGGACGGGCGTGGATGGAAAAGAGAGAAGTGACTTGGCTGCAGTTCTCCCTTAAGTAACAACACATGGCAGAGGAGGAATTCCACATCCAGAGACGCCTCGACGTGAGCAAGGAGAGGAGAGGATGCCTGGGTTTGGCCGTCCGATCTGAATAGGATGCTGATAAGCCCGGCCATACCTAATTCCTTTCCATGTTCTCATCCCAGGGTAGGCATCACAATGGACATGATTCATGGGGGTAATTCCGGCAGCTACTGACTTGGCTCCTGCCTGCATTTGGGAAGAATGTGACTTCACAATACGCCTCTTTCAGGCCCGTCCCTGTCTGTCCTGGTAGCAGCCTCTCCGTCAAGCCCCTCTCTGTTCCCCACGCCGGGCTGGAGCGTCGGAGGAAGGGAAGCCAGCGGAGGAGGAGGAGGAGGAGGAGGAGGAGGAGGAGGAGGAGCGAGGAGGAGGAGGAGGAGGAGCGAGGAGGAGGAGGAGCGAGGAGGAGCGAGGAGGAGGAGGAGCGAGGAGGAGGAGGAGGAGGAGTGAGGAGGAGGAGGAGGAGGAGGAGGAGGAGGAGGAGGAGGAAGAGGAGGAGGAGGAGTGAGGAGGAGGAGGAGGAGGAGGAGGAGGAGGAGGAGTGAGGAGGAGGAGGAGGAGTGAGGAGGAGGAGGAGGAGGAGGAGGAGGAGGAGCGAGGAGGAGGAGGAGCGAGGAGGAGGAGGAGGAGGAGGAGGAGGAGGACACATGAAGTGCCGGGGTTCCCGTTTGTCTGAGAACATGATCTCTCTCCCTCCCTCTCTCTCCCTTTCTCTCGCACTTTCTTCCTTCCCTTATCTCTCTCTTGTCCCCCCCACTCTCTCTCCCCCTCCCCCCCCCCACGCAGACTAACATACAAAGGGAAACAGAAATGCAATTGAAAGATAGAAAACCCCCTCAAAGCCTCCAGAGACGAGCCCTGCAGGCATCAGACAGGGCTTCAGGTGTTTCACCTCGTCCAGGTATCCGTGCACCGCCACATGTCCAGCCTCAGTGATAACAGGCCTCACAACCCACTGCTGTGCTTTGTAACATGAAACCATTAAAGGATTTTACAGCTTGTGCACAGAAACACAAACTGTAAGAAACACGTGTAATTATTTCTTGGCGCGGTTCCATTCAAAGCTGCTTTAATTCCTGGATGCATTCCATCTGTCAAGAGAGGCGAAATATGAACGATTCAGCGAGAGACTTGAGCAAACACGAGTGTTAAAATGGGATGGGACCTAGATGGTTCTCCCCCGGCTCGTGGAGAACGTTCTGGATGAAGGCAGCGTGATGTGGAAGCTTCAGTGATGACAAGGACATAATGCTAACCGTTAGCAACCGAGGCTAACGCACACATCGCTTGGCCCATAAATCTAGCTCCCCACGAAAGCTAGGTAGGCTGTAGTAGACTCTGAGATTAAAACGCATTCTTTTTTAATTAGAGGGAGGTTTGAATTCGAGCCAATCAAAAGCAATTTGAGTTAGATTGAACTGGGAGTTAGGGGAGGGGGCGTGGCACGAACATTAGCGCTTAAGAGGGGAAAATGTTATCCACTTATGTAGAGTCTGTGTAATTTGTGAAGCGTTGCTACGTCAGGCATGACCCTGCCCACCGGTCTGTGGAGACCTTTTCTTGGACGCCTTCTTTGGACTGTAGAAATATGAGTTATTCTACCCTTTCAGAAGAGTTCAGAGAAAATAGAATTGTGCCTCAGTGGTCTAATAAATCTTGTTTTTATTTAAGCAATTCACCCGGACCCCTTCTGCATTTAAAACTGCTAAAGAGGAAAATTGAAAGTGACTTTACAGACCAGCCCCAACATCATATGTTTAACACACACACAGACACGCATGCACAAGAGAACACGGACACGAACACACACCTAAATGTAATAGGGCGTTCACACACACACACACACACAAACACACACACACACAAACACACATACATACAGTACATGCTAAATAGTTTTGACATTCTACCAGCATTGTGCAAACAGCCTCTCCTACAGGAGGGCAGTGCGCTCTGTCATCGCTGGCGTTGTCCTCTGCCGCCCCTACCAACGGGACACAGACATGACTCAGAACAGGAGTGGAGACTGTCTGCTCTGCAGAGCTAAAGCCTGCGTCGGGTTAGCAGGATGGCCCTGCCAGCGGTCTTCTCCTGAGGGAGGATGTCCCTGCCAGCGGTCTTCTCCTGAGGGAGGATGTCCCTGCCAGCGGCCTTCTCCTGAGGGGTTCTCAGTCTATTCACAGCAGATGAACAAGACCCAGAGGAGATGAACCCGAGTCCTTGGGACCGCAGAGACCTCGATGTGGCTTCATCACTCACAACTGCTTTCCGTCGCTCCTGGTCTCCCAGACCCTCCAGGCCCGCCGTCACACTCCTCACAAGCAGGAGACACAGGCCAGAAACCACCAAGTGGTGTAAGTCATAATAGATGTTCATCTGGCCATCAATCTTTCTGTTCTCCCCTGTGAAGATCTCCGTTCGCTTCTTGCGTTGTAGTTAAAAGCCCCTGATGCTCGTCCACTGAGGCCGTGATGGATGGAGGCCTGGGTGAGGTCTCCTCCAAGTGTTTAGAGAGCCTGATCCTTCTTTGCTGTTGGTCACCCTGCATTAGCCGTGTGGACAGAGATTCCTGATCACTGACTCACACTGCGCCAGCTGTGTATCAGGGAAGTACACCTCCAAATAACTGTTAATCAAACAACATTCTGAAAGGGCTGCAACTGACTGGAGATTGAAATCGTGTGCCCGTTTAGAGTGCTTGTTGACTTATCCTACCCTTGAGTGAAAAACAAAAGGGCACAGGCATGTTGGGTGGACAAAGGAGCTGCTGAAGGAACTGTAAGTGACGGGATCCCGGCGATCTTTCAAACCCTCTCGTTCCACACTCACTGTCTCTCCAGTCCACAGCAACAACTTCGGCCTGTTGAAACCACTTTGCTGGTTTGCTTACAATAATATGCTGTTTTTCCTACCATTGTTCCCCTTGCTAAGATTGAGGAAACTTTTATTTTTTTAACACTTAAAACATCAAAGGAAACTTTATATGTTTTGGAATAATTGTACCCATTGTTCTAACCCTGCAGTATGAGGTGGCTATATATAATTCTGCTGATTGCCATAGAATATAGTGACTTAGTTACAATCACACAGCTGTAGTCTACATGAACTTATGTGCTGTATGACTTCTAAACCTACTGACACCGAATCACCTCACCAGACACAGCATCTATTTTTAATTTTAAAAGTTGTATAATTTTATTGAGTTGGCATTGACCTGGATTGATCCACTTAAGTGATAGTCCAAGGTAATTTATCAGGCCTGGAATTATCAGGAACTGACTTACCACTCACACAATCAAAGGTGTGCCTACTGAATTGTCATTGTTGAGTCATAGAGCCGATAAGCATTTCACGAGAGCCACAAGAAAGTACACACACGGATAAGGCAGAACTGACCTCTTACCCAGTCCCTCGACTGTTTCTATTTTGTAGGGATGTCTAGACCGAGACAACGATTTACAGGAGGACCTGTGAGGCTCCTCTGGGTTCCTCTGGGTTCCCCTGGACCAGACCCCTCCAGGTCTGACTGACAGCCAGAACCCAGCACAGACAGGAGGGAGGAACCGGGAGGAACCTGGAGGAACCGGGATGATGGTCCTGCTGGCTGGCTGCCCATCAGCTCCCCAGGCCTCAACTCCAGAGAGATACTGATCTAAAGTAGTGTATGATGTCACAGTCTCTCTCCCACGATGTCTGTGTTCTGTGCTGGGGAAAAGCTTGTCTGAGCTCATGAAACGGATATATTAGAGTCGTTTTATAGGAAGCCTCTTGTGCACATAATTGTTGACGGCATCGTAAAAAGGGAGAACGACAAAGTGAAAACTAGGAGATCTGTGGAAGTATTGACCACCTATTTTCACACTCACAATAACAACATACGTAAACCGAGAAAATGTGTTGGACCACGCAAACACACCCAGAGTGTTGAAACCGCAGGATGACTTCATCACAGGGAATGAGGCCTGATGCACATTTGCGGCTCAGGGAACAAGTTGTGCATTCAAGCACTTATAAGTGACATCACATATTATTTGCACATGAAACTTTTGTCCCCTCTTTAAATTTACAATGTGACATTTAAAACAGCAGCACCTGGAAAGTAATTTGCCAAACAGCTGCTGTGAGCTGCTAACAAATCTCAAAAAACGTCCACTTGGAATGATGGACATTTCTGGCGACCACATTTACTCAATTCATTTACATTTAATGTATCTCAATCTTAAGGATACACCCTCAGTCAGCCTATAGAGGTAATCACTCAAAGCCCTGTCTTGATTAAAAAATAAGACTAAACAAAGTCGAAATTTTGATACCGTAAAAGGAAACAATAAGCTCAAAGGGAAAAGAAGAAAGAAAGAACCTCTATTAGCCGTCTCTCTCTCTCTCTCTCTCTCTCTCTCTCTCTCTCTCTCTGTCTCTCTCTCTCTCTCTTGCCGCTGATTGATATGATAGCCAGCCTATTCAAACTGCAAATTTTACACATGATTGAGGCTCTATTGAATGTAATGAGAATAGCCTTCCTGAATATTGCACTTGAGTGACTGCATGACCACCACAACAATGGCTTCCTTTCTAGTTCCTGGGCCCTGAACCTATTTCTCATAGTACTGAGACCATGATGTGATTACAGCAGGTCTCCGACTGAAGCACCACGGCTAGTGAGGGATGTGAGCGTTCCGTCCGCAGGGAGCAATTCACCACGTGTTAATTGACCACTGCAATCACTCAACAGATTTATGGAGCCTTTGAAGGCCCGAAGGAGACTTCCAGGACAGGCTTGCGAGAGGAGCAAGGCCTGGCCCGAAGTGAGGTCAGGCTGAGGGGAGAAACGGGATGGCTGTCTGCTTAGGGGGATGGTGGTTCTCTGGCTGCAACGACACATGTAGGTTCGTAAACTCTAATTTCTTACACTGACCTCAGTGGAAACTGGAATACTGTTGCCCTCTGTGGAGAACTACAGATACATTATTTTGTGTGTGTTTGTGTACGGAAGGTTTTTAAGACTATGATTCATCGTTTAAAAACACCAAAGTGATATCAAGAAATCTAAATTCCCCATCATCTTCTCTTCCTGACCCTGAAGCAACGCTTCATCTTTTATCTTCAAAAACAAACCCCAATTAGCTGACCTAGTTCAAGCCTCTCTACAGATGTTTGTGTTTGGCAGGGGGGAGGAGCCAGTGCTCCTTCCGTGGGATTGGTCCACCAGGAGGGGGGCGTGGTCAGATGCGTCCATCTGGTTCGTTGTAATCAGCTTATCAGGCGACAGCATCGAACAAGGAAACAGCACATTAACGTGTGGGAATGAGAAGGCTTTGTTTTTCACAGAGCCCCACGGCTTCCAGAACAATCCCATTCCTCTCTTGCTGCACCCCTTTTCAGGAACCTAGTTTCAAGTTTATTTGTAAACTTAAAAAATAAAATAAAAATATTTTTTTCTCCTCTTGACAGTTTCCTGTTGTTTCTCTAATACATCCTCATTTTACATGAGCTTCTTCTACAATGCCTACATGTATAGTTGCTAAGAGTTAAGTAGGTAGTAGGGAGTCAGATGGCTGAGCGGTGAGGGAGTCGGGCTAGTAATCTGAAGGTTGCCAGTTCGATTCCCAGCCGTGCAAAATGACGTGTCCTTGGGCAAGGCACTTCACCCTACGTGCTTTGGGGGGAATGTCCCTGTACTTACTGTAAATCGCTCTGGATAAGAGCGTCTGCTAAATGACTAAATATAAATATAAGTAGGTTATACAATGACATGAAGCTTCCAGCAGCATCCTCTCCAGTCCTCCTCCATGGTGCGATAGCTTTTGTTGACTTCCTTTGTCTCTTCTAGGCCAGTGTGCCAGTGTACAGTATAATCTCAAACCCATCTGCATCTGGACACTCTTAATCCCACCTAATCCCTCTCAGTGTCCCAGGCCAGCAATCCCAATGACAAAAAACACTGTGTCACTTATCTCTTGGCTGGGAAAGTGAGGAGCATTCACTGGCTTCTCGGTTTGCCTTGAAGTTTCTGATCCATCGGAGTGTTCGTTGAGGAGATGAGTCTGAATGTGAGCGTTCTGGTTTGAGGTAAGTGTGTTTTTCATTCTGGTTGTTTTCTGCTTTTCTGAGGTGGTGTTGAGTGCTTCAGTGTTTTGTTCTTAACAAGGAAACCAGATCACAGTCATTGCTAGATGTGAGGCTATGTCATGGTGTGAGAGTCCTGAGGGATAGCTCTGATAAACAAACTCACACAGAGATGTTCCCAGTTTCTCCTCTGAAAATCTCCACACACTCACTGGAAAGCAGTTACTGTTTTTTCAGTCAAACTTTCAAAGAAAAACAGGTCTCGTGTTTGTATTGTGATTGTGGCGTCCGCACCAATAATTTCACAGAAGTATAAGAGAAGCATGTTTCATTTTAATCATCGGCTTTGATGAAACGTTCAACTGGCTGTAGCGCGGAGCTTCCAGACTTCGGTAATTTACGGCGTCTCCTGCCAGTCAGAGACAGCATGCTAATGGGTTTGTGTTCCGCTGCTAAATCACCTCGAGCTGAGAACCCCGGCTCCCAGCGAACGTTTATGATCCATTAACAGCCAGCGTTGGAGGGTGCCAGAGTCTCTGTGCCAACTGGCAAACCCCGACACGCACGCCTGGGTCACGCGCTGGCCCTGTCAGTGATGGGTTATACTGGGGTTTGCAAAATTCTCACTCCTGTTCACGACGGGCGTGTTGTTTTAGCGAGACAGGTCGTCACGGTCCGCTATTGTGAACGGTTGACGGAGTGTACTGTAGGTAAACCCTGAATGTTGGACTTGGACAGCTCCAGGCAGGCTGGGCGGAAGAAGAATAGAAACGCGAGGGAGCTGTCTCGAATTGAGTGAATATGATGTTTGAGTGGAGATGTGGTTTAGACCTGCTCGCGTGGACCCCACCCTGGGCTTGCCACCAGCGAACTCTCTCAGCACTGTCTTTCTCATGGAGACGGAGATTAATACGCAAGATCCTTGAAACCTCTCTTGCGAAACGCTTCCCCGAAACATTTAAAAGTAATCGGTACTAGAGAGATATTTCTATTCTCACGTCCTTTATTTTTATATGCTGTAATTTCTATAAAATATGTTAGGCAGGCTTTTAGTTGATCATAGTTCTGTCCTCCCTAACTCCTACATTTGATTATATATTGGACACTTTAAATTGTCCTTAAATATTTTCCTAACCTTTTAAAATTATGTTGTGGGTTTGCAGTCATCAAACCATGGAGTAATGTGATATAAATTGAGAAGTCATGTTGCTGGATCCATTCACCAGTTGTGTGGAGGTAATGTAAACCCATTACAATGGGATGATGACCTTACAACACAATAAGGGGGAATTCCAACCTGGTTCTTATCTGATTGAAAACACTTCCCACTATAAGTCAGCAAACTGTAGTAGGAGGCTCCGACATCCCATTCACCACACAGACACTTATCTGTGGCACAGTCACAAAGACGACTCTGCCAAATCAGTCGTTTTTTCTTACGGTATGCACTGAAAACAGAGCACACAAGCTGAATAGATTGCAGTACAGAGGGAGAGAGGTGGAGGGAGAGAGAGAGAGAGAAATAAAGAGAGGGGAAAGAGACAAAGAGGGAGAGAGAAAGAATGTTTCCCTGACAGAGGGAGAGAGAGAGAAAGAGAGAGAAAGAGGGAGAGAGAGAGAAAGAGGGAGAGAGAGAAAGAGAGGGAGGGAGAGAGAAAGAGGGAGAGAGAGAGAAAGAGAGGGAGGGAGAGAGAAAGAGAGGGAGGGAGAGAGAAAGAGAGGGAGAGAGAGAGACAGAGGGAGAGAGAGAGACAGAGGGAGAAAGAGAGACAGAGGGAGAGAGAAAGAGGGAGAGAGAAAGAGGGAGAGAGAGAGAAAGAGGGAGAGAGAGAGAAAGAGAGGGAAGGAAAAGAAAGCGAGTGGCGACAATAGTTCAAAGCCCCAGTGTTTGCATTTGATCCATTGTCCCTGCGAGTCTTTGGGGACGATGACCAACCAGTCCTCGTCTTACCCAGGGTGAGAGGCGGTCAGGCTCAGATGGCCTTGCAGATTAGGATCTGGTGGAGAGCTGGGTCAGGAGAGAGGGGGGGACCAAAGGTATGTCCCCATTGTCCAGGGTTCAGCCTGTCAGCGCAGAGAGCAGGCTTGTGTGTTTTAAACGGTCTTTGGAGACAGTTGGCTGTGGGTTCACGCAGAGTGAAATGTCAGTTCAGCTTTGAGTTTCTCCCGAGGAAGCAGTTCGGTTGGGTTTTTTTTTGTGTATTTTTTTTTGTAGTTCCACAAAGAATGAAATTGACTTATTTTCTATTTCAGGAGTTGCCTTTTCTTTAATGAGCACGCGTCTCTCTCCGCAGTGAGGGAACTGCTGGGTGGGATCTGTGAGAAAGAGGGCAGGGAGAGCAGGAGGAGGGAACCTCCACTGGGCACGCACCACAAGCTGGGACAATTAAAGGGATGCTAATTAAACAATGTAGTGATTTACAGCCAATAATGAGATACCCTTGGTATCATCTATCACTTCTCTAGTCCCTGGGCTCACATTCCTGGGGAGAGTTTTTACCATTTAATCACAGATCTCTTCTCTCAGCCTCCAGGTCTCCTACTGAGAGAGAAGGTTGAAAGTTATATCTTTTTTAAGGAATATTTCATAGATTTGAGTGATGGAGGCTACTCCTTCCACAATGTCTTGTCTCAGGGATCTATATTTATGTGAAAGAGAGGGGAACATAACTTATGATGTGGCGAGGAGCCCTCCAGTTAAACCTTGGCCCTATCATCATTAATACAAGCTCTAACCCTGAGCTAGACATCTAACCAAGGCAAGAGGAAATCGATCACTAGTTTTCAAAGGTCAGAACCAAACTGATCATTAGCTGGCATGCTAATGAAAAGACAATAAAAAAGTGCGCATTCTGTTTTGTTTCATTAGTAGGACTTTTCTATAGGAGGTTTCTATAGGAGGTTTCTATAGGAGGTTTCTATAGGAGGTTTCTATAGGAGCTTCCATGGGTGGTCTCGTTTAAAGGACTTCAGCCGACTACATAGCCTCCCTCGCCGTAGGATCCACCTCGCCCGCAGGCGTGGCTGTGGGTCTGGGCTTGTGAGAGGGGACCTGAGGTACCGCCTGGCTGCAGGGAGGATGTTTGGCTAGCGGGAGAGGATGAGCTTGGGGCCTGCGTCGTGCTAATGCAGCTAGCAGCCAGGAAGCCAGAGTGTTGACTCGGCAGATTTGAGCAGAGCTGCTCTGATGGCAGAGGGACTAAACACACCAGCCCCCCCCCC
Organism: Thaleichthys pacificus; assembly: GCA_023658055.1. Classification (NCBI taxonomy): domain Eukaryota; kingdom Metazoa; phylum Chordata; class Actinopteri; order Osmeriformes; family Osmeridae; genus Thaleichthys; species Thaleichthys pacificus. The sequence continues at coordinate 1,371,386 of CM042857.1, forward strand.
CCCGTCCCCTCCCCCCGATGGACCCATAAAGGGGTCACTTCGGGCCCCGGCCGGCCCCGGGTCAGGAGGGAGAGGCTGGGGAGGATACAGGCCGTCTGACCGCTCTGCCGGCTAATCAGACTGACAGTTGGAGACCGGAGAGGGCGACAGTGTTTGTTTACCTCTTTGTTGAGTGGTGAGCCAGCACACAGATATGGCCGGCCCGGCCAGGGATGACATCTGCCCTGCCTGCCGCCTGGCTCAGGGGACTCCAGGCCAGGACAATAAGGATTTCCTGTCCCACATCACACTTCCCTGCATTCCACGCTGGTGGTGGTGGTGGTGGAGGCGGGGGGGAGGGGGGCGTGCGAGGGAGAGTTTGGTGGGGGGAGAAGAGGGCGTGCGAGGGAGAGTCGGCCGGGAAGAGGGGGAGCGTGCGAGGGAGAAGAGGGTGTGGGAGAGGGGAGCGTGCGAGGGAGAGTTGGATGGGGGAGAGTCGGCTGGGGAGAGGAGGGCGTGCGAGGGAGAGTTGATGTTCTAGTACTAGCATGCATTTTTTCTCCTCATGTGAGTTTTTGTCCTCATCAGCACGAATAGGATGTTCCTTCTCTCTGACTGGGGCGGGCGCTCGACCTAGACTGTGATGTTCCCTCTCTCTGCCTGGGGCGGGCGCTCGACCTAGACTGTGATGTTCCCTCTCTCTGCCTGGACTGTGGGGGGGGGGGGGGGGGGGTGAATGTTGTCGTGTTAGGGAGAGGGTTTCCTCTGCTCCAACAGATGCCTGGAGACGTCCTCAGGGCAAGGCTGGGCTTGCTCACAGCAGGAGAGCATACACAGCATTTTAGAAATGTTCCTGTCAATCTTTGCTGTGCTTTTGTTGACGCTAAAATAACATGACCGAACACAGAAAAAATCAGGAAGAAATATAAGTAGACCAACTGATAACGCTTCACTTGCCTTTTCAGCTTTGGAAAGCTTTTCTTTTCTATAGTTATTGAGTCTTTGGTGTCACCCCATTGTAAGCCTCGGAGGCAGTTATTGTTTGAGGGTGTTATGTAACAATGTTCTAGTGGCCTGAAATGTGCTACCGCTAGTTCCTAATGACCTCTGGGTGTTACTGACACAACAAGCAGGTCCTGGAGACATGTGCTTGACCCATAAACCGGACTACAAGTTAAATAATCCAACTCTTTTAATCACCAGAGCGGAAACCACAACACCGATGCAGCCAAAGCTACACGCGGCACCAAAAACATAATGTTGAGAGTGAAATGTATAAATCCGAGCTACCGGGGGCTGAGCAAACAAACTGATGCCAGTTGTAGCTAGTGAAGAATGTGGAAAGCTCAGGTCAGTTCAACAGATCTCCAGGGGTGCTAAATGACCCTGATGTTGCTGTTTGCGGAAGAGAGGAATAAAGATGGCATCAGAGTTCTCCTGTTACCGCCGGGGTCAAGGCGAGAGGTCAACCTTCAGCAACCTGAGTGGTAAAACAGCTCACTGCTGTCTGCACAAGCATATGGCCCTGGGACGTGACCATACCACCCTCCCACCTCCCCCCCACATACACTCACCCCCCCCCCCCCCCCCTCAACACACACACAGCCTCCTCACTTACACACACACCTCCCCCTCATTCTGCACAAGCATATGGCCCTGGGACAAGACCGTACACACACTGAACCCCCCAACATACACACTCGCCCCCCCACCTCTGCACACACACACATTCAAAACCCCCACCTCTGCACACACACACACATTCAACCTCCCCGCACACGCGCACACACATGCAGTCTCCCTACTTACACACACCTACCCTTCTCCCAACCACAACCTCCCCCTCATACACACACAACCCCCCCCCCCCCCCGCACACACACTCCTGAGCCAGAACAGCAAGCTCTCCCCATGCTCAAAACATACAGTATGTTCCTGAACATCTCACGTGTTTTCAAGGTTGTTTAAAAAAACAAAGCCTGTGAACATATCAAGTTTCAGATAATCCTCCATCAGAAGGAGGAGCGGCTGTATTGTTCAGCTTGTGTTTCAACTCAAGCGATTCGAGACGTATTTAGGGATGTAATAGAATAATTAAAGGGGTGTGTTGAAGGCTCATGAGGGAGATTAGCTTGTTGTAGGAGTCGGTGTAGCAACATCAGCGGCTGCGTGGACACGGGACAAAACCTCCTTGAGAAAGAACGAAACAAGTGAGGACAATAAGAGAGCTTGGATGTGAAGAGAAGTCTTCCAGGGATAGTCTGGGCAGCGCTCTGTGTCGTCTGTGATTGGGTTCAAGGAATAAATGAGCCTGTGGGCATTTGTGAAGGACCACTCAGCCTAGGAAATGAGGCAGCTTTGTTCCTGGCCTTTGCCTAATAGAGCTGGGGAACTGGGTTAGGGTTTCTGTCGACAGTTCACTGTGACTTGAAAGGATCCCTGGCTGGAAGGCTGAGAAGTTGATGATCTCTGTGCGCACTGTTTTTATGTTATTATATTTTACGAGTTTTATCAGTTGTTTAGTGGCATATCTTACTGCAGCGATGTGAAGTTTCAGGGCACTCCTCGGATGATGTGGTTTGCTGTAAAGCTATACTTTGGTGGGTTTGTTTACAGTAATATTCTGCACCCACAAAGGTGGGGCTCGTGCCAGCTGGCAGGGGTGATGCCAGTCCCTCATTAGTTCTTTCCAGAGTGTATGTGTGTGTGTGTGTGTCTGCGTACGTGCTTGTGACCTGACCTCTCAGTCTCTGGCTTTGTCCATTGTTCCCACCTGGTGGGAGGATGATGAAGGGTGAGGCAGGTGAGGCAGGTGAGGGAGAGTAAGAGAGAGTGCTGGGAGCCAGGGCTTCATCCTGGCTGATCCAGCAAGTCTGCAGTTTCCACAGCGAATAATGCAACATGAATTTTCAATTGGGTGGGGAAATAATTACCCAGAGTGCAGTGGGTTTTCGGCGGTTCACTACATCACTTTCCTGTGATGTAGTGAACATTCTCAGTGTACTGTGCACACTCACACACATTGTCCACACTCACACACAATTAGATTGTTACTTAAACGGATGATGAACTTCAGTGATTTTGAGGACTTTAATTGGTCATGTCATGTGAGGGCTGTTTAAGTGAGTAAACACATTCCTGCACCTCAGCGATGCCATGAGAAGTTTGGGATGTGCTTTCTAAAGGCCCAATGTCTGCTGGAGAAAGATTTGTGTTGGGTGAAAGTCTGTTTTTGCTTTCATGAATTGCTTTTATCATCTTAGCCAGAGACATAACTCCCACAACGGTAGCCAGAAGACTAATTCACAGTTTCATCATCTTCAATACGAGATGCCTGATTGTTTTCTTTCAGATTAAACTAATTTTAACTAACAACCAAACATCATCATTGAAGCATGTGCGTAGGATTAACTGATTTGAGAATGCCTCCCTGGAGGTTTGATAGGCCACACCTCTCTTATTTGTGCAACCCTTTTCACAAGCCAGGCCACAGAGGGGGAGGGTTCAAAGATGCCTACGGATCAGCACCTATAACCAACCTAAACCCTCAAGGAAGACAAGGGAAAAACTCCCACAAAACGTTCTCACAATCCTCCCCCCCTCACCCCTCACAACCCCCCTCTCACCCCTCCAACATCCCTCTCTGTCCCTGAGCTATAGACCTGTTGTGGAAGCTCACATCATAGGGGATGAAACCTCAATGAAAAGCTCAGGAGAAAAGCTTCTCATCCAGTCCCAGAGGGTCTGGATGAGAAGCTGGTCCTGTTGTTTCCACCTGGTCACCCTAACCCCCTCAGCACAAGACGATTAAGTCTTGAATCACCTCAGTCTTGTTTTGAGTGGGATGAATGTGTCCTTCGCCGTGGCCCAGAGACAATAGACTGCCTCCTTGTTGGGATTCCTCATGGAGATATTTCCCCCACAATGCCCTGCCAAACATCTGCCCCCGCTCCTGTGGATGGGTTGGAGACGTCCAATCAGCTGCCAAAGTCAGTTAAAACTCCCATAATTCCTTTTATGAGCAGCATCAAAGGGCAGCGTGCCCGATGGGGGGTCATGCAGATGAGACTAGACTTGTTTTCTTGATGCAGCCTTCACACAATAGGAGTTGTTGGAAGTCTTCTGGCTGGGTTGGCGAATGTAGGTCAGGGTGGGATGCTGTTGTCCAGAGCCTAGCCTGTAGTCCAGGGCCTAGCCTGTAGTCCAGGGCCTAGCCTGTAGTCCAGGGCCTAGCCTGTAGTCCAGGGTCTGTAGTCTATGGCCTAGCCTGTAGTCCAGGGCCTAGCCTGTAGTCCAGGGCCTAGCCTGTAGTCCAGGGTCTGTAGTCTAGGGCCTAGCCTGTAGTCTAGGGACTAGCCTGTAGTCCAGGGCCTGTAGTCTAGGGCCTAGCCTGTAGTCAAGGGCCTAGCCTGTAGTCCAGGGCCTGTAGTCTAGGACCTAGCCTGTAGTCAAGGGCCTAGCCTGTAGTCCAGGGCCTGTAGTCTAGGGCCTAGCCTGTAGTCTAGGGCCTAGCCTGTAGTCCAGGGCCTGTAGTCTAGGGCCTAGCCTGTAGTCCAGGGCCTGTAGTCTAGGGCCTAGTCTGTAGTCTAGGGCCTGTAGTCTAGGGCCTAGCCTGTAGTCCTAGGAATTGTGTGTCCAGCATGCTGGTCTCCATGTTTAACACAGTTAAACTGTGTCTTCTTCTCTGCTCTCAGGGCCTCTCAGAAAGTGTTAGCAGTAATCTGCTGTGAGTTCTCTGAGGCCTCCAAGACGCAGGCGTCATTAAGGAACCACAAAGGCTTGTCTGGATGCCAGTACTGAGACGTGGTCCCCTCCCCCCCCCCTTTCGAAAGCGTCTCGACAACAGCTCTGATCTGTGTCTGAGGAGACTTGAGAAGCGTTTACACAGATCCTGCAACGTCGCCCGGACAACAACGACCCTGAATTAATGTGCAGTCGTACCTTTTTATATGGGACAGTGAGGCAATATTCCCACCTTGAACAGGCTGTGAAATAGGCAAACCACAGTGCCTGAACTGGTAGAATAAACAGCATGGTCTACATATCACATGGTTCTGTCTCTGCGCTTATCCAAGCGACTACATCAATCACGATTATTTAAATCAGTTCTAGATCAACAAGTCTTTTTCCCAGACAAGATCAAGTCAGTGAAAAGCCGTCTCCAGGAAGCCATGTCAAAGCAGAGAGCCTGGCATCAGCTCTCAAATGTTCCCATGGGAAAGTTCTAAATGCTGGACAAAATGTTCAAAATACACAGTTTTCGGGGTCGAACTTTCCAGCCGTGCTCATAATGCTGCTAATTGTTTGTGGGGAGGTTTGGTGTGAGGGGCTTGGAGAACGAGTCCTGAGGAATCTGATGAAGCAAGTTTCCATGTGCCTGCAATCTGTGAAGTCAGACCCCCCGTGTTAATGTCTACCTTCCTCTCTCTCTCTCTCTCTCTCTCTCTCTCTCTCTCTCTCTCACACACACTACAGGAGGAGCAGCCCCCCCACTTTCATACATCATGGTCTCTCTCACGCCCCCTCCCGCTCATACGTCATGGTCTCTCTCTGTAAGAAGATAAACATAAACTAGAGAGGAAGACAGGAATCGAGAGAGAGAGAGAGAGAGAGAGAGAGAGAGAGAGAGAGAGAGAGAGAGAGAGGGGGAGAGAGAGAGAGAAAAGGCTCCAGTCGTCAAATTAACCCCCAATCACAGTCACTATACAGGGATTCCAGCTAGCCAATCAGCCAATTTAAGACAAATGATTTGGTTTAGCTTCTTAGCCACACTGGGCGTGGGAACTGCAAAGTTTCTCGTAAAAAAAAAGTGCCTGTAAATGATTCCCCCCTGCTTCAAAGCACCTAACAACTAAAAAGGTTTATGTGTGTTGCTGACTTCTCCAACTCTCTCAGCTACATGACTGAAAACATACAACACGTGATACTCATTCAAGGAACAATGCCATGTTCATCTACGATTATTAGCATGGCAATCCAGAAATGAAAACAGGATGCTCTCTCATACTTGAAAACAAATCTGACAATCTCTGTCCATGAGTCGAGCAACCCAGGAGGTCCTTAACCATTCCTCTAGTTCCTGCTCTAGCGTTGTGATCAAACACGGTTGTGGGGTCCTTCTCCACTACGCTCTTGCCTCCCCTCCCCCCCCCCTCCCCCCCAGCCCCCAGCCAGATCCGTGTGGCTGCTAATCTTTGGTGGTCTCCTGACTGCCAACAGTAATTGATTAGAGAGAGGAGGCTGCAGAGCTGGAGGGGAGAGTTCAGACCTGAGGTTGCCAAGGTCGCTGCCCCTTCCTGCCCCTCCCAAACCTCTCCTTCCCCTTTTCTCAACATATTATGTATCAGCCACTGGGGATGCAGCAAATATTTAGCGCATTGGATCCAACTCTCAAAACGTTTTGGTGTTCCGAACAAACAGGAAGGTTTGTGTAAGCAATGGTGGAGCATCTGTTTGAGTCCAAAGGTTTGGGAGGGAAAGAGGACTCCTCTAGTCAGTGAACAAGTTCAACCGTCCGAGGTTTAAATGTGCTTATTTCTTTTTCCAGCCTTTTCAATGTCCCGGGAACGGGCCACTGATGTTATGACCTCAGTGTTTACTCAACATCCTGAGAAACATGAAGAGGTTCTGGATGTTATTCTTAAGTTCTCACTCCATTTAATATAATTTCACATCAAGTGGAAGACATTCTAGTTATGTGGAAAGTGACTCAGTCTGCCATTGTGTTTAGCAAAGCCAATTACAGTATAGCCTTAGAAGTGTGTTGTTGCGTGTGTGTGTGTGTGAGTGTGTGAGTGTCTGTGTGTGAGTGTGTGTGTGTGTTGGTGTGTTCAGGTGGGGTCACCTTCTCCATGGGAGCCGTCCAGGAAAAGTTGACCCCAGCGGGGGGAAGCTGATGGTAGGACCCGCCCCCCTGTGGAAAGGCCCGCCACAGGAAACATTCAATACGCTTCAGGGCTGAGGACTCAAGCTTGCTTCAGCGAGGAGCCCTTGCAGTGTGGAGGGCTGGCGGCGCTCTGGATCGCATCCAGGATATACCACTCTCTAGTGGACAGAGCCCATGTCACACACAGCACAGTCAGCACATACAACAGGCCAATGAGAGAATACACATTTGTTTAATGAGAGACTTGGCCAAAACAACCAGGAGAGACTATTCATTCTCCTCGCAGTGTCTCATTCCGACCGTGGAGACTTGTGGGAGTCCTTCTCCCTCTCTGACAGGAACTCCTCCCGAGGCCATAGTCATCTGTCTGTTTAGTTTCCCACAAACCATTTCAGGTTTTATTATGTGATGCTGGTTGTGCACGACTCAATGTGTCACTTTAATCAAACCTAAACTAGATATCCATGTCTTGGGAAGGAAAGGAGGCAGAAGGCAGGGCAGGAAAGATCGGGGAAAAGACTTTAATTGCAGACAGAAATGTTTTTCCACCAGTTGTGTGTCTTAAACGTCATGTAAATGGGATTAACCCCCCCCCCCCCCCCGTAAAACGTCCAAATACCAGAGTTAGATATCACAAACGTCTGTCTGTCCGTGCTGTAGATGAAAAGATCCTGTGTTGTTTTACTTTATCAAGACAGGGAGGCAGTTCCACCAACCACAGCTTTCAACTTTCTCTCTACTGCTCTCTACTGCCACACAGTGTCCAACACGCAAACTGCACCCGGTCTCCCACAACACAAACCCACCCGTTACAGGACACTGTTATTAACAAAACAAAATGCAGATGACCACGACAAAAGGGACACTTGTATTACAGAGTTCCCGGTGGACGGTTTCGACCTCTTCTCAGCGAGAGTGGTGTCTTGGTTTAGCCGAGGTAGTGGTTTCTGAACCATGGCCTCCATCACCCCGTGTAGCTCTTGGCAAGCCTCTGGGCCTTTCTGCTCCTGCCGCGTCATGTTCTGCTCTGAGGTAAACTGATACAGCTCAGAACCCTTTGCTTTTTTCTCGCGACCTGTTTCTCAGGCCAGGTTGGTGAAGCAGGGTTCCAGACCACCTCCCCCCCCCCCCCCCCCCCCCCCAGCGGAAACCGGAGTGTGGGCTGAGAGTGGGGCTGAGAGTGGGGCTGTCGCTGGGGTACAGAGCTCCCCCCTCCCCCTCCCCCCAAAGCCACACAGCTCTGCACATAGTCTGTCATGAGGCAGTCTGGATGTCTTCAGAATCACCTCACTGGAAGACAGGGGAGGGAGAGGAGAGGGAGGGAGAGTGGAGAAGGAGGGAGAGAAGAGAGCGAGAGGAGAGGAGAAGGAGGGAGAGAGGAGAGGGAGAGGAGAAGGAGGGAGACAGGGGAGGGAGGGAGAGGAGAAGAAAGTAGAGAGCAAAGGGGGGAGGGAGGGGGAGAGGAAAGGGAGGGACTGTAAGAGGAAGGAGAGGGAGGGGGAGAGAGGAAAGTGAGGGGACTCAGGGAGGAGAGAGAGAAAAGGGAGGGAGAGGGAGTGAGGGAGGAGAAAGACAGGGGATAGGGAGGGAGGGAAGGAGAAAGGGGAGGGAGGGAAAGAAAGAAAGAGGAAAGGGTGTAAAAGGAAAGGGAGTGAATTGGTGCCCAGTACCACAGAAGGAGTCTCCTCAGTAATGTGCTCTGACAGGGTCCACAGCGTCCAGAGAGGGAGATTTACTGCATGCTGCTGATGTCAGCTAACTCACAGTGGTTCACCAACAACAAAGTGTTTCGCTTGATTTGGAGAAAAGGAACTTTTTACTTTCACTCCTAGTTTAAAGCCAGTCTACGAAGCTACCAAGGAGAAAGGCTGAAAAAATCTAATTAAAAAAAGGAGTTTTGAAAACATTTCCAAAGGTTACAAAATATTTTTCCCTCAAAGTGTCGAAAAAAGTTTTGAAAGGTAGAACAAATATTTTACCCAAAACGTTTAAAACTTTTGAAAGGTTGAAGAAATATTTTCCTCAAAAAGTTTCCAAAAAAGTTTTGAAAGGTTGAACAAATATTTTACCCAAAACGTTTTGAAAAAAAACTTTTGAAAGGTTGAACAAATATTTTCCTCAAAAAGTTTAGATTTTTCTTTTTTGGAAAACAATAATTCCACAAAAGGTTTTGAAGGTTGAATAAATAAAAAGTTTTGAAAGGTTGAATAGAAAAACAAAAAAAAGTTTTGAAAGGGTGAAAAAATATTTCCCCCCAAAGTTTCAAAAAAAGTTTTGAAAGGTAGAACAAATATTTTACCCAAAACGTTTTTATTTTTTTATTTTTGAAAGGTAGAACAAATATTTTCCCCAAAACGTTTTGATAAAAACTTTTGAAAGGTTGAAAAAATATTTTCATCAAAAAGTTTAGATTTTTCTTTTTTGGAAAACATATTTTCCACAAAAGGTTTTGAAAGTTGAATAAATAAAAAGTTTTGAAAGGTTGAATAGAAAAACAAAACAAGTTTTGAAAGGGTGAAAAAATATTTCCCCCCAAAGGTTTTGATAAAAAGGTTGAAGAAATATTTTCCTCAAAAAGTTTCAAAAAAGGTTTTGAACAAATATTTTACCCAAAACGTTTTGAAAAAAAACCTTTGAAAGGTTGAAGAAATATTTTCCTCAAAAAGTTTAGATTTTTCTTTTTTGGAAAACATATTTTCCACAAAAGGTTTTGAAGGTTGAATAAATAAAAAGTTTTAAAAGGTTGAATAGAAAAACAAAAAAAAGTTTTGAAAGGGTGAAAAAATATTTCCCCCCAAAGTTTCAAAAAAAGTTTTGAAAGGTAGAACAAATATTTTCCCCAAAACGTTTTGATAAAAACGTCTTGAAAGGTTGAAAAAATATTTTCCTTAAAAAGTTTAGATTTTTCTTTTTTGGAAAACATATTTTCCACAAAAGGTTTTGAAGGTTGAATAAATAAAAAGTTTTGAAAGGTTGAATAGAAAAACAAAAAAAAGTTTTGAAAGGGTGAAAAAATATTTCCCCCCAAAGTTTCAAAAAAACTTTTGAAAGGTAGAACAAATATTTTACCCAAAACGTTTAGATTTTTTTTTTTTGAAAGGTAGAACAAATATTTTCCCCAAAACGTTTTGATAAAAACTTTTGAAAGGTTGAAAAAATATTTTCATCAAAAAGTTTAGATTTTTCTTTTTTGGAAAACATATTTTCCACAAAAGGTTTTGAAAGTTGAATAAATAAAAAGTTTTGAAAGGTTGAATAGAAAAACAAAAAAAGTTTTGAAAGGGTGAAAAAATATTTCCCCCCAAAGTTTCAAAAAAAGTTTTGAAAGGTAGAACAAATATTTTCCCCAAAACGTTTTGATAAAAACTTTTGAAAGGATGAAAAAATATTTTCATCAACAAGTTTAGATTTTTCTTTTTTGGAAAACATATTTTCCACAAAAGGTTTTGAAAGTTGAATAAATAAAAAGTTTTGAAAGGTTGAATAGAAAAACAAAAAAAAGTTTTGAAAGGGTGAAAAAATATTTCCCCCCAAAGTTTCAAAAAAAGTTTTGAAAGGTAGAACAAATATTTTACCCAAAACGTTTTGATTTTTTTTTTTTTGAAAGGTAGAACAAATATTTTCCCCAAAACGTTTTGATAAAAACTTTTGAAAGGTTGAAAAAATATTTTCATCAAAAAGTTTAGATTTTTCTTTTTTGGAAAACATATTTTCCACAAAAGGTTTTGAAAGTTGAATAAATAAAAAGTTTTGAAAGGTTGAATAGAAAAACAAAAAAAAGTTTTGAAAGGGTGAAAAAATATTTCCCCCCAAAGTTTCAAAAAAAGTTTTGAAAGGTAGAACAAATATTTTACCCAAAACGTTTTTATTTTTTTATTTTGAAAGGTAGAACAAATATTTTCCCCAAAACGTTTTGATAAAAACTTTTGAAAGGTTGAAAAAATATTTTCATCAAAAAGTTTAGATTTTTCTTTTTTGGAAAACATATTTTCCACAAAAGGTTTTGAAAGTTGAATAAATAAAAAGTTTTGAAAGGTTGAATAGAAAAACAAAAAAAGTTTTGAAAGGGTGAAAAAATATTTCCCCCCAAAGGTTTTGATAAAAAGGTTTTGAAAGGTTGAAAAAATATTTTTTATGTAATTCTTTTTGGGGGGACCAAAAGTTTCAAGGACTCTACTATGCTCTAGTGTACCGGCATAAGGTTAACCCTGACCCTGCTCTGCTGTACTCTGTTTTAGGGTTCTCTGTTCTCCTCTCCCTCCTCTCCTTTCACTGTGTGAAAAAAAAGGTTTTGAAAGGTCAAAAAAAATCCCCCAAAAGTTCTGTACTTCTACTTGAGAGGAGGATGTGTGTACTTTTGCATTCTCTGGGTAAAGAGTAGTCAGTGGACCAGTTTAGGCCTCCCATTACAATGCACACAGTTTTGTGGTACATTTTAATTTGAAAATAAAGCTAACGTTTCCAAAAAACAGTTGTGCAAGCGCTCTCTTTTTCATTCCTTAACATATATCAAAGAAGGGACACAAATTTTGGATGACTAAACATCCCATGCCTGTCAATAAGAGGTTTTCGAAATACACTTTCTGAATGTGCTGCAAGAGCATCACCCGCATGTATTATCTCTGGAGACAAAACCCAACATGAAATCCTCTTTCCTTGGAAGTCCCAGCAGCTGTTTTTGTGTGGGTGGTTCCCACGCTGGGTGGCTCCCTCATGATGAGGGCATGACCGAGCCTGTGAGATGTGTCAGCCCATCCAGAGTGGTGAGAAGATCTTCACCCCCCCCCCCCCCCCCTCCACCTGCACCTCACCAGTACTCACCAGTTCCTCAAAAGAATGATTCACAGGATTTACAGTATGTTTAAGACTTTGTATTAGACACTGGAAATCAAACACGCACAAATGGCTGGCGCCCATTTTCATATTCGATTTTTTATTTTTGGCAGTTATTCTCGTTGTTGTTGTAAGGTCGATTTGAAAGCTGTGTTGCGCCGGAACAATGAGCCTGCTTTGCACATGAAAGCATCCTAATTAAACCAGTATTCAATTTCAAGTATCCTCCTGACCCAGAGCACATCAATTGATGTGTTTTTCTGTGCTCAGTTAATGCTAAGCAACGCACGTTGCAAATGAGAATTTGCATCGCGTCCTTTGAAAGGGCGGTCCAGTCGAGCTACAGAGGTTTGGCCGTCAGTCCGTCCTCCTTCGAGACACCAGAGGTTCACCACACCTCTGTCCATGCTTCTCCCCGTGTGAGAGGTGGTGCTGCGTGGCGTGATCTCTGCGGATCGGACAGACATGGCCGACAGGCTGGCCGTACCAGGCTGGATGCGTCCGGGGAGACGACCCTGGAGGAGGAGCGCCCGGCGTCTCTCTCGCAGGCTGCTCTCCTGCTCCTGCCTGACAGCCGAGGAGAGCGACCCCCTGGGCGCCGGCCCCCAGGAGACCAGCCAGGGGGAGGTCCCCTGGGAGAGAGAGCACGTTCACATCACCGTGGAGGATCTGGGGGAGGTCAACCTCAGCTTCAGCCTGGCTGGGGAGGCCGGGGAGGCCGGGGAGGCCGGGGAGGAGGAGGAGGACCCAGCCTGGATGTGCAGCGTGACACGGTCCGCTAGCTCCGTGTCCACCTGCCACAAGGCCCTGAGCAAGAAGAGACTGAGAGCCCTGTCCTCGCTCCCTCTGCAGGACAGGACAGACCGGGCCAGCGAGGAGGACGATCCTGTGCTGTTTGAGGCAGACAGCAACCCAGCCTCAGGAAGCCTCCTCATGCCTCCTGTCATCCATCTGATCCCGCCCACTCCCTCCGACGTCATTGACGACGACCAGTTCTTCGACATCAACTCCGAGGAGGAAAGCGTGGCTCTGACGTCCGACGGCAGCTACGACACCGGCGAACAGGAGAGTGATGAGGAGAGGGCGGAGAGAGGAGAGGAGGGGGAGGAGATCAACGTTGACCCGGGTGTTGAGAGTCTGGACATGGATGCCAGTCAGAATGAGCCGGAGAGTTTGACCGCTGGCCCTGAGCCGGGCAAGGCCACTGAAGAAGAGGACAGTGAGAAGGAGTGTGAGAAGAAGAGAAGACTCAAACCTAGCTTCCTACGTCATGCCTACCAGGTCGCGCCTCTCCCTGAGTACCCAAGGAAGAGTGAGTCCCTTCACAGAGCTCCCCAACCACCACAACACTCTCTCTCTCTCTCTCTCTCCTTTCAACTGGAAAACATTTGGATTGCTGTCAACAAAATATTATTTTGTCAAAGTGGATGTCATTGGCTTTTTCTTGTCATATTGTAGGGAGCTTCAACACCGGCATCAATCTGCTGTCGTTCACGGAGCACAACCTGGGTGAGTGAGACTCAACTCAAGGAATATAACTGTAAGGCAGTGGAGGGCCTGGTCCCTGTGGTCCCCCTCCTGAGGCCTGAGATCATGAGTTGGCTCTCAGTGTGGATCTTGGTTCTCCATTCAGAGTAAATCACAACGATTATGTGTCACAGTCACAGTACCTCTCGCTTCTCCTCCGGGAGCAAAGAGACCTTTTTCATTTCTTGGAATCTCTTTCTAGTCTTTGTTGGAAGTATTCCCTGTGCGTGTTCCTGTAGACGGTTCCCAGGTGTTGGGTTGCTGTGAGTCACAAGCCTCCGCTCCCTTCCTCCTCTGGCCCTGTCTGCAGTGACCCCTCCTGCCTTCTCACTTAGATCAAGGGGAAGGTTGGAGTCAACCATTCGGATGATGGTGTCGGTTGAATGATCGTGGCTGTGGTTAGGCAGTTACAGTACATGGGGCTACTCATCATTGATCAGTGTGTGTGTGTATGGGTGAGTTTGCGTGCGTGCGTTTGAGTGTGTCTGTGTCTGTGTGTGTGTATGGGTGAGTTTGCGTGCGTTTGAGTGTGTCTGTGTGTGTGTATGGGTGTGAGTTTGCGTGTGTGTGTGTGTGTGTGTGTGTATGGGTGTGAGTTTGCGTGTGTGTGTGTGTGTGTGTATGGGTGTGAGTTTGCGTGTGTGTGTGTGTGTGTATGGGTGTGAGTTTGCGTGTGTGTGTGTGTGTGTATGGGTGTGAGTTTGCGTGTGTGTGTGTGTGTGTGTGTGTGTATGGGTGTGAGTTTGCGTGTGTGTGTGTGTGTGTGTGTGTGTGTGTGTATGGGTGTGAGTTTGCGTGTGTGTGTGTGTGTGTGTGTATGGGTGTGAGTTTGCGTGTGTGTGTGTGTGTGTGTGTATACTCATGCATTTGCTGTGTTTGTGTTTGTCCCTCTGAAGGAGCAGAGAACCCAGTCACCCATGCCCCGAGCCTGCTGCACACACTCCCTGTCTCTCCATTACCGCTAGTTTCCCCCTCCCTGTTCCTCTCCCTGGCAGCCACTTCCTGTCGTCCTGTGAGCCTTTCCTGGAAGGCAGTCCAGACTGCCACAGGCTGCCACAGGGCCGCCCTCCTCCTGCTAGCTCCTCCAGCTCTGCTCCTCATGCTGCCACTCGCCTGCTCCATCACACGCCGCAAACACTCGTCAAAATACATGGAAATGTATCAATCGGAATGGAAGGATGTTAAAATAGGGCGTTGTTGCAGGGCCACGAGCTCTGAGGTCAGGAGTGAGAAAGAGACGGGGAGGGGGGGTGAGACGGGGAGGGGGTGAGACGGGGGGGGGTGAGACGGGGGGGTGAGACGGGGGGGTGAGACGGTGGGTGAGACGGGGAGGGTGGGTGAGACGGGGAGGGTGGGGTGAGACGGGGAGGGTGGGTGAGACGGGGAGGGGGTGAGACGGGGGAGGGGGTGAGACGGTGGGGTGAGACGGTGGGTGAGACGGGGAGGGTGGGGTGAGACGGGGAGGGTGGGAGTGAGACGGGGAGGGTGGGGTGAGACGGGGGGGTGAGACGGGGGGGGGGTGAGACGGGGGGGGGGGGGTTCAGGTGAAAGTGATGTCCAGTCTCTCAGACAGGATTCCACAGCTGTCACGCTTAAACCCATTACTCTGACCTATCTGATCCTGGCTCCCTCTAAGACTCCAGACCATGTCAAACTATTAAACCAGCCTTTCATAAACGAGGCCTCTGAAATGCAGAACGTGCATGTGTTTATGAATGAATGCGTTGATGGGATATTTGATATTCAGTTGCTTTCTGTACATACACAAGGCCTACAGGAATGGACAGTGTATCTCAATATACTGTGAGACCAAGTTAGATTATCACTCACTTGCCAGAAAACTCTGATAGTACATTTTACTGCTAGTATCCTGACCAAAATGTAAAAAAAAAAAAAGGATAGTTGTATTACGATGCATCTCTGTAGATTTCAATCCACCCTAAAGATGTTGGTCCTTCTAACATGCTCTGTGTAGCATGAAGGGAAAGCAAGATTTTTCAGGTCAAGTGACCTTTGGGAATGCCAGAATATTAGTTTTCTGTGGGACAGAAACACAGCTGTCTCTCAGCAAACAGACACGTCTATGTCTCGTGGGTTGCTAGGCGACCATACTTGCTGTGTCCAGGATCATCACCGTGTCAAGCAGCAGAAGACTAGATAGTTTGGCTTTTACTGTCCTAAACTGACTTCATCTTGTCAACACATTGACCTCCGCCTGCCTAGTTTTTGACCTGCTCTGTGCTGAAACACATTTTTCATTGTATTCATTTAGCATTTATCCAAAGCAAAGAACAACTAGTGCATTTAGAAAGAACAAAACAAGATCAAAGATTAAAGAAGTGCGTAGTTCAACAGTATTTCCGTGGTCACAGTCAAGGCACAGTCTACATTTCCGAGCCACATCGCAAAGTAACCACATGGCAGCTACCAGGCACGTGAACAAAACAACACAGAATATCACAGCAGTGCAGCAATAACATCTTAATTGCTTAAATATTGTGTACCAACAACATCTCGATTACTAGCAGATGAACGTGTGGCAAACAAAGACAACAAGACTACAGTGTGACGCTGGTGTCTCATGTCGTTTCTCTGCATCCGTAGACGACCTGAGCAGCAAGGATGTCGTCTCTCACGAGCTCCTGAAGGCAGAACTTCGCCTGCTTCCTCTCAGCGCGCAGATGGAGAGCTTCACACACCTGCGGGTAAGAACCATAGACTGTATATAAGAGTGAGAGACGGAGGGTAAGAACCATAGACTGTATATAAGAGTGAGAGACGGAGGGTAGGAACAGGGAGTCAGGTGGCTGAGCGGTTAGGGAGTCGGGCTCGTAATCTGAAGGTTACCGGTTCGATTCCCTGGCTGTGCAAAATGACGTTGTGTCCTTGGGAAAGGCACTTCACCCTACTTGCCTCGGGGGGAATGTCCCTGTACTTACTGTAAGTCACTCTGGATAAGAGCGTCTGCTAAATGACTGAATGTAAACAGGCTCAGAGATAGGCCTACACACTACCCCCTCTGCTCCGAGTCAAGGGCGGATGTAGACATATTCAGATAGAGGGTTTGAGTGATCCATCATGCGCCATCAATCACGCAACCTCTTACAGTATAACGCTTGTAGACATGTGGACGGCTATTCCTCTGGGTGTTTAAACGGATATAGAAGATTGTTGAACTTTAACAAAAATGTTCTACTGTGAATTCGATTTTTGGGAATTAGAAGGGTAGAGGGTACTGTGGTGTACGCTGGGTAAATAGATTCGATAAGGCTTCTAATCTCTGAGCTGTGATTAGAACAGTCTAGCTCGTAGGCTACGCCACACAATGTTCCAGTCCACCAAAAAATAAAATGTAGGCTATATCTCAGCAGAAGTCACTATTGGCTTTCTGAAAAGTAGCTAAAAGTTGCTCAATTACGTGAAGACGTAAATCCAAACGAAATTGTTCCTCCTCAACCGTGTAAAGTCGCTGAATTGGCAACAATGTTCCGGTCGCTGTGGGTTTGTCGTTTGTGTAGAAGCCAGCGATCCGCTCCTGCAGTCTGGGAGACACAGTGACCCGCAGCCACACCTTCCACACCGTGACCCAGACTAAGGACCAATCACAAGAGGAGGAAGGGTCGCCTCGGCAACGACGGATAACCGTTGGTAAGCCCCCCCCCCCCCCCCTCGCTTCGAAGATGTGCACTGGAACATTGCATCAGGGCATCTTGGCATTCATTTATTTCTTTTTCTTTTTTTTTCCTCAGATAAATAACTTAAATCATAGCGCTAGCCAACAATAACGCTTTATTTTTTCCCAAATATTTTCCTCAGAGTCGTACGTGCCCCAGTCCAAGGACCAGAATGGAAACATAGCTGAGAAGGTGAGAAGGCACGTCGTCAGCCCCTTGTTGAGGCCTTCAGGGTGGCATTTGACAAGCCCTAAGCCGCTGCAATTACTGAATATATTTAGAAATCTAGTCAAAGCAATGACTGTGCAAATATTTCTTAAACCGTCTTGCTTGTGCTTTAGGGTTTTTTTTTTCCTGTGAACACAGAAACGATTTAAATGGTGAAATTGTATCTGTTTTATAGTAATTACTTATACTATTATGTATACTTATTTTATACTTCTTTCTAACATGATTGGACATTCTTTTGACTAACCCTAACCAGTATGAGCCCATTAAGATGAAAATACCTCAATTCAATAAGATCTAAGAACTAAATTCAGAATACCCCACTGTTCTCCACCCCTGACAAAAATCTATAATTTGTGTAAACGTGCTCTCACACCAACAATTTAGAATGTGTACCAATCAGCCAGAACAGCCACAAAGCCTCCAGACCGTTCACCTCATCACCAGTGGTTACACGCAGAGCATCGCATCATGCCAAATGGATTCTGGCAACAGCAAGATCTCAACAGAAGCTCGTATATCATATATCGCAATTCTTGTACTCGCTGTGAAATATTTTACTGTTGACTGTTGTTTTTGTCTTCTTTTTTACAGGTACACTCTTGCACTTTTTGAGTTTCATGTTGTTTAATTGTAACTTGTTTAACTGCTTGCTCTTATGGTTCTTCCCCTTGGCACTTATTTGGTTTTTCACAGTGTATACTTCATGTTTTTTCGTTGTTATGATCAGTGACCTATGCTCTTTTGTAAAGCTCTCTCTTGGAAGTCGCTATGGATAAAAGCGTCTGCTAAATGAATAAATGTAAATAAATGTAAATATCACAATCCATTTTAATGTCGAGCATAACAACTTTACGACTTATAACAGCTCACGGCAGAGAGATGCGTGTTCTCAAAGATTTCAAAGAATCCCATGCTTTAGTGAAATACACCTGATTCATCACTGAGGTGAACCAAGATCCTGCCGATCAAGACCTGTTTCTGTCTGTTGGTAGGGCTCAGACAGGCAGGGAGACAGATCTCTTGGGGAGTTCAGCACGGAGGAAGTCTGCCAGTGGTTCATAAGCATCGGCCTTCCCAAATGCCTCCCTTTCATCAAAGGTACAACACACTCTTCCCTCTCCCCCTCCCAGCCCCGCAGCCTTGGGATGGATTCTCGTCGTTTTCCCAGCCTCACGTTGCCAGTTTGCTAATTACAAAAGAATGTCTAAACCTAAGACATTGTGCTTCTGTTGGTTCCTCCCGCTGTGAC